>OZ018331.1:143490344-144075344 GCA_963969495.1 Ceratothoa steindachneri | reverse complement strand
TATCAAATTCAAAACGTAAAGAGGGTGCTAAAGGCAAGCTCCATTTTCAGCATGAGTTTCAAGAAAACTAACGATATTTCGAACAACTGACCTTTTGTCAATTTAAAAAAGAGCAATTATAAATGATATAAATGATAACTTTGGCGAACAATCTTTTCTTAATCAAATACAATTTCTTTGAGATGCTCACAATAATTAATGGTGACCTCATGTGGGCACCAAAAAATATCAATGGAGGGAGAGTAATAAATCCAAACTTTGATCGAATAAAAAGTTTACGTAATATTACACTGAGATTAATTTTTAAATTTTATTTTAAGCGAAAGTAATGCACAAAAGATAAAATTATATCCATTATGCCGAATATTATACGTTTTAAAACGGCAACAGTGAGAGACAAAATAACACTGAGATGAGGCATTTTTCAATATAGGAATAGCTTCTGTCGTGGTATTGCAAGGACTGAGTGGTGGTGTACGTACGTATAGGTTTGTTACGTACTTCAAAACTCCTTGATTAAGTTTCCTCTAACAGTGCTATATTTGAGTAAAATTATTATTATTCATTTATTTTTAATCTTTGAGGGCTTCTAGTGCCATGCTCAGTGTTTCGAGGATTAAATTAAATGCTTCTAAGAAAAATAGAACTTTAATTGCAACATGAAAAAAATTGAAATCTAACAAACAAAGTACACAATTTTGAATTAAACAAGTTTAAGTGAGGCTTACTAAATTACACAATTGAATATACATTAATGGTTGACCAAAAGCTCACTTTAATATTGAACGCTAATTTGCCTTCCAAAATAAAGAGATGATGGGATTCATTTATCTTTAAAAAAACACACGGGAATCGGGTCTGAGAATGACCTTGGTCTCAATTTTTATGTCTCCTTAAAAAATGTTGTTTTCAGGCATGTGCGTGGACTACCATTCCAGATGTTGTCTGGCGTGGGATAGCTTTAAAGCCACAGAGGTATTCGGTGCGAGCGACGGATGGCGTTAGGCACGTTGTCCACGTAAGATTATTTCACCACGGTAGAGTATGCTTCTTCCACCATTCGGGTCAATCTGGGAATAATTCGTACTGACAAGCGATGAGCAAACGAGAGAATCCTTTGACGAAGGAGAGAGTGCATAAAGGAGTTCACTTTGGGGTATTTCTCAATGGCAAGGACTATCTCTCGGTTTTGTTTTCTGTACACCAGATAGGGGGTTTCTCTGACGAGAACAAGTTGAACTTGTTTCTCAATACGGTGTGACCACCAAGAAATGGCTCAGCATGAGCTTCTTCAGTGTTCCTTTCCTAGGGTTGCAGGACATCGCAGGACTTCGTTGTCTCGATCTCAAACTCGATCTTTCTGAGACAAGATGCTTAATTTTCGGTGTGACCACCAGGAACTGGCTAAGGATGAGCTTCTTCTTTGTCCCATTCGTTGGTTGCCGGGCCTCTAGCCGCTGGACTTCGTTGTCTCGAGCCCGGCATCAAATAGTTTAGTGGGCTAAAATAGAGGTTTATTTTACATTGTCTTAATATTTGTGATTGAGATAAGAAGTGGTTCCTTTATGACTAATAGTTGCTTAAAAGAAGGCTTTCTCCACAAATTATATGGCAGGAAAAATAATAGAATTTTCTTAAAGTTATAAAACAATGCCCCAACCTGAAATATAGTCAAGAGAAATGCTACAAGGATTTGGTACATATTAAAATATAAATTTAAAAAGACCATAAACAATTATTGACTGATTTTTATTAGAGCACTTGCTCAATCCAAGGAAGTTTGCACATCGATTTCATATGGTAATTTATAGTTTGTAATACGCAAGGTAAGTATCCTCTCTTTGACTCTTTAGAGTTTTTGTAACACATTCTGCTATCCTTCGAATGAGCTTATACTAAGAACTAATAACAAGCAATCACAATGTCGCGGCTTCCGTTAGGACAAGTGAAATCTGATACGCTTAATTACTCATGTCAATTGATTTCTACGGGCAACGTCAGAACGGAATTGCAAAAAGAATTCAGCGGTTAATTTTTACATACTAACTAATAGCCGTAATCAAATTCAAACCCTTTAATAATTTAATTCCAAAATAAATTTTGTGATATCGATCTTATAGGTTAATTCCAGCTCCATAAAAAAGACTAAAATCCCTAGTAATGAAGATTAAAAACTATAATACTACGGTTCGAGAGAAGTATTTGGTTTGGTTGGAGCAGGTGAAGTGACATATATAAATATTGGTATAGAGCATAATTAAAAGTCTAAAAAAAATAAAACATACATTTAAAATCTTTAAAAAATGCACTTTAAAATAAATTGATTAATTGAAAGATTAACTAAAGCAATTCCATATAATGTGTTAGATGATGACGCTCTCTGGCAAATCATAAAGCGGTAAATTGCGATCAAGAATCGTTTTCGTTATTTTAAAGCACTGATCTCCACGGTGATGACATTTGATTTTAATTTTAATTAAGATATCGAATGTGGCAGCCAACAAGTAAATCGCTACGGCAACAGCCAAGTAGATATTAGTCAAATTGAGGTTTTCCCCAACTATTTTATTATTCTTAACCCTTCTATCATTTTATATATGAATACGCCGTTGTGTGCACTTTATTCTAAAATTTTCAGCGTTTGCCTTAGGCTACTAAGAGATTTTAAGTATTTGCAAATCACACCTATGGGTTCATAAAGAGACGACAGTTCTGATGGCAGCAAAAGCTGGGATTAATCATTAATCAGAAAAACTGCTGAGTAGGATTTTTCTTCTCCTACCGTGCACAAAAATGATTTTCGTACCATTCAGCAAATTTTATGGCTTCCTAAATCCAATAATGAATTAATTCCTTAAATTTTTCTAGAATTTCATTCGCAATTATGATCGGATGCTTAATTTGACTCCCGATTATTATGCAAAATCTTGAGAATCTTAATAAAATGGCTTCGTTTTCATTTTAAGAGAAAAGGATGAGTGGATAAATTATACGCTTCACTGAGCCAACTAGATTGTGGATTTTTACCTCTTAAATTAGTATGTAGTCACTATTTTGAACCTGCCATCCATCCTCCAAAACGAACCCTACGATAGGTGCTACGTGTTTGTTTTGGTATTAATTAAGCCTAGAATTTTTATAGAACCAAACCTAGAACAATTTACACTTTGATATATAGGCTAATCATGAAAGGAACTTGTATTTCATCCATCATATTTGTTTCATTAGATAGTTGAGAGTACCAACCTCTCTGAGGAAGAGCTAATATAGACAATTTCTTAAGTAGGTCGTACAGGATTGGATAATTTGCGAAGGAAAACGTATTGTATCCTTTATGTCTATCTTAATTTGTCAATGGATTTCGAAATATATAATTCAAAACGAACCCTACGATAGATGATCATGAATAATTTTAGGCAACTTATAATTTACTTATCGCTCTCTCGTTGCTATCAAGTCGGCTTTGACTTCAGATCACTAAAAACAAGGCAATTTCAAGTATTTTTCTCCCACTATTTCAGATAACCTTTGAGAGGAGTAAGAGTTGCGTAAAGGAAAATTGTCATTATTACACAAAATAAAAACTTAATTCAAATTAAACTCAAGGCTAACTTGTTCATATTGGCCGAATGCGCATACTTTTCAAATCCTAGCATTTAAATAAGTGGTTATATTATTTTGCAGTTTTTAATTTTGGTATTTGTGCTTTTCAAGATTTTGGATGTTCGGATACTTTTGCCATTTTTAAGATTTGAATGTTTGGTTATGCAGGACTTTATTTTTTGGCTCTCGATACATTGGGGTTTCGTTGGATCAATGCACGGCTCCTGTAATCTTCATTCACAGGGTCTGCTGACCCTCCATTCTTAAAGAGGCAGTGATTTAATGCAATGCAATATTGATGGTGTTATATTTAAATACTATCTCTGTTAGAATTAGGGGAGCGACGGGCTTTGCACTAATAATGAAGAGGTAACCCACATTGAAACACGACAGTAAAGGAATTGCTTGTCATAGTATTAATTATTATTGGGGTGAGATTTGTTTCTCTGCTTTCGCATGTATAATCTGCTGGTGCTATAGGATTATACTTCTATGACGGACAAATAATAAGTTAAGTAGAGTTGAAAATTTTCAGCAGACTCTTTTAGCATAAGCTTTAAAAACTGAATAAAAGACCTTTTAAAAGATTCTTACCTTCTAAAGACAGCGACAGTAGAAAAAAGACTGGGAATTTGCAATAGTGCGCTTTTTTCTACTCTTATTGGCTATCATTTGCTTTTACAACCCTTTTTCACTTACTCTATGCCTCGAGAATAACAAAAGTTAATACAACTTTGGTTCTCTATTTTTTTTCATTTTCGGAAAGAAATCTTTTGATAATAAATAAAATATGGAAGCTTAAAGTTTTCCTTCGGAGAACAAGTTTTATATAATTAACGGGAAACTAATTATAAAAGAGTATCAAATCATTATAACGGAAGAAACCTCTCACAGAACAAGTCTGAAATAATGAAATCAGGAGAGCAATGAAAAAATTAGGCAATTCGTAATTGAAACTATTATGTCGTGGTACAACCACTCTATATTATATACTACTCCTATATTATGTGAGAGATGACTTAATTATCTAATGCAACGCGAACCGTTGAAGTTCTGTTCGCAGGGATTAACGACCGACTAGGAGGTCACACTTGAGTCGTTGGGTTTCAAATACTTAATAATCAAACAGAATGCATAAATGGTTGGCGAGATTTACTTAAATAGGCCGAGAGTATCGTTCAAGGTTAGTTAAAGATGAAACAACAGAATATAATTTTATTTAAAAAGGTTGAAATAAGAATAATATTAGACAAAAGGGAATTATTTAAATTTAGATAGCCTCTTTATAATTATTATGAGGGGGGATTATTGAATGGAATTAATTGATTAATGTAACTAGGGTTAGATCAAAAGGGGGAACTTGACAATACTAATAATGAAGAGGGTTTCAGTTTTATCGGTCGATAACTTCGAGTCAGGTCCTTCTTGCGATAAGGCGAGTAAGGAACGATCCGATTAGGCAAGTGGGGTATGATCCGAATGAGGCAGGTGGGGCACGATCCAAACCAACTTTCCGATGAAGATACCCAAGCTTCAAGAATGACGTTCGACGGGGAATGTGGAAATTCTTGTAATTCCACGGGAAGAGGAAACTCTCTTTTTCTCAAAGGTAAGCGATGGAAATTTTCTTCGGTTCGATTCAATGAAGGGAGACTATTACGCAAATTCAAAGGCTTGCCATTCACAGATGCTACCAATTGACTTGGGTAGAATCACAGCTGAAAAAGTCTGCTGTCTGACGAACGCTCACGTGACGAGACGATACGGACAGCCTTCATGTGCGGGCTAGATTCTTCAAACTACAGAATAACCCGAGTATTTGTATGCCCGCTTCTTAGGGCGAAGGGGGAGTTTGGAGAAAGGAGTCACAAGCTACCGATATCTTAATTCGGAGACGGAGTCGATTCATCACTTAGCAACAAGGGCGAGACAGTGCGGCTCTTTAACACCTCGTCCGCGTTATGGGGTGGGGGCTTGGGACGAGTTCATAGGATTGTGAAATATTTTCTCAACCTGTTCAGGAGTCGAAAATTCAAGAATGTTCAAACAAAAAGTGACGTTGTCCATAATGCGATACAATAGCACGTGGTCTCCGATAAATTTGGGGGGGATCGGATCAGAGGTTGTTCCTTTATACATTTCCTTCCCTCCGACTCACTTTATATTAATGTTTTATTCAGGTTCAAACTGAATCATGAATAATGTTAAGTGATCAATATATAAATTAGCAATTTAATTGATCAATGGAATATTAGGGAAAAAAGAATTAGTAAAAGTTTTCAACTTTAATTTTACCTGATAATTTGGGCAAAGAATAGAATTTCAACATAAAGACCATCTCAATGAGAACTAAACTCAATTCATTTCGCTTGAATTATTTAACTTAATTAAATGTATCATGATGGTGTCCTTCTCTCTCAAGAGACCGATGTGCATGCGTGCTTAAGAGGAAGATTACGGGGCACTGACTGGGCAGCGATTGGTTTAGCTGTACCTGCCTCCTCCACACACACAGACTAGGGTACCTTACAATATTCTTTCTCTCCTTGCTGCAGCCACCATATTCAGTCAACCTCCCGTTTTCATAAGGGGAAGCAACGCACACACATCACTTTAATAAATTGAAATGAGTCAACAGGAAATCATTTAGTAATATCACAGGACAAGAACATAAAATTTAAAATACAATCATCACGCTCATTAACAACACTAACAAGATTTTCAAAACAATATTAAAGAAAAGTTATCCTCCACAAAACCCAAATTTGTCACTATAAATTCAAGATCTTAGCAGATCGCAACACAGGCAAAGACAAGTCACCAGCAACCCTCATAGATGACAACTTAGCTCCCAAAATAGAAGCTTTAAACTAAAAAATAGCAACAAAATACTAGAACAACAAGCACTACAATTGCAAAATATTTTTAAGACTCTCGACCACCGAACTAACACCAGTAAGTTCTACAAAACACTAAACAGGATCACAACACTTTTGAGAAGAGCCTATATTTCGAAACATAAAATTTGCAAACACTCCCATTAATCAATTCTTTCATGTGAGCAACTTGAACGACTACCCTTACGATTTTAATTCATTCAACGTAAAGTACTCTTCCACACCGATCCAGACTATAGGCGTTTACAAACCTCCTGCTGAATCTCACCATCCATGACCTCAAGCAATCAGCTGCCTCTGCTTCATAAAACATCAGTAACTTACATCTCAGGAACTTTGGACAACATGGAATACAAAAACTCGCCAACATTACATTCAACAACTAGTCACACAACAAAATACCCAACATCCTGAACCACATTGCAATTATTGCAATCCTTAAGCCCATTAAAGTCCATATCTTAGCTTCTTCACACTTTTCCATCAATCCTCTATATACCTCCTCTAACGTTATAGCTCACCTTATTCAGTCTAGATCACTATACACATTCCCGTTGCACATATACATCCTAGTTTAACCCTAGTCCATTCAACAAACATTTTTCTTACAGACCTCACACAAATAATACTTGAAGGCATCGACTAACCACACTTTGCTGACAAAATACAATACCAGTATACACAACCACATCCCAATTACTGGCTAGTCACCAAGTATCAACATCTTAACTAACGGTGTCCCTCACTCACTTTGATATATACATGAATGACATACCCACCTCTCACTCATCCCTGATACACATAGCATTATTATGCGGTGAAGTTATAACTGTCACATTCATTAACTGAAGCAAAGACACAACTCATTTTACCCAACCGTGCCTGATCACTACTCCGCTAGACACTATTTGATCATCATCAACAACTTTTTACAATGCAACATTACGAAATGAACAGCGTATGAATGGAGGAGAGTATAACAAATTTATTTTAACTTTATGTAAATCTTCTGACTCACACCAAATCAAAATTATTACACATTCTTCTTCCCTTAAACAGAAAGAAAAACGGTACAGACGTGTAACCCTAGACATAAACTATATTTAAATAACACAAATATAACAGAAGATATGAAGGACACAAAAATAACCATATTTTAATCGCTCAAAAGCAGATATTTCGTTTCTTTCAAAGGATCTATCAACCAAACATTCAAGCATTAGATTCATTTCAAACACCATCATTCCCACGGGATGAGTCCACAGCCTACAATCAACTAATCACAGACCGAGTTGAAAGTAGTGCTGATAAAACAACACCTCTACTTCTGGGGACTGAAAGTTTTCAAAAACCTTCGAAATCATAGTCACCTATGCCAAATCATGCAAGTCCCGAGGAAAAAGAAGGTCACAAAATGCCAAGATATTCAAAGTTTTTTTAGTTTTTATTACAAAATCCAGTCCCCCTCAGGAGCAAAGTAATCCAGCCACAAATATAACTAACTATTGTACGTCTTGGTCGAAGTACATACTAAATACTGCAACACAGGACCTCCATTCAGAATAGATAATCTTCCCACCACACTTACGTTTCTTCATAGCAACGTCCGATGTTGTCAAGGCCCTAAGTTCAACAGGGACCAGAACATGCATCATCTATTCGCCCAACACAGAAACATGTATCCGCTGCATATAAAAATTAGACGTAGCCAAATCTTATGATCAATATGCCAACAATAACTTAAACATAACCTGGTTGGTAGAGTTCCTCAAGGCCGCTGGCCTTGGGAAAGAAGGCTAATTCAAGGCCACGCTAATTCTCAAAGTAAAGCTAACCATAAGTAAGGTCCTTAAGGGTCTCAATTTTTAGAATTTCACAATTGGAAAATAGAATAAAAAGCTCAAATGCTGTTTTAAAAATTAAAAAATTAGATAGGTAATTTAAGACGAAGATAGCGCCGTCATTTCTAAAGTTTAAGAGCTTTCTAATCAAAATAAGTTATAGAAACAATGTTGCTCAGCTCATCGAATTTATGAAATTCTGAAAAAAAATATTTTTCGAAATTTTGTTAAGTTTTCTGGTAAACCTGAAGATTCGTGGTCCTGGTTTCTTAATATTTCGTCCATGTTCCAATATGTTTCACCATTTTTGACTAGTTTTGAGGGTCGGCTCGTAGGGGAGAACGCCCTGCAAAGACCCAGAAATTTTTAATAAAATCGGATTTTTTTAAGAAAAATAATGTAACTAACGTTAATTCTCACGGGTTATTTTATTTGTTTTTTTTTAATCGCTTCTGCCACTCGTTGGGGATGGCTGACGTCATCAATGAATGAATAATGAATTTTTATTCATTATTATTTCATTTAAACTCCCTTTAATCACTGTATATTTATTTTATCAGCCATCAGTTTTAGGCATTTTAAAATACTTAGCTAGATACTTTAGAGTAACTAGTTTGTGGGGCTGAGAGACGATCCTTTACAAGGGAGTTTCAGTTTTAACATGGATTCCTTGTGTTCAACTTGATCTAAAAATAATCTCGAACTTCCCGAGGTCTTTTGCGATCGAGAAAAATTAATTACATTTTTAGCTGATCATAAATTAATTAAAGTTCAAATTAATTGTGAAGAGTGGGGTCAAGCGTTAGCGATCCAAGATAATTTTTCTTTTAAATGTGCTAAAACAAAACGTCATTTTGAGACTGGCGAGAGCAATCGCCATTATTCCAAGCGTTCGGCTCTAAATGGGACTTTTTTTAAAATCACTTCCTCGCCACTATTTCAGAACTATACCCCCCCCCCCCAAAGAAAGTAAATGAAAAGCATTTTCCATTTTTTTCCTTTTAAAAAGTTTGTGATTAATTTCTTGGATTTCTTTTACAAAAAAGGCGTCTTGTAATTGGGACTAGGATTCAAACGCGCATGAATATACGCGTTTGAACGAAACAAATTACGTCCCAATAGATTTCGGCTAAAAAAGATAAACATTGGCGACTACGAAATGTTAAAGTAGGCGGCGCTATTGTCGCCTTAAATTACCATACAATTTTGGCTTGGAGTATTATGACTAATTCGTATCGTCTATTTATGCTTTGTTTCCATTTCATTTTAATTTTTTCATCACAAGACTAATGGGATAAATCTACTTTGAGACAAGCAGAGTAAATTACAAACATTTCGAGCTTTTGCCCATTTTTCATCTTCTACCGTCCTAATTTGATTTTCAAGAGGCTTTAATTTTATCAAGTCAAAACATTGATCAGTAACACGGCTCGAAAGAAAAATTAGACCGAAATAAAATGAAACGCTACGTTCAGTCTTTGAACAAACTGCAGTGAATGATACTTTAGAGAAACAGTCACTACCTTAAATGACACGAAGCCTTTCAAAATTGAATAAATGTTAATACCTACAATCAAAACATGTAGAGAGAGAGAGAGAGATAAATAACGCAAAAATCGGAAAAGACAGGAGGAGAGGTTAATGTGGAAATGAAAGAGACTAGCAAAGAAGATTTGAATTGATGTTAACATTTTTTCCTTTCCAAGAAATTATTATAAACAAATGAATAAAAGAACTTTAATTCATTTAAAAAGAATAATGATAAAATAAGAATGATAATAATAACCTTTACTTTCATGCATTTTTCTACAAAGAGGGATCGTCGAGCATCAATGCCTTTAAACCTTCAACACCTCTTCCACCATATATTTAGTCTATCAATCAAACCATTCACCCATCAAAATGGTTCAGTGATTTAGTATATCTTCATCTTAGGGCTTTTCCTTGGCCAGAGGCCTTCAAGCCCTCGCTATTACAAAGCCCTCAAAATACATCGACTGCCCACAATATCATCCACAATCCCCCGCTCTACGTGTCTCTCTCGCACAATCATTCGCACAATCAGCCCAGGGTCTACCAACCCAACTTACATCTTAAGAGTCCCTTTTGTATGTTCTTTTCACTAGGCTATTACACCTTTTCTTTTTATATATCCATACAACCTAACATTAGGCTCTCTTACCCAATCCTTCTTCAACCTATATATCCTTTGCACTCCAAGCATCCCACACAAATTGTCTTTTTGCACTGATCTTGCTCCCAAGCTTTCATGACTATCATATTTTCACAAA
Organism: Ceratothoa steindachneri; assembly: GCA_963969495.1. Taxonomy (NCBI): domain Eukaryota; kingdom Metazoa; phylum Arthropoda; class Malacostraca; order Isopoda; family Cymothoidae; genus Ceratothoa; species Ceratothoa steindachneri. Next base: position 144,064,712 of record OZ018331.1, on the reverse strand, counting down.
CAGGACACCACCATACACTCAGATACATCTTTTTGAACATCATACATTTACACCTTTAGCATTTATTAAAGTTTCGATCACACCAGAACTTCCATATCAATTGAAATTTTGTGATCACAGTCCACTTCATCTGTATAACTATCAATCACGCTATGTACTGGATATTTGACTACACTCCTTGATTAAGGGTGACACCGCGTACTCTATTATCCCATCACAACCCATACTCTTCCCTTACTCTTTGATGCATTCACTTTTAGGCTCTTTGCTCTCAACATGTACATTTCTTGTGGCAAAATTTCTAAAGCCGAATCACTCTCTACTAATATTACTAGATCATTAGCATAGATTGAACCGATCTGTTACGATCTTTCATTTCTCTTCCACCTCTTTTTCTTATTACAATTCGTATTTTCTCAGTACTCGACTTATTAATATATTAACTAGCCAAGTCGACAACATAAAACCTTGCTATACCCCCAACTTTCTTTATGTCAAACCACTAACTCCGGTTATCTATCAAACATGATTTACTCCCAAAACAGCGATAAAAACCTATAACATAATTATCGCAAGTATACCCATCTTTTTACCCATAAAGACAATAATATTTACATTCATAACCTCAGCTTTAATATTAATACGATGCAAGGTCTGGCAAAAAAGTCAGATATGTTAGGAGGTCTTTGATGTGGGGCTGTTGATGTTTGGCAGGAGGTAACGATTTCTTATTAGCGCCATTGTCTTACGATTTTTCCTTTAATGTTTTTAATGCCTTCGAGAATCTGAGGTTTTTCAGGCGTTAAAGTTTTATTGCTGTTTGTTATTGTTGGAAATCTCAGGACCATAGTTAGTGCTAAGAGAAAACTCACCTGAAATACCTCAGAGCGTTCGAACACCTGAAACATCGAATGCGTGTTTTCAAGAGGATCGAGTCACCACTCACAAAGCATGAAAATAAATCGAAGTTTTAAAAGAAATGTTTGATGGACACTTGATCTCTTTACGTGGTCACATTGGTTACCGCGATCTCGCCCACTTTCATGTTTTTATCTAGGGTTACCTATAAGCTAAAGTATACAAAGATCGACAAAAAGATTGACGAATCGAAGATTGCCATACACGAAACAATACCAGGAGTACCACTAGAAATGACTTGCCGGGTGATTGAAAACTGTATGAATTGACGAGAAATTTTATCGTAAATGGAGGCTAACATTTTGCTGATATCATTTTAAACTCTACCCTTTAACTTAAAACAATTAGTAATTTTTGAATAACATTTTCATTTGTTTTTTTGTTAAACTTGTAAATTTGGGGATTTTTTCTCCAGACCTATACAACTCTTCAAATTACTGAAACTGTCTACATTTTAACTCTTCATTTCTCAGACATAACCAACCATTCTTATCCTTGCTGTTCAATGGGTATTATGCTCTTTCTTTATTACTTTTCTCACCACGTTACGGAATAAATACGTAGAGCCGTAGAAATGTCATTAATCTTCTCTATAAGGCTTCATTTGCTACATCTTTCCTGGAATTAATCACCCATTACAATTTTCTCTCTTCTCCTTTTATGCATTCAATTACATCTTTTTGACATTATTATCTGCACTCTTAATATTTTAAAGTAGTTTAGTTCTCCTTTTTTATTCCAATGCACGCTTTCCCTCGTCACCGACCATTCTTAAATTCTTCTACATTTCCTTTAACCCTAAATTCACAATTATTATTTCTTTCTTATTATCACTCATCTGTAATCCCCCTTTCTTAAAACAATTCAATACCTTATACCTCTTTCCCTTGACACATATTCTCTCATTTTCCACAATCCCCTTGAGCCACAAGTAACCTGACTAAACTCATCCTGACTCTCTTGCTGCCTCTTTTCATTGGGATCTCAAAAAAAAGGGAATTTCTCACCTTTGTTGAGAGGAACAGAAATATGATGTGGTTATTCTTCCAGATCACTTGTGTCAATTTTCTAAATATAGTTTTAAGATTTTTTTTGTCCTTTTTTCTATTATATTAGGGTATACGATAAGATTATATATTTTTGATATGAACTTTTATAAATAAAGACCAATTATTACAAGTAGTGGTGCAAACATATCTTCGAATTAAGTTCACTAATTCACAATAGACTTGGAATTATCTTCTATATATTTCCTGTAATCTAAGTTTTATCATAGAAGAGAAGAGAGACATATAAATCATCAAAATTCACCTTTTATTATCAATTCTATCGCTAATAAACTGCAGTATGAGTAGATTTTTGTTTTATTTTGCATCGCTACTCTTGCACAGAAATAGTTTTGTTTAATAATAATAAACATTTGCAGTATTAGAGGCAGGCGACACTTTCAATCATTTTCCCAAGCAACCGTTTAATCCTACTACATATATTCTTGTGACAGTAGAATCTAAGTGGAAAACCTTTACAAATAGCTTGATTACTTCATATCGGCCCTGATTTGTCAAAAGATAGTGTGTTGTTGTGGTTGGCTTTAAGTTACCCTCCTAACAATTACAGTAAGAGCCCATTTGTGATATGCATAAAATGATAAAATGTATGTCCACACCGAGAAAGGCTGAGCTTTAAACAGTGTTAATGGGTGGCAACATCGCCTACCCGAGAAGCTAACCATTCTTTTCCCCGCGAGATGAATGGACAAGTAGAGGACAGAAGGTCCTAATTATCAGGGTATCAATAAGCTCGGATTCAACTTTTCATAAAACTGGTCTGACCAATTTACAACAAGGTCTGCTGACCAATGTTGCATGTTCTCACTTATTTTGATTTATGACCTTACTACCTTCAAAACATTCAATAATTCCCGGACTAACCTTGAAAGGACCTTTACAATTATATAATTCGAAAGAAAATGTAAAGCAACATAAGGGTTTCAAATTTCATTAGAATCGGAGGAATAGTTACATTGTTATTACCAACAAAAAAAAATGGTGACCGACGGATGGAGTGACCAACCGACTGACATAGTGAGATATAGAGTAGCACGGGACTGAGCGCAAGCAACTAAAAATCAGACTGGATGATTTACAGATTAAGAAGAACTACATTTACAAAGTTTCTTGCTGATGAGCATACAATTAATGGTTTATAGGGAATTTATTGTTTTTATGGGTATATTAAACCAAATTACCACTATCACCCAATAAATTAATTACCCAGAGGATGAAAATATAAAGGTAGATAAAGGTAAAAACAAATGAACAAAATAATTAAAGATGGGAAAAATACTAGAGATATAAGTATTTCTAATTCCAACCCGCGTTAACAAATATGCGTTGGTTGATAATTATTACATTTATTAATTCACTAACACCATAAGTAAATGAAGTAGGGAATTAATGGATGTAAAAATGTTTGGCAGGTACATAAGTAGAGTAAAAAAGACTATTGGTGTTCGGGAACGAAATGACGGACCGATTTCGTGAACTCCCTCAATTTCGGAACAAAGGCAGGGCCTCGGACAGAGTATTGAACTGCGAAACCAAGCCCATTATCATGGGAGAGCAAGGTACTCTACGGTTCTCAAAACGAATATTTCACTTACCCAAAAGAATCCTTAAATCGCCTATGAGTTGCGATCACAGCGATTCTGAAAACTCGCATAGACGCTCGTTTAGCACTGCAGCCATCGTATAAAAATCCTATACGTCCATTAAATGACATATAATTAACTTATTAAAAATAATAATACTAAGGGGAAAAAATTGCATATAAACATGGCAAACCCTTCTATAATTCTCTTCAGAATTATTTGGATATAAAAGTAAATTTTACTTATCATTTTACTCACGATTCATTAATGTTAAAATTCCCCCCCAGCTTTAGGCCCTTCAATTTTGAAAGCGAGATTGAATTTTAATTTGTTCATAAGAATTTTAAAGATGGTGGAACAAAGCCAGGTTTCCGCAATTTTTTTAAGGACATTCAAAATTCAAACCAAACTTTTATTTCCCTTAGAGTTTAATAAGCGAAAGGTTATCGTAGATTTAAACTGGGTATGCTTACGCACTGTCGATATACATTTTTACTGCGTTTTATCCTTAGAGGCAAAAGAAGATGGAGTAGCAATGCGTTAATGCATTTGGTTAAGAAAAGGAGAATTTGACCTAAGCATATCATTAACCTCTGAAATTGACTAATATATTGTGTTTAACTAACTCCAATAAGATCAGTTTAGTACATATAATAAATTTGATATATATTAATGCTGATAATAAAAAATTTCATGGTGTTACAATTAATAATTAAAGATTAAAAGTAAAAGAAAAAGTGTAGAAATGATAAATAAAAATATCAAGTAGAATACCAGAGATAAAATATTATTAATAACAATATAAAGGTTACAGAACGATAAAAAAATTGCGAAGAAACTAATCTTATGTATCTAAACCTGCTCTTTAAATTAAAAAACTATAACAAGTATAAAAGATAAAAATAAAAAACGGCTAAAAGCATTAAATATTTCAACTAAAAGATTTGTATATTACCTACTGTGATTGGACAAAATATTGGAAAGAGTTGATATGTGAACCCTATATTTTACAATTACTTACAGGAATATGAGTCCAAATTAGAGAAAGATCTAAGGTATCTGCACTACATACACCCTATATTCAATGTAATAAAAAAGAAGGTTCCTTTTTGCACATTTCCTTATCAGTATATGTCAAAGTCTGTGGTTATTCTGACGTACAAAGATGGAGCACGAATGACAGAGGCAAAAGTAATAAGAACTGGCATTTTTTTCAATGTTTCAAGAGAAACTGTATAGAAAGTCACGTTGAAAAAATAGCTCTGTGAACGGTAACACTAAAACACTTAGTGTTGATAAATCACAGAACTAGAGTACTAGAGTACCTCCAGTGTTAAAATAACATATGTCCAACCCTGTATTAACGAAAATAGAATGTAATCTGCAGATAGCTCAATGCAGTTGGATAACGTGAAGGAGCTGTAATTTCCAAATCTTTTCCTTCCCACATCAATAATAATAAAACACAAATAGAATTATGGAAAGACCGAAGTAACTACTCGACAGACCAGTGAATGAATTCCCTCTTCTCGACCAACTCATCCTTCACGATCTTTACTTCTTTAGGACGAATTTATGTATGAACTAGCGCCAAAGTATCCTTTGATTCCGAATGCCTGACTTCATCCGTGAAGAATAAAGGCGATTCAGTGATGGTCTGGGAGGCTATACCGTGCATAGACATATTGAATTAGTTATTTCTGCCAAAGGAGGAAAAACTCTATATTAATTATTAAAATTTTCATTTAACATAGTGTTCCTATTATTTACACCACACGTTGTATCTGTTAGGAAATATAGAAAGGAAACAATTAAACACATTAAACTTAAAGTTGAAAACTTAAGTAGACTTTAAATAATCTAATTCTTTACTAAATACTTTAGTTCTAACCAGCTACACCCTCAATAATCTTTTAAGAATGAAATATTGACTAGGAATTACATTTTAAAGTAAACTATCAATTATCATGCCGAACTAGAGTGAATTTAATATCGTGACCTAATAAACCTTAGAAATTATTAACTAGACCACTGAGAATTACATTCGAAGGTTTTGTTTAATATTGGAAGAGCTCATATTAATTTTAACTACCAAATGTGTCCCCCGTTTTTAAGAAGGAAAATCAAAGTCACGCATCAAGTTAAAAGCTTACAAGACTAAGGTCAAGTGATATTAAGATAATAGTCGAACACATGTAAAAATGCAATTCACTCGAGAATAGTCCTGAATATTTTCGAGGGGATCTTCCTTGTTTAATAAACCTACTCAAAATACGCATTATGGCGTTTGATGATTTTCTCAATAAAAGGCCGAATATAATTTAATAGATCAGTAACTATATATAATATATTAAAATGGATTCGAAACTGGTGAAAGCAAGAGAAATACAGAACAAGATCTCTCAATTTTTCTCTAGAGGAGATTTTGATCAAAATTATTTTGTAAGTTCAAAATAATTAAAAATCTCTGATAAACGAAATTCAAATTTATTCTTAAATAAAGAAAGGGAGAGGAACAACAATAGAAAGAGTTTTAATTACGTAAAAATATGTATATCATGCTTAAAATCTGTTTTTGTGAGGGAAAAAAGATAAGAATTTTAAGTGGTGTAGGACTAAACTGAAACAAGGAAATGATTGGTCGGTGCTCTTCACTCATATCAATTGTCTACAAAGATATATTTAGCTTAATTGGAATCACCTACTGGGAAAGAAAGGAGCTTTATCAGAATAGCCTAATACATCTGAACATGCCTCGTTCTCGTAATAACAAGTATCATAAAAAGAACGTCCTTTCTTAGGATTCCAAAGTTCGTGACTGATTACGTTACATTTAATTGATCTTATTTAAAAGAGATAAATAAGGCTATAATGTCTATCTTTTTTCTTTCTCATATCAATAAGTTTATATTTTTTTAGAGTATCCATACTTTAAGATGACACTGCAACTTTCTGAGTTGAGAATTGCTGGTAGGTAAAAGCTGTAAAAAAGGGAAAAGATTTACGATCTGGCGAAATGGTTGTCATATTTCATTTGAACCAACATATCGCGTGTTGCATCTTTTCAACAATAGTTTTGAAAAGTTGCAGTGGATTCCATCGATCATACTTTTCTTCAATGGAGGTTATTTTTGTTTTCACCGGTGTGACCTTTGGTTTGTTTGTATAACAAGTTGGTTGGATGGTTAGAGTGGGTCACATGAATGCTCTCCTAAGAACATAACACTTTTTTCATTTGTTTATATGTATTTTCTTCTTATATAATACCACAATTACAAAGGCTATTACAAAATAGATATTTTTAATGAAAAGTGAAAAAGTAAGTTGTTTATTATGGTAAAAATCACAATCTGTGTATTGTATATATATTCAGTCTTTTTGGCAGAAAACTTTCATGATCCTCAAATGCAAATGTTAAATTACAAATGATTAATAATGATAATATAGATTTATATTACATAAAAGATTTTAGAAGACATAAAAATGCCTCTTAAATTTGTTTGAATTATTTCGATATTTTTCCTAGTTTTTAAATAAAACTGCAATGCATAGTCTTTTTTGGCTACAAAAATGGCGCTTATGTGCCACATGGTTTTATTTCTATTTGCTCAAAATCTCCATGATCTATTTGTTAGTGGAGATGAAAATTCGATTATTTATTGCAATATTAAAGGAAAAATAATAACTAGATTGAACGCCCTAAATATTCTCCTCCTTGACGTTATCTTCACTAGCAGCAGGTTATGATTTCTATTTGCTGGGATGTGAACACCTGAATAATAAGTGCGCAGTAAATTACCACCTAAATGTTTAACAATTGCAACTTTTGAATGAGTCACTTGAACATAAACGTTTTGTATTGGTTAGCCGAAGAGATGTGCTTTTCCTCTATGACAAATTTACGCACAAACGTTCAATATTTGACTAAGAAAAAAATGATACTTAGGTTACGAATTTCTTCTTTATCATGCCTATTCAGCCTAACTTACACCATGCAAAAAACATTTATTTATGTTATAATAACATCACCTATATGATCAACTATGGTTTGATATGAAAGAGAGGAGAAGGACAAAAAATCATAGATTTAATCAGAACTCTATGAATTCTTCAAGAAACCCCCGTCAAAAATTTTAAAATGAGGGATCATTTTCAATAGTGAGGTTAAGTATTTAAGTATGGAAAGGATTTATCATTAAGTTCATATTTATCTGTAATTTTTTTATTTCTCAATTTTCTCGCTGTAGATACGGGACTTAGAAATATTTGAGACTTTTATACGTATTAGGAGTATTTTTACCACCTCCATCGTATTTCATAACTTAGCATCTTGTGGAAAAATAAAGAAACCCATTCAGCACAAGCAAAGGCCCCAGGTTTTATTGATAATTATTTTCGAATAGTGTTTGGATGGAAGACCTTAAAGATTTCAGCATCTGTCTGACGCATAGGGTGAAAAATAGGAAAAGGCTCCAACTTATGAAACACCCATGAGATCATAGGCAGTCGGAAATGAGTGGAATAAATGGCAGTCATTGTGGCAGGAACAAAAAAATGGAGTAAGCGAATGAATGAATTATTAACAGATGAGGAGCAGAAGGACAAAAGCAATAGAGTAAAAGAGAATATAAATATTTCTTCCTAGAATTGAGACTAGGTTATATATATATATATATATATATATATATATATATATATATATATATATATATATATATATACTAGGGGTGGTCAATAAGTTTGGCAATTCGGATATAAGGAAACGAGATATGAGGAAAATTGTTTTATTATTTCTCAATATAACTCCTGTCGAATTCAATGCACTTGTGCCACTTGTCCCTGAGGCTTCGAATTCCCAACAACCGGAAATCTCCTGACAGCTGTTCAATCCACTCCTGGACGGCAAACTGGACATCTTCATCGTCCCCAAACCGGCGTCCACGCAGTGCAGCCTTGAGCTGGTGAGATGAAACGTGGTCGCTAGGGGCCAGATCTGGACTGTAGGGGAGATGGTTGAGCTCCTCGAATCCGCACTCGCGCAGGGCAGCTTGTGCAACTCTGGCCTTGTAGACTTTGACGACATTGAAGCCGATCATGGGGCGTGAGGTTTCTAGGGACCCAACGGGCACAGAACTTGGTCATGGTCAAATTGTCGTTGATGATGTTGATAACACTTCCATGTGGTATTTCAAGTTCTCGCTCGATTTGTTCGACCTTCATCCTTTGATTTTCGAGGATCATCTTCTCCACACGGGCCACATTGTCCTCAAAGGTCACGACTAATGGGCGTCCTGGATGGGGGTCATCTTTAAGGAACTCACCACCATGGCGGAACTCCCTATTCCAGCAAGCAATGGTTGCATAGTAAGGGGCGGTCTCGGTGTACACTGAAACCATGCGTTCATGAATCTCTTTTGCATTCTTGCCTTCCTTGGTCAAAAGTTTGATCACTTTGCGTTGCTCAACCTTCTTCATTGTTGAAAAATTTGTTACTGACGATCTGCGATCAGCTACTGCTTCTTAAATAGACGAGGCAGGAGCGTGCGGCTTCAGGTCCTAACTTGTCATTACTTGTCCTAACACCCACACAAACAGCCATCCCCCTTCCTCTGTTTTGCCCTACCGATTCTCATATTTATTGACCACCCCTCGTATATATATATATATATATATATATATAGAGAGAGAGAGAGAGAGAGAGAGAGAGAGAGAGAAAAGAGAGAGAGAGAGAGAGAGAGGAGAGATAGAGAGTGATATTCACAAAATACACAATACACATGACTTTCTGTATGCGTCGAAGCTTCCAAACATTCCTTATCCAATGGTGTAAAAGCTTGACAATGGAGGCAACGCAATCCTGAGCTGGGACCTTACCATGATAATCCATACGATCTTTTGACAGGAATGCAACCATTCTTTATAAAGTCACGAATAATTCTAATGATGGTTTTTTTCGATTCATTACCACTAGCAACTTTTTCCTTGCATTTCACGCACCTTTGGTACAGAGCTACAATGGTTGCACATTTGTCTATGAAAAAAAACTTTTGTGAAATAGAAAACGATTAAAACATTCATTTTAAAAATAAATATAAAATCTTACTTTAAAATAAAGAAACCTGTTCCAAAGGGTCTTAGGAGTTACATAATATATTCATTTAAATCTCCTGGGCGTTCCCCTGGCAAATACATTGTAGGCTCTATGAAAATTCTGAAGACAAAATCTTCGTCTTATATGGGGACTAATAATCGTAAAGGCCAAATACTTTAAACTAAATCAAATTCAGTGATCAGAGGTCACGCAATAAAATGTAAAAGCGATATCTCTATAGAAGATTTTTAAATTTAACACTTCAATTCTTGGAAACACTATATATTAAACAACTCTCCCCAGACTTAAATATTGATTTGTCGTTGGTTCCCCTCCTACTTAGCTAAAAAAATTGTATATGGGTGGCAATACACAGTTTGGCGTTTGGCGGGTAAACATGGAACATCATTTAACTCGAGCTAAGACTAGGCTTTGTTTTTATACAGCCAGATTTTGGAAGATATTTACTTTGATTTTTCGGTAAATGTTGATTTTGAAAGTTTATAGTGCTTGGTGCTTCGTTTAATAATAATTTTTAAAACTGTTCTATATAAATATTGCCCTCACAAATTAAATAGCTTTACCTTGTTAAATTTAAGTATTTTGCAGAAATTAACGATTTAAATATTTTTTTCAATCTTTTTTTTTTACTGTAAATCTAAACTCTAATTTTAATCATTGGTTATACTCTAAGTTTCATATTGTAAGGGAACTAACCATCTCCCTTCTGTCTCAGTTGAGACACGGGACGTTGACCGAAAAATATTTGGGCTAGGCACCTTGGGTCAATCTCGTAACCACAGACCTTCACCCCTCGTTCCTATGAAAAGCAGAACGGCTTAAACTGCAAGATCTCCTCTACGAGTGTATATTCAATTTCACCTCAAGTACAAAATTAGAGACGCGTTTCTCTCAAGCTCGAAGGGCTAGCTGCACTAGAGGTAAGACCTGCTGAGAAAAACCGTTGGAGTAAGAACCCTCCTGCGGCCCGTCCACAAGCCACCCCCTCCTACCCATACTACAGTGGGGTGACGAGGTATAAATACCAAACACTTGGAAAAAACGAGGTAGAATCTGTGAGTCAACCAGGCTACGAAGTTCCCTGCAAAAGAGGCTGGGCAACCAAGGGACCTAAGAGGCAGCTCATCCTTGAGCTAGTCCCTGGTTATCAAACCAAACTTTAAGTTAACTTGTTCAAGTTCAACTTATTCTCGTCAGAGAACCCCCCCCCCCTTTTCTCCTCACTATGCTCGCCCTTAAAGAAGAACCCCCCCGAGTACACATCTCGCTCTTGAAGAAGACCCCCGTCAGACTCAAACCCGTGGCTGGAGGGACTCCAGTCGGGACAGTTAATATAATTTTATATTGAAGTGACTGGTGGGTTAACCATCACTATAATGTCAAGTGGGTCAAGTTAAAAAGCCTTACCTAAAAACTTATTGAAGTCATTATTGTATATTTAAATTCGTAATATTTCTATGGTTCATGTTTATTTTGTTTTTGTGTTTTAATTAAAGTTTTAGTTTGTATTAACAATATTTTTTTTCTCTCCTCGAATCACTACGTTGGCACAACGAACCTTTGAAGTTTGAAGAAGTCAAAACCCTAGATAATAATAATTAAATCATATATAGAACTTTTAAAGAGGTATAACGTTAGTCAAGGAGTCTTCTTTTTTGTAGTATGTAAACAACCCTTACGTACCAACTCCTTCCATCACTCCGTCCTACCTAACCACGACATAAATATTTTGGTGTCAAGGTGTGGGGTGCTTCCTATACCACGACATTAAATATTTGGTCTAAAGTGTGTGGACTCCTTCCGATACTACAACATAAATGTTTGGTGTCAAGTTTTATGGGTATTAGAAGAACTCACTAGAATTTTTCTTGTATTTCCCTGAAGATTAAAGCTGTGCCAACATTCGAGAAAGATTAAAACATAACAAGATCGTTAGATAAATTTCCCGTGATTAGCCTGTCAAGGTTATTAATTAATTTGTTGTTGGAGTTGTATTCCAATCAGCCAAGTATTGGGATTAAGGAAGTTAGGCAACGCGCTACCTGGTTAGTGGTTGCATAAGTACCTGAGCGTACAGTGGTTAAAAATGTGACAGACATACATAAAATGCATTCGTTCGAAAAATTCTTCAAAGAAGGCCAAATTCTAGGACTACAAGGCAAAGATATGGTTGGCTACGTCCGGGCAGAACTGAGAATAGAAGACGAAGAAGAAAGAAAAAAGTGGAAAATAGAAGACGAAGAGGCCAGAATACAGTTAGATAGAAAAAGGGAAGAAAGAAGAATACACTGCAAAATTGAAGAAGAAGAAGAAAGAATAACGAGTGGAAGTAAAACAAACGAAAGACTAATACATATAAAAGACAAGCAGAAGAAATAAGAATACAGCGAGAAAGAGAACTAGCAAAAGCGGAAAGAGAAGCCAAGGAAAGAAGAATAAAGAGGGAAAAAGAGTCAGAAGAAAGAAAAATAAAGATAAAAATAGAAGTAGAATAAAGAAGAGTTAAGATAAAACTAGAAGTAGAATACAGAGTGAAAGAGAAGTTGCCCCATCTGAAAGAGAAGAAAGAGAAGCAAAAGAAAGATTGCTCGCACATGTAAGGGCATCTATCGAGCATCATATTGAGGGCGAGGCCGTTTTAGCCCGGCCTGGAGCTAGGAAAGTACCATCTATGAAAACCCAGCCAAATAGGGTAACGATGGAGGAAGTAGTAACTAGGGAAGAGGTACAAGTCAGTGTACCTAAGAAAGTACCTACAAGTAGAACCCAGCCAAATTGGGTGACAATGAAGGAAAATAGGAGTGTCAAAGTGGTACACCCATGTAAACCGATTCAGAGGTTAGATGAAGATAATGAGTATCCCCTACCCCCAGTAGTCTTCCCTCAGAACGAAGCATCCACTAAGTTAGCACTAAAACTCCAAGTCGTAGTGAGCTCCACGCTCATTAACGATCCGGTAAGATAAAGTGTGTCCAAACCGATTAGATCGAACACAGAATCGATTTCCCAAGGTACCTTGTTAAAGGAGGACTATGGGACCCCCTCTCCCATCAATTATGCCCCACTGCAACAGGCCGCTCTAGCCATGAGGCTCAGTTTAAAAGTATTCAAGTACCGTAAGAAGGGTAATTCGAGTAGGTTGGAATACCATTACCATTGTGTGACATACATGGGTAAACTCAATAACCCGAATGCCTGACGCAGACGCGGTAAAGTAATGGTCATAGAGCATTACGTTAATATTAGCTACATCAGAGGGGCCGATAAAGTACAGTCGCTGTATAACTTGATTCAAACCCCCATTGAGGGTTATTTCAGCATCTAGTAATGGTGAAACCATGTTTCCATTGTTTTTCGCGTTGGTAGTTACCGTTAGGTTTTAAGTTCTTAAAATTTTAGAAATGTAAGGAAGTAGCTTGCTTTTTTTTTTGTTTTTGTAACGTGTAATCGATGAATTAGGTTTTTGTTTTGTTTGAAAATTAAATTGTGTTGCAAGTATGTAAAATTGTGCTGTGTAACATACCCCTCCCCCCCCCTCCCTTCTCAGTAGGCTCGCGAGGACTATTTCGACTCCATGTCTGTGTTCGCGCGCGCGTGTGCGCTCAAGTTTAAAGAAACATAAAGTAAGAGAAGGCTCAAAGACATGTAACTTTGATGTACTCGACTAAGTTGAGTTAGTTTTGTGGGTTCCCTGGAGTTCCCTCAACCCATTAAGTTCTTCGAAGGAAGGTTTATAGGGAAATCGACCCTCTCCCTTCTCTCTCAGTTGAGACACGGGGCGTTGACTGCAAAAACATCCGGGCAAGGCATCTTGGGTCAATCTCGTAACCACAGACCCTCGCTCCTCATCCATATGAAAAGCAGAACGGTTTAAACTGCAAGATCTCTCCTATGAGTGTGTATTCAATTTCACCTCAAGTACGAAATTGGAGACGCGTTTCTCTCAAGCTCAAAGGGCCAGCTGGACCAGAGGTAAGACTTGCTGAGAGAAACCGTTGGAGTAAGAACCCTCCTGCAGCCCGTCCACAAGCCACCCCCTCCTACCCATACTACAGTGGGGTGACGAGGTATAAATACCAAACACTTGAAAAAAACGAGGTATGTAGAATCTGTGAGTCAACCAGGCTACGAAGTTCCCTGCAAAAGAGGCTGGGCAACCAAGGGACCTAAGAGGCAGCTCATCCTCAAGCTAGTCCCTGGTTATCAAACCAAACTTTAAGTTAACTTGTTCAAGTTCAACTTATTCTCGTCAGAGAACCCCCCCCCCTCCTTCTCCTCACTATGCTCGCCCTTAAAGAAGAACCCCCCCGAGTACACATCTCGCTCTTGAAGAAGACCCCAACCCGAGTACACTCCTTGCCCTTGACGAATTCCGAAACAAAGAAGAAAAAGCTTCTTCTCGAGCCCGTTACCCGGTGGTCACACCGAACTCTAAGTTAACTTGGTTTAAGAACCGAAAACAACTTACTCTCGTCGAAGAGAACCCCGACTATCCCGGTGCATCCTACAGCACAAGGATAGTTTTCGCCCTTGAAGAAGACCCCCGAGAGTACTCTCCTCGCCCTTGAAGAATCCGCTCCCCCACTATCCTAGTGTAGCACAAAGCACCGTGATAGTCCTCGCCCTTGAGGACTTTCGAAACGAAGAAGAAAAAGCTTCTCACCGAGATCGTTACCCAGTGGTCACAACGAACTCTAAGTTAACTTGGTTTAAGAACCAAGAACAACTTACTCTCGTCGAAGAGAACCCCGACTATCCCGGTGCATCCTAAAGTACCGTGATCGTTCTCGCACTTGAATAAGATCGCCCCCCCCCCGAACCCTGAATACCGTGTGGATCCACATCTGCCACACTTGCCAAAGTCCCTTATGACTGTCAAGTTATCCCGTCCGCTGCAGCCATCTGGTCGAGGCACGCGGCAAAGAACCCAACGGATGCCTGAGGTGTATGGGCTCATTGAGTTCAAGGTCAGACTCAAACCCGTCGCTAGAGGGACTCCAGTAGAGACAGTTAGTATAATTTTATATTGAAGTGAGTGATGGGTTAACCATCACTATAATGTCAAGCGGGTTGAGTTAAAAAGTCTTACTTAAAAACTTATTGAAGTCATTATTGTTTATTTAAATTCGTAATATTTCTGTTGTGTTTTTTTAGTTTTTGTGTTTAAATTAAAGTTTTAGTTTGTTTTAATAATTTTTTTTTTCATTCTCTCCTCGAATCGCTACGTTGGCACAGGGAATCTTTAAAGTTTAAAGAAGTCAATACCCTAGATAATAATAATAAAATCATATATAGTACTCTTAGAGAGGTATAACGTTAGTCAAGGAGTCTTCTTTTTTTGTAGTATGTAAACAACCTCTACGTACCAACTCCTTCCATCACTCGGTCCTACCTATACCACGGCATAAATTTTTGGTGTCAAGGTGTGGGGTGCTTCCAATACCACGACACATATTCAAAGCTAAAACTATCCAATTTCTATTTGCATCTTCAGAATTGTTGTCAATAGTGCATAATATTTTGTTCTCGTATTTATTTTGTAGGCCTAAGAAGATGACTGTTTTATGGTCGAAACGTCGCCGCTAAATAAAAAGGATTACGCTAGCAATTTTACTTTCCTTGGAATCTCTGTTAAATATTAAATTCATGGTCTCTAGAAGCAATCCTCACTACTATATATATATATATATATATATATGAAATGTCCCGTAGAGAAATGAAAAGGTGCTTCCAAGTACTTTCTTACATTATTCAGTTCATTCTCAAGGATTTCGTTGCCCTGAGACATTCTGAGACATGACATTCCACAAGAAAAGATGGAGTTTTGATGATTAAGGACTCATTCTAGTATGGTTCTAGAGATAGATTTATATAATGTCGCTGGGTGCCTTAATTCGGCTAGATTGAGGATCGAGAGAAAAATCCCTGAAATCGTCACTAAATCATAGGAAAAGATCAAAGAAAATGTTTCGTCTCAAAAATACGAAACGTTTTACTGTTTTTGGTTATCCCTTATGAAACTCGAAGGTCTATTCTGATTCCAAGCGAGGTTAGAAAGAGCAAAACGTGGCTCTGGTCATCCATCTGTATAGATAGCTTGGAACCCTCCTTACTGGGCTCGTTTACCTAATTCTCTACAAATCCAGTAACCCGGAATAAGAAAATCTCTGCATGCTCTCATCTCTTATCGTGCAACAGTATGGCCATCATAGATACTTCCAATTAGGGTGTGGGAGAATAAATGACCTCTGCGTACAGTGCGCTCTTCCATTCAATATAAATCATAATTTACTCTCCGAATCAGACACTGCGCGTAAACTTGAGTACCAAGTAGTGTATTTCAACCAGCTCGGCCATGAAGATGCCCACCACCCGGATGAACCCTACTTGGTACAAACTGGAGACAAGATGGCATAGATACTAAACTTCTCTTCGGATTTGGAGCTTCAGGTTACACTGGCACGTCAGCAGTGGGGCACATGTTCTCCAATCATTTCTAATACAATATTCCTGGTTCTGTAAATGAGTTGGTATTAGACGCTTGGTGAAAAACGTTCAGGGGTATGATGTCGCCCAGACAAAAGCAGCAGCACCAAGGGTTCAAGAGCTAGGTCAAGCTCTCGTTGTAGTTTATTAACGTAACTGAATGTCCTAGGTGATGTTTTGGGGGCTATGATGGTAAAGGCATAATCAGGATTGGATACAAATACAATGGAAAAGAAAGCCATAACCCGTGTGCCTCGGCATAACGACATATGTGGTTTAGAGACAACTAGAACCAATGTTCCAATGTAAACACATTGGCCGTACTAAAGGATATCACAAAGTCGGTAGGAACCAACGATGTAATTGCTATAATGGTGCCCACAGAGAAAATTAAATTGCTGAAATTTCCTTCAAAACGGTGTTTTCCTGCACTATCAGACTAGAGAGAGCTCTGCCCCAACCTTATGTTCTTTCGCGCCCATATTACGGAGCGTCTCCATAATAGGGTATCGTAACGCGGTATCATAGGTCTGCTCTAATTCAAAGAACAGCGGGGAGAAGTGCTCTTCACGGCGTAATGCCTTGCAGATAGAGTTTTTTATCCAGAGCAAATCATATGACAATGATGTAACTTGTGGAAGTCACCATACGCATTAGACAGGTGACCTCCGCTGTTCAAAACGAAGCTTGCCTAATACTAAGCAATTTCCAAATCAGATGGTACACTCAGAAATGTAGAAAAATATGAAGGAACGCGTGCATGGTAAACGGCACGCAAACACGCACTCTAACTAGGCGGCTAGAATCTGGGAATTTACCATGCGTTCTTTAACTCCTGTTGAACAAAGCAAACCAAAAGGCCATGGTTCATTCGTCCAGATGTCTAAGCATCCGTAAGTGATGTTTTCTGCATTAGGGGCGCGATTCGTTCATTATGCGATGGCAGAACGCAGCGCGCTTTGTTTAAACAGGTCATTGAAGTGTTTTCCGCCTCTGGAGATTAAGTCCAGTCTCCTTCGCCAGCGAGCGCGCGACTTGCTTTAACTTCCTATGAAGCATAATTTCGGCAGGAGGATGAAGGAAAAGTTGTCGAAAAGATTTTGCCACGGATACCATGTCCAATATGTCTATTCCACCATCTTTTTGAAAGGGAAGGGAGATGCCCATAGAGGCCTTACCTAAAATCCACCTGATACATTTCTACAATTTCCATTTAGTAAAGACTCGTATACAAACCAAGAGGAAAGGTGCTTAGGAAATTAAAAGGACTTGCCCCTTTTCCAACAAATATTACAGCTGAAATCTTTGAATGGTGATTGTAGTGTATATAGACATAACTGTTCTCTTCTTTATGAGGATCTTCTCGACATCAAGAAACAGTGCGGCATGCAAAAGTTCCAGATGTTTGAGAAATGGTAATCAGATCTGAGGTGAATAATTCAACAGTCTCATCAACCGACCTAAACTCTTCGAATTAGACAGAAAAGTCAGTCATTTCCTCGAATGCTGCCCATCGTGCCCGACCGAAGCTCCACCAAAATGGCTACTCAGGCCGCAATGGCTCTTGGTAAAATGTTTGAATGGAAAAGGGATCACTAGCAAGGAGGCCGCCAATCATCTCCAACCCAATTTCAAAGTTAGACCATAGATAAGGTGGATAGTTCTGTCCAGAAAAATTAAGGGTTCTCGTAAAGCGAAAGGTGTTTCTTGTGGTAATGTGTTGTGGTATCCCTACTGCAACAAAGACATAGATATCATGCAAACTTGGTAAAACCTCCTCGCACACTCCTAAACACTACCTTTTTTAAGTTTCCAATCACTTTCCAGCCAGACTTCTTATAATTCAAAACTTGCAGTAGGTGCTTGACCATCTTATATTCCTCCTTGTGATGGACTGGATGAGCAATTGAAGGGCAGGATTCTTATTCTAATTATAGAGAAGTACAGCTTTAATGTTTTTTGAGGAACTTTTAAGAAAAAACCGCCACTCATCTGGATTACATGTAATTTAATCTGTATCAAACTGACCCGATCTATCATTCAGTAACAGATCCCATTTTGATAAGTAAAGAAACATAAAAATTGCTAGGATGTTTTTTTCTTTTGGCTTGTCGCTTTCACACTTTGATTCAGCAAATCTTTGAGACTGGAAATAAAAAGCTGAGCATTCGATTTTGACAAACAAAGATCTCTTTTCAGCCTTTTCTCTGTAAATGTAGTCTACATCTTCGCTGATCTTTTCAGGGTCTGAAATATTTCATTCTTCTTACGCTGGCTTATTCCTTTCTGGAGGGGCATGTACAGAAAGATCAGCAGTGTGGTGTACTGTTGTAATAGAGGACATTTGTAATGGTCTACCATGCAAAAGTTGTAGCTGCTTGAGTGATCAGTGAGTTCATGCCAAAAACCTGGGAATGTGAAAATTAATGCCTCTTCTTTCCCCTCTATACCATCCTGTAAAAGTAATTAAATATACTGTACTACCCTTTTGGCTTACAAACAAACATAATAGCTTAAATACTCTTTACAACAAACAATTATATTACCTATCAAATTTGTTTTTTTGAGGGGGAGAGGGTGTATTTACGAGCAAAATTATGTGCCTAGGTTTGTTTTTTAAGGTTTACTCATTCTCATATATGCTGTCACACCAAACATCTTTGCTCTTGTTTTTTGATGAACTGTCCGCATATATAAGAGAATGCATCTGGAAAATGATTGCAGCCTCTTTATGCAATTTCTATACTAAGGTGTGTGTCCATTATAGTAGCATGAGCTAAAATTTCTGGAATATTCTGAAAAAGTTTCAGAAGATTCCAGAAGGTTTTAGAAATTTCCATGACTTTTTTTTTGGCAAGTTCTAAAACATTTTCGAAACTTCAAAAGATTCTGTTAAATTCTGGGAAATTTCTCATTAATTCTAGAATTTGGGAGTTTCCTTAAAATAAATATTATTTTACAACATTTCACTGTTTCTTTTCAAATAAGATTTACAGTTTAGTTTCTATTATGCTTTGAATTCCAACGTTTTTCAAATAAGATTTACAGTTTAGTTTCTACTATTCTTTGAATTCCAATGTTTTTTTCAAATGTGATTTACAGTTTAGTTTCTACTATGCTTTGAATTCCAATGTTGTTTTTTTCAAATATGATTTACATTTTAGTTTATACTATGCTTTATTTTTTTCCAAAATTAATAATACCCTAGTATTATTGTCCTAGTAGGCAAATTTAGAACTTCATCGCCCTACTTACAAAAGCAAAATTCTGAAATTAAGATATATTTTTTCATTTACTTTAGCGACGAACAACTGGGAAATAATACTTTTTAACCGCGGATTAAGAAAAAAGTAAAATATGTTACTAAGTGTTAAGAGTCCATTAAATTAGCTAGCTATCACTTCAGCAGCACCACTCCAGTTTGGCTTTTTAATGCTTTTATTTATTTGATGAAAGTGAGTGTGCTAAACGAAATAAATCATTTTTATTTGATAAAAACTAAGTAAATGTTTGAAAAAACATTTCTTGTAATGGTTCCTAGAAACGATACGACCTACATACTAACTAATCGTTCAATGCATTAGGGCATAGCAAGATCATATAAGCACATCGGCAGAGATTCTCTAAGGAAGCAGCCATATTCTTCACAAACCTGCAATCGTTCACCTTTACAGAATTATAGAAGTATGAACTACGCAAGCGCCTGTGAAGCACTCGAGGTAAATTCAAGACAGAGGAAAAAGAGTGGAAATGAGCGGTGATGGAAATTTAAATTCTATGAAGGAAAATTTAGCAATTATTTTCTTAAACATATTGACTGTAGTAATTTTAACAATACTCTTATGTAAGTTATTTTATTTTGTGGAATTTTTAAAGAAAAGAATTTCTATGCTATTGCCTTAGCTTGTAACTCGTTATTTCGGGTTAGCATTTAATTATTAAGTTCAAGCGGACCGTTTTTAATTTACTTAATGGGTATCAAAAAGGTTTCTTTGATAGATATTTTTAGGTTGGTATTTATAGTACTAATTTATAGACGAAAAATATAATTTGTAGGACTCTCCCCCAATGGTGGAGGATGCGCCCTCAATTACTGATTTTAGTTTTTTTTCAAACGAGCATATATTTTCCTACTGAATAGAATCTTTTGTTCATTGTATACTAATAGTTGAACTTCAGTTTTAGATCGCTATAGAATAAATTTGAAAAATAATGTTTTTTTATTACTGGTTACAATTTGAGGGGGAAAGTCATCCAACCATGACATTAAATTACTTATCTATCCTTTACAAAGGCTCTATAATGCTATTCAGAATTAAATTATGTGCTGTTTAGTTTTATTTCGTTTAACTCGGCAGAGAAATAGCAAAGATATGCTCATTTAAAAAAAAAGTTTAGAGAAGTTTCTCAAATCATTTGAAATCCAATTATGAAGTTTTTACATTTTCTCCGGGTTTTAGGAATAATCATTTCATTTATATACATTTTTATATTTTAAGCTCCTTTTACTATGGCAAAAACATGGGATTATCTCATGTAGTAAGGATATCATAGTAAGCTAAGCTCATCAAAGCTGCCAGGTTTAACGCTTCAGTAACAACCTATACGAGGGGCGGGCAATAAGTTTTGCGAATCGGAAGGGCAAAACATTGGAAGGAGGATGGCTGTTTGTGGGGGTGTTAGGACAAGTTATGAGAGGGCAGGACCTGCAGCCAAACGCTTCTGCCTCGTCTAATTAAGAAGCAGTAGCTGATCACAGATCGTCAGTCACAAATTTTTCAACAATAGAGAAGGTTGAACACCTCGCAGTGATCAAATTTTTGACTAAGGAAGGCAAGAATGCAAAAGAGATCCATGAACGCATGGTTGCAGTGTATACCGACACCGCCCCTTTCTATGCAACCATTGCTCGCTGGAATAGGGAGTTCCACCATGTTCGTGAGTCCTTTGAAGATGACCCCCGTCCAGGACGCCCGTCAGACGTGACCAACGAGTACAATGTGGCCCGTGTGGGGAGGATGATCCTCGAAAATCTATGGGTGAAGATCGATGAAATCGAGCGAGAACTTGGAATATCACATGGAAGTGTTATCAACATCATCGACGACAATTTGGCCATGACCAAGGTCTGTGCCCGTTGGGTCCCTAGAAACCTCACGCCCCATGATCGACTTCAACGTCACCAAAGTCTACAAGGCCAGAGTTGCAAAAGCTGCCCCGCGCGCGTGCGGATTCGAGGAGCTCAACCAACCATCCCCACTACAGTCTAGATCTGGCCCCTAGCGACTTCTTTTTATTTCGCCAGCTCAAGGCTGCACTGCGTGGACGCCGGTTTAGAGAAAGATGAAGATTTCCAGCTCGCCGTCCAGGAGGGGCTTGAACAGCAGTCGGAAGATTTATGGCTGTCGGGAATTCGAAGCCTCAGGGACAAGTGCATTAAAGCCGAGGGTAGTTATATCTAAAAATATTAAAACACTTCCTCATATCTCGTTTCTTTATATCCGAATTGCAAAACTTATTGACCGCCTCTCGTAATTGTTTGATGTCAGCAATATTCTCTTTAATTATTTTGGAATAAGATTTTGGATTCTGCTTCTTTTTTATGTGCATCAATATCATTTAATAGTGAATATAATGTTTTCCAATCTAAATTCAGGTTGAGAAGCGAAGCTTTTTAATAGCAAAAGTTAGGGTCGGGAGTGGCATGTTTTGAGAAAAAGCCGATCCTTTTTTCACCAACAAATTTTGTTTTCTTAATTTTGGCCCATATTTTTGAATGCAAGCTTTCATTTGCATCCTGTTGAAATATATACTTCAATTAATTTCATAAGCTATTAGCAATAATTATAAAGAAAATTGACGTAGTAATGTTGGAATGCCTAGTAAATGTTTATAGAGGTCAGGACTTAGGGAAATTAATGGGGTCCTAATTTTTACATAGTTCGAGAAATATCTAATGAAACAAAAATGAAAAGCTATAATAATAAATATGCAAAAGTCATAAATGGATTTTGACGTGTTTTGGATGATTATCCTGCTGGAGACTCCAACTGCATCCAAGTTTTATATTCTCCACGGAAGGCCCAACGTTTTTTGCTAGTAATGTATGGTACTGGAACAAATCTATCGTTCCCTTACGCAGTGAAGTTTTCGAGTCCCCTATGCAGCAAAACATCCCCAATATATGATGGATCCACCGACGTGTTTCACGGTAGAAAGAACGTTCTTTTCCTTATCCACTTCTTTCTTCTGTCTTCAAATCTATCGCTAGGCCATTACTACGGAAGGCTCCAATTTCATTTCGTCGCTCCAGAGAACATTCTGTCAGTAATTCACTGGCTTTTATAGACGGCCTGTGGCGTACCGTTAACGATTCTGCTTCTGCTAATCGTTCAGCAGTGTAATCTGTGAGAGTTTCTATAAAGAGCTCTAGGCAGTGTACGATATGTGATATCGCATCAAGCGAAACTTACTTACCGGCACCTGAAATGTTTCACTGTAGCTCTTTGATGGTAAAGTGAGGGATTTTCTCTGCCTTTCTCCTCATGAAGCGTATGACATCTTGGGAGAGAACCATATTTCTTCCTTGTACATTTAGCGATTCCAAATACCATGTGGTTTTAAATTTCTGTATGATGCTTGCAATTATGTTTTTCAAAATATTCTACTCGTTTGCTATTTTTTATTATACATTTCCTCTTCTTACTGGTATTCAAAGGTCATGTTACACTTATTACGACGTTTTCAATAAATAACCTAAATATAGTTTTGATGCAGTTAGACAGGTTTTTTTATTGTTTTATTATATGTGTTTAAATTGTAGTATTAATCGATGTGGCCACCGTGAGCAGCATGCATGCGCGCCAGGCGAGACCTGAAGGCTGCGCACTCGTTGTGGAGGAAGTCTTTCCTTTTCTAACCCACATGCATTTGACGGAGGACTTCAGCTTCTCGATTTTGCTTTGGTGGACCTTGTATACTTTGCCCTTTGCATGCGTGGACACGTTGTAGTCGAATGTATGGAGGTCCGCAGACTGTGGCGGCCAAATATCCTTCTAACAGAAGTTATTGTTCCATCGAAACCACTCTTGCACGCTTTTTGTCGTATGGACCGGGGCAGGGTCCTTTTAAACGACGTAGTCCGCCTTTTTCGTTATCTTTCTCAGACAGAGCAGGTCTAGCGTGGCCAGTATTTTCCTGCAATCAGCGGCATTGAGCATATAACCGGCCTACAACCACACCGGGGGCATCTTCTTGCCATTTGAAGTCCCGATGCCGAGCATCATCAAGAAGGCCGGGTGCTTGGTTCTGGGCAGGTAGTGAAACTCAGAGACGTTTTGGCCGAAACTTGTCTTTTCTTTTTGGTGATTAGATTGACCGTGAAGATTTTTTCATAAAGAATAAGAATGCAATTGTCATGAATCTTCAAGTCACTGAGAAGGCGACAACGGCGCTCTTGACCTTGTTGTCGCCCTGGACAACAACGTCTTCCACTTACAAAAGGCCAACGCCAAGGACGGCGTCAAGGTCTTCCTGAATAAGTCCTATCGTAACTGGGCCCCTTCGGACAACCGCACCCTCCCCTGGATCACCACCCTCGTGGAACGGGGGGTGATGGAGGAAGCCAACATTCATTGTGCCCATCGCATCTTCGGAGTCACCAAGCCCAATGGCTCGGCCCGCCTCATCTATGATATGTCTCCTGCCGCGGAAGCATATCACCCTCCGAAATTCAGCTTGCCGAGCATTAAGAAGATCATGAGCTCGGCCACTGAACACCTTTGGGCCATGAAGTTGGACCTGAAGGACGGGTTTTATCACGTCCGCCTCCACCCCAAAGCCCGCCCGTGGTTCGGAATCCGATGCGACAATCGATCCTTCCGCTTCACCCGCCTTCCTATGGGTTTCAACGGCGCCCCCTTCCTGATGCAAAAGATAACATCCACGACAATGAATCAGCTCGCTTCTGTTCACGGCATTCGGGTTTATACATATCTGGATGACGTTCTTTGCATTGGTCGGAAGCGCGCCCTCCGTGCGTTCATGAGAACAATTGAACGAAGTTCAATCAACGCAAACTGGCGCAAGTCCACAACGACGCCCGTAAAACACATCTCCTATCTCGGCTTCCACATTGATTTGAAGCTAAAACGGATCCAGCTCACCGTTTCCATGCGAGACAAGACCCGCGCCGCCCTCCGCATCATGTCCTCGCGGCCTGTTTCCCGCAAGGCATGGTCGCGCCTAGCGGGCCTCCTTAACTTCATCCTCCCGGCTCTCCGTCTTCCTTTCTGCTGGGTACAGCTCTGCTATCTTCAAGATGCCCACCCGAACCCGGCCCCCTTTCTACATCTCTGCCGCCTCATCCACAGCCGGTGGA
This sequence comes from Ceratothoa steindachneri, assembly GCA_963969495.1. Classification (NCBI taxonomy): domain Eukaryota; kingdom Metazoa; phylum Arthropoda; class Malacostraca; order Isopoda; family Cymothoidae; genus Ceratothoa; species Ceratothoa steindachneri. The sequence continues at coordinate 144,040,166 of OZ018331.1, read as the reverse complement.
CTCGTTTTCGCCCACCGAAGGGAGTTGCCCCGGCGCTTTACGTCGACGCCTCTCCTTGGGGCATTGGTTGGTGGTCACAGGGCGCTTCTATGGCCCTTGACTGCCGCCAATGGGACATGAGGATTTTCGAGTTGGAGTCCTTGGGTCTTATCCTCTCTACCCTCTTCGCTCCCCGCGCCCTCACCTACGGGGATAACATCGGCGCTCTTTGGAACGCGAAGAGAGGAAAACTCCCGGACTCCATCCTCCTCTCTCTTTCCACTACTTCGCTTCTCAACTACTCTGCCGCCTTCAGAATTTCTTCAAGGAATCTAGCTTACATCCGTAGCAGGCATAATCCGGCTGACGTCCCGTCTCGGCACTTTTCAAGAAGTCCTTAGGCATGTGTGGGCCCGTTCCTCCTTCGGACTATATAGGGTCCCACACTCCCCGAGACGGGACGGACGTTTATCAGCCTTGCTACCGGTGTGACCTGCTCCCGCCTTCCGCCCCTGGCTCCACCAGTTTCTTCTTCTTCTTCTCTCGGCTCTTCGATTTATGTTAATATCCTTGTTTGATTAACTCTTGCGCTGATATCCAGCCTTGATCTTTGTTAATTTGACCTTTTCTGAGGTCCTTTTTTGTAATCTTTATTTTTGCTTAAAACTTTTGTCTGCAAACCTTTTCCGAGGTTTTCTTTTGTACTTTTGATATAAAGAAAGGTCCTCCTCACCCTGCGGGGGGGGAGGACTAATTTTGAGCTTCTGAGCACTTTCTAAGGCCTTTATCACAGCCAAACGCTTCACAATTTTAATTCTGCCTAAACGAGGTCATTCTTTGAGTACTTCTCAGTTCTTTTTGAGTACTCCGTGGCTGTTTGGAAGGTCACACGGTGGACGTTAAGTAGCTTGGTAATTTCGGACATGTTGTGCTCAGTGCGCAAGAGAGCAAAGATCTCGATTTTTTCACTTCAATTTCAAAAAACCGATACACAATGGAAAAGAGATTGTAATGACACGTGCTAGAAAAGTATAAGTTTAGATTTTATGACGTAATTCTTCTATCACACACGTAAACCTTTCGGAATATAAAGAAAAAGCGAGTGTACTAGAACATTAGCAGAATTCAGTATATAAGCTAATAATTTCATTTCCCTCGTCAGCGACGTGTGAGTAGGAATGACGAGTACTGAATGAAAATATGGAAAGATACCTGTTGAACTTGGAGGCTAAAATGGTCATCTTCAATCAATACCTGAAAAAAATGAGCGATTCCTAACAAGGGTGTGAATAATTTTGAATGAAAGGGAAATTAATAAAGTCGGTATATTGACAATAGTTCAAATTTAATTCAATTATAATTTGTCTTAATAAACTATTATATATCATTTTTTTGTTTAGATTATCTAATAAAGTTATAGTATATATACATACTAAGATCTGGCGGGTTCGATTAAAGAAACTCGGGGTGAGGCAAAGGATGCGAAGCGGAGTCATTATGTAGACCATCTATACTCAACCTTTCACCCAAAATGGTTCATTGGTTAAAATAATCCAGACTACCACAGTATATCCTCCAGGTTTCAACCTACTGAATAAATAGCTCAAGAACACCACTTTAAACATCATCCTAACATGGAAATCATACACACGATTCTTGTGATTTACTTACGTGACGACACTTTCGCCTGCAATTTCTTCTAGCTTAAACTCTCTTTTCTTGAACATTATAAACCTTTTACATAGAATCTTTAACCAATCATTTTATACAGGGCGAATCAGTATTTTGGAAACATAACTTTGAATAGCTATAACTTTTTTCTAACTATTTTTTCTCAGGAAAGTTATCTACACTCGTTACTACCCCCCCCCCCCCTCCTTCCCCCAGTCTAGTGATATTTTTAATTTCCTATCCACAAAGAAAAGATAATAATCGTAACGCATCTTTCCCTACCGGTGTCTCCACTTTTGCATCTACGCTCCAGCAGTCTGCTTACCTATACCAGCCGAGGCAAACCTAGCACTATCACACTTTAATTTATCCGGTGGGTGTATGATAGTCACGGCACCATCGCACTTAAACTGCCTCAAGATAGATAGTCGAAACATAGGGCAGGTTTTCTCTGTAAGCAATCATATTATTTAAATCGAATGCAATTTTCATCTTAAAATTAATTCTGTTAGCATAATATCTGTTGTACCTGAAAAACTACCTATTTCTCTTAGGAACAAACCGAATATTGAGTACTTATCCATAGTATATTCGCAATAAAGTATAAAAGCTCTCCACAAAAAAGATTCCCTACAAATTGCTTAGAGCAGAAATATTTGAATAAGCAAAAACTGAAAAATAACGAAGGCATCTCTAAAAGGTAAAGAGAAGATTTGTAGAGAATGTCCTGAATTTGAGGGAAAGGAAAGTGTTTGAATAGCCCATCAGTCGGGAAAAATATGATTGTGCGGCAAAGATATTAAGATAGTCAACAAAGTCACAAAACCTGTTTAAGTAGTGAAGTAATCGGAAAATGTAAATAAACTATATAAAAAAATGAATGAAATGAAAAAGATATGACTATGCCTTCCACATGTAACAACACTAAATACGTCAAAAAACGACTTTTAAAAATTTGCATACACGGGTTTCTCCAAAAAATGCACATATTTACTGTAAGAATGTTGGACCATAGTTAAAGAAAGCGTTTAGAATTATGAGGCACAAGTGTCAGATTCATGACACCAATTACATTTTAAGAAAACAATATATCTAAAAATGAATTAAGTCAAAACAAATTCATCTCCAGAAGATTAATAAACAAGAAAAGGCTCTAGATTCTCTAAGAAACAGCCTAAAATCGGAGAATCACTGAGGCACCGGGCAATTATATTATTAATGTACTATAGGTTAACCTTTTGTTTCCTCTCTATCATAAAATATATATCGTTACCATATAGATGGCCGACTATCCGACACATAAACATGTGCTGACAGCCTGATTTTGGAATTCACATTTTTACTTTGCTTAGTAAGGAACCAATAGCCGAGCTGACCTGAAAAATAGCCTTTCTGGAAGTCTTCTGGTGAATTTCACTTCACCTTTAAAAAAGAGATATAAATAATTTTTTGGGCGGAAAAATTATAATTAAATGGGGGCTTAAAAACCTCCCTGCTCCCACCCATCGATCTGCGTGGGAACCTGCCTCGGATGTCTGTCATTCATTAATTTCTTTTTAACAAGGCTGGCCACTTGGACAGACATAATCAAGGGCTTATGTGGAAACTGGTTAGAGGATTAGCCCACAGCAGAACCATAAGTCAGAAATCTCCTCGAAACTGTGACTTAACTGCAGCCCTCGGGTGGAGGAAAAATCCTCACATCCGATGGGTCCGGCCAGAATCATAGAGAGAAGTAACACACGTCTCACTGTATGTTGGAAGCGGTTATGGCGTAAGTACTCGAAAGATGGTGGCAAAAAGATAGCGGCAGTTGATTCAGCCGCTATTTCCATCAAGTCCACCATGAATCATCCCTTTCGAGATTCCAATTTGGGATCCATCCATCATTCCGGTAGCATCTGAGTGGGGGACCAACAGGAAAATGGATGGGGGCGTTCACATCATTTTTTTCCTGAACACTTTGTTTTCAGAAAATAAGATAAATTAAAAGGATATAGTATAAGGATAAAGAAGGCCATGGAGATCGTCACTAAAAGGGTCCCCATCCGAACCATCTAAGGAATGAAAGCCCGAGAAAAGAGCAAGCTTTGCAAGGTGCTATTCGCCGGAGGACTAAGAGTAGCTTTCGTTAAGCTCCTCGAGGACTCCTCTGACTTAATTGCAATCTGTGGAGAAAGAAAGAGAACCAAAGTTTTAAACTCCATAGGCTTCGATGCCCCCCCCCCCCACACACACACACACAAGTAGCAGCCAACCGCAGTGTGAAAAGCTGGGTTGGCGAGCACTCAGTCAAATAATTGAAAAGTGAAATTGAACTGTAAGAGCGAACACAAGACTATGGCCTTAAAATGTCCGAAGCAAAAAAAATAATAAAGAAGATGAAGGAAGAGAAGCAGACGAAACTAAACTCCTACGCTAGCGCCGTTAAGAAAGGCGAAGAGATGCCACCATTGGTGGCATCCCCAGCAGAAATGAATTCTACAAATGACCTAAACGCTAAAATCTTGATTTTTCATAACGCATGCGAACGGGTTTAATGTGGTGAAGCCTGGCTGCTAGAACCAGGTTCTAACGCTTTACTGAAGGCAAATAACCTGCCATCGGTCATTATGCCCGCAGATCCCGAATGCTCCAAGGCATTCAAGGAATCCGTCATCAGGAGTAGCACCAACATAAAATCTAGTCCTTACGCTAGAGCCCTCACCGGAGGAATCCAAGGAGAAGAAGAGAAAGATAAGGAAGACAAGGAACAAGAAGTTGAAGAAGAACCCACCTCTTCGGAAAGTGGTGAGGGCCCATGTACTAGTACACGAGGGACAAATAGCAAATCCAAGACTTCAAGTCCTTCCCTGAAGAGGGAAAATTCTGGGCACACTAAAGCTTCCCCACAGGACAAATACAAAAGGAAAATAACAGGAAACATCGCTAATTAGATCTTATCATGCAACGGAACGCAGTAAGATTTCTGAAAATTACCACCAACGGCTGAGCGACAAAAAGGACCTTTACGGAAACGTATTCAGAGAAATTGATGCAGATATCTTAATTTCGGAACACGGGATCGACATGCGTAATTCAGAAATGCATGATCTGGAATTATGATGCGTTAATTACAATTACTCTAAAGTGGTACGACGCTGCCGCCATTGCGATTAAAAAAGGACCAAATACAATCGGAAGAGAAATCTCGAAGAATCCTATCTTGCGATTGAAGTCGAACTCGACATTGGAAAGCTGCTCATAGCCGCCAGGCACCAGCCGCCAAGGAGAGGTTACTTACTTTTACATTCTCTCACTGGCCTATTTAGGCAGAAAAAAGCCCACCATTTTAATGAAGGATCTGAACGCGAGATGTCGAGAATACAGCTATAGGACCTTCAATGGAATTGGAAGGAGCCTAGATACTTTGCTGGGCAGAAATATTGTCCAGCGAATAGTCCCGGACTTACCACCTTTGTCAAAGGAAGAACTGCCACTAAACCAGACATATTGTCTGGCCAATCGTCAGCTCCTGTTAAATTACTACATGAAACCAGTCCCGGTACCATTTAGTGACCATATAGGTATCCACCTTACTATCAACAGGAAACCTATACAAGTCCCAGTTGTAGTCAGAAAAACTACAAAAAAGCAGACTGGGCACGGTATGAACGTCTCCTCAAGGCCTACCATCCGTCAATCCTGGATCAGGCAATTCTCGAGGAAGTTAACGACGCACTCGATGACCTTAACAACCATCTTATCAACGTGGATAGAGCTTTTATCCCTAAATCCCTGAATTTAATGTATGAAATTAACATCAGAAATGCATCAATTGAGTCAATACAACGAAATAAAGAGATCAAAGAAGAGCTTAACCAGTTGATTCTTGAACAACAATGGACACGCTGGGACGATGCGATGGAAAGCTTCGATAATGATGTATCTCACAAAGATTTGAAAAACAAAATCAGGCGTCTCAAAGGATCAACCGGAAGAAAGAATAAACTTGAAAAATAAAAAGTAAATGGAACCATAGAAACAGAATAAAGAAGAATAAAAGAAATATTTCGGCGTTATTGGGAAAGAATCTTCAGTATAACTGAATAAGAAAACAAAGAGTATGATATAGAACTCGAAAGCAATATCATAGACAAGTTTAATACACAATTACATAGGACGCTCCCGAACCACCAGGTGGATAGAGAGCGCGACGGAGGCACCGAGATCACCGAAGAGGAATTACTCGGTGCGCTCCGCTCATTCCATCAAAAATCCCCAGGATGATCGGGGCTTACAAAGTTAAACTTTGAAAAGGCACCATCCAACGTCTTTGAAGGAATGAGAAGAATTTTTAATGCGTGTCCTAAACACAGGATACATTTCTTTGGTAAATTTACCAAAGAATGTGATAACAAACCAATTAAGACGCAATAACTCCGAATCAAGAAAATCACCGATTCTCATCAAACAAGACTCATTTAAATCAGAAGTGACGTGAAAAAAGAAGACAAGAAGAAACAGAAAACAGTAAATTACACACAGTACAAAATAAATAAAAAAACAATGAAAACTAATCACAAAATATTAAGTAACTTATTACAAAAAACAACAGCAAATTCAAATTACATACCCAATAACATTAAAATTATTAAGACAAATGGCTTGAACGCCATAAAAATGAAAACTAAAATGAACAACAACAAAAAAGATAACAATTAAATAATGAAAGTGATAAGCCTGACCACCAGGCGTCTAGCATCTCTCTGCAACCCTACCACAATAAACTACTTTCTCTCTTCACCACTTTTATTTCTGTCTATCTACCCAGACTCCCTTTGGTCTCCTATATGCACATACCAATTTACACACATTTGCAATTTGTAATTTGTTACCATATAAATACTTAACAAAAACACTATTCACAACTATGGGAATTCAATTATAAAATTATTCCTTTCCTGTTATGAATAAGGGAAGGCTTTTCCTATTAAACAATTCCTCACACATGGAAAAAGTTCTTTGAGGAGTTCAATCCTTTCCTATTTGCGACTTTTCTCCAAATCAATTGTTAGAATTTAACTAATAGATTCAGAGAGACAAGTTGTTTGTGGTTTATTATTTTCATCAAAGTTTTTTTTAGGTCTTGTTATTTTCTAATGGTAAGGAGAATATTTTTATTCGATGTTTAATTTTAAACAAATTAATTGGTCAAAATTTGATTACTGATTGCCTCTTACGGTTCGGTGAGTTTCTATACCTCAGTAAGCATCGTTGGCTTTTTGTAGCTGACAAGAGCATAAGGCTCGATCCTTCTATGGAGATTTAGTATTTTATTAACGTTATCACGAAGTTTTACTATTCCTTATATAACTAATATTCACATCTAAATTTCTCATAATAGTAAAATCTCTAGAGATATTTTAAAATCACTTGTATATTCCTATTTTGGTTTAAGTAGAGCTGATTTTTACCAAGTTTTGGGCGGATCCCGGAAACTTCCTTCTACCATCGATATATACATATAATTGAGAGCTGAATAGAAGGTCAGGTCTTCATTTGGTTTCTGTCATTAATTAACCTTTTATTCAGGCTGTTGTTAAGCCTAAAGCTGTTGGCTCGCAAAGGTTTGATATTAATGTCTCTTTAACTATTATAGAAATGTTTTCGGTTTTTTAAGGGTGAAACACTGTGACAAATAATTAATTCAATTACCTATTTTATAAGACCAGTTTGGAGGCTGTGATTATGATTTATTTATCCCTCAAATAGATATCAGCTTCATCAATATAGTACACGAGTAGTCACATTTTCACAAATAAATAGAACACCGCAAACTATTTTTCTTATTTATTATTTCCATATTTCATTGGTTGAGACAAAAAGTGGGTCTTACGCTTCCAATCCCATTGGAAGTCTGCTGAGCAAAATTAAGTGACAATCGCATTTTTTTAGAAGACAAATGCTACACTGAGACGCTAAAACATGAATAAATTAATGTTTTTAAAGCCTAAAAGAAACAAATATAACATAAAATCTAAAAACTAAAGAACTTCAGCCAACGGTAGTAAAAAAGACATGTGATATATACTTGTTTTTCCCAGGAAAAGATCGTGGAAAGCGTAGACGACTTATCGACTAGTTTGGAAACACTTATTAATCATATTCCGACGTTCCAAATAATATTTTGATCCAGATTTTACCCATCGAAGATTAAACCTACATTAACAATTTCAATATCAAAGAAAGATATATTAATAAATTAATAGAAATAAGGTTCAAGGATTAGATACTAATCACTATACTAATTTGTAGGAACTAAAAGCAATAGGTATAAACTTAATATTCCATTTAAAATAAATTAGCTCTGAGTTATTCATTAAACTAGCTGAAGTCATTGGCAATTTTAACTGATATACAAGTCAAAGAAACAAATTATAAACTTATTTTGAAGATTGGTAAAATATTATCATAATCGTAAATTCAATTGATTAAATTTGATGGTCCGGAAAGTTGTGAGCCATTTCTAAAGTTGCGTCTTTAAACGCTTCATATTGCAGAGGTAACCTTGGTACGTCTGATAAGCTGCATCACCTGCAGCGAAGTAACAATCAGGCTCGCTACGTTTCACATAAAAATTAATATATCTAGTATTTTGGGCAGCCGTGTGCCTATGGGGTGATGATGTTGCCGGTGAAGGTTACCAGTTTATGGGGTGGTATAGGTTACCGGTTTGTGGGGATGTAGTCGGTAACTATAAGTGCGTGTATTGAAGAGGCCTCTTTGCTATTGAGCTCGACGGATGACGAGGACTTTAGGCAGTGGGCCTACTTTATGCCCTTGTCGAATTGGTTCTGACTTCTTATAATTTCTTACTAGAGTTATGTGTTAGGCTGGGTGTGCTGAAGGTGACTCGGTAATCGGAGTTAGTAAAGGACGTTGAAGCGAAAATATAACTTTATTCTTGAATTGGCCTAATGAAGGGGCAAACAGAAAAGTCTTAAGTTATTTGCGATCAATGTGTAGGCTTACTGTTTTACGCGAAGTATCGAGTCTAGAGGCGGCCGAACTTAGGCGAGTAAATGGGATTTCGTGAAGCTACTAAGAGAATTAATTGAGTTAATGAATCAGGAATAATGAATCTTCTTCTGAAAAATGAGAGTCTGTCTCTCTTTATATATATATATATATATATATATATATATATATATATGTTTCATGTCAAAGGGCTTGACCTTGAATTGTCCGTGGGGTGGACTCGTCAAAATTCACCCCCTAAGCCAGGCATTGTATATTCTTTTGGTTACAATAATTGTGAAAAATGCTATCATGGACAGACAGGTAAGGAATTGAATGTTAGAGTTAAACAGCACCAAACTAATGTTCGTAATTTTTGTCACCACCTGCATTATTTTTACATATCTATAGTCAGGATCATACTCTTAATTGGATTAGTGCTAAACTTATTATTAAATGTACAAACTACATTTCAAGAAATATGAGCCCTGGATTGTTTATCCTAGATCCTATCATATCTAATTATATTAAATCACAAATTAAAGTGTTTAAAGAATTTGTAACCCCTAGTTAGGGTTTTGATACAGGTAGCCGTTTAAACCCCACACTCCTTACTATTTAAGATATTGTCTGTCCTGACCCACGTTATTCCATGAAGAGGTCTTTTAGAATAAAGACGAAAGCACTCGGAATCGTTTTACCATTTTCTTTGTGGGTGTTATTTATCATAATTTGTATTCACATGCAAGTTGTTAGTTTCTTTTCATATATATATATATATATATATATATATATATATATATATATATATATATATATATATATATATATATATATATATGTATAACTAAATCACGAAAATAAGGAACGTGAGGAATTTATGAATAACGTTACAGCCACGAGGAAAATGAAACAACGGAGAACTGCGAGGCCTTTCGACTAATGGTCCTTTACTGAGCAGACTGCTCAGTAAAGGACCATTAGTCGAAAGGCCTCGCAGTTCTCCGTTATTTCATTTTCCTCGTGGCTGTAACGTTATTCATATATATATATATATATATATATATATATATATATATATATATATATATATATATATATATATATATATATATACGTAGGTACTTTGGCGGCTTTGGGCGGAAGTTGGTTGAAGACCGTTAGTGAATGGGGAAATTGTAATGAGTCCATTGAGGATGGTTTATTATTAACTTTGCGGGGTCCTTTTTAAAACAAATATTTCAGAGTGCAAGTTGGCCAAAAATTAACAAGTAGCTGGTACGCGTTGGGATTGCAAAAGAAAGACAATGACGAAAATATATCTTTACTAACAACAAAATAATATTTAAATATACACAAATATTTGGTTTAAATGGAGTGGTCGTACAGACGGAGTTAAATGTCTACGCGAGATACAGGTGGGTTAATTAGGAGATTAAGGAGGTCGGATTCAGGTCGGTGATTTAAAGGGGGATTTTAAACCGGGGCGCACACACGAAGAATTGATCGGTTGGGTAAGCCCGATTCTCGATCAATCTGTAGGCAGCAACGGTTACAATTGCTTACGTGTTTGGTGCAGAAAAGGGGCCAGTCGGGATTTTATGACTGCGACAGGGGGAAGTCAGGTTACCTCTCGCTTTCGATGAGGGAGCACTCGTAGATGGCCTTCGGAGATGGGAATCCTTGTCAGATACTCTTATGTAACACTTTTTAAGGATAAGAAAGATTCTATAAATCATACTCGTCACTCAGTTACTTTTTTATATTTTTAGCATTTTAGCAGTGTAATTAATTTCATTTCTCTCTTTGATGGTCACGTTGAGAATCTAAAATATTAGATTAGCGGAAAAATATTTAAGCTGGTGGTGGGAGATTCAAATTTCCAATAAGCATAATAGCGTTCATCTCTTTGTATATATTTTTTTTTAAAGTGACAATGAATAAAGGGTCTTTTCAACAGTGTAGGAAAAGAGATACATGAGAAATTGATGGAGATAGTGTGACTGAAATTGATGTTTAAAGTGGGAGTGGTTTCTCATCAAAGGACTAGACGCACTCTTTCTGCTTAGCTAATAAGCATTTCAAGGCAATGTTGAGTACCACGAACGCTTTGTTGAGGAAACTAACAACATTATTTCAAGTATAGAATAAACATCTTCGTTTTATATCTGTATTTTTTATTAAGGACTATGCCTATACAATCTATTGGCTCGTTTATCATATACAACCTCGCTACATTCTGCTTAGCTGGGCCAATTTAACCCCTAATCATCAAAGCTCTCTTGCCCCAATTTTACCAATTGGCATCCTTAGCCCTGCGGGGAAAATGGAAAAAGAACATAAAAATAACCATAACATATATTTCAAGGATTCCTATAAAACATCGAAGGAAGTTGAGATACTGAGAGAAAAATACAGTCGGCATCCAGAGGTCTTGAGGAGGACATCTGTATTGATAATTAATAAAGCCATTAAATCTGGAGGAGGGACGAAATCATTTCTCCACATTAGGGATTATTTTTAACCGATCAGGATATTTTGTCAGGAAATTAAGCAGAGTATTATTAAAGAATACCACAGGATTAAACGTGGGCTATTATACTTAATAATAGTTTTATAATGGGGGATTAAATCGCTTATTAGATGTAATTTTAAAGACGCTTTTAACATTTAATAGATGAGAAGGCATTTTATCGTTCTCCGAAAGATTTTATGAAAAATAAAATGATTGACTACACTTCTCAGTCTGAAGGTGAGAGAGACAGAGTAGAGTATTAGGAACAGTTTATGGGTATTTAAACTATTTTTACTACCTGACTCGTAATCTAAGATCATTCGAATAATTTGATGAAGCACTTCATCACAATCTTGTCGCATAGTTTCTGAACGGGACGCGGCAGAGAATTCCCCTTTTGTGTTCCATTTCTCTTCGGCGAAGGCTCTCAAACGATAGGCAGACATTAGGAAAAGGTAACAGCGAGCGACAAAAACGGAGTCTTAGATATTGTATTAAAGAGGGAGAAAATGCAGCCAAAGGATGGGGAGGTGAGCGATCAGCGATAAAAGGAGTGCTATTATTAATGACTTGCAGAAAACCGAAAAACTAACACTAATTACTAGAGACTCGATTATAGAGCGAAGGGGTTTTTGTTTATGAGAGCTGTTCGATCTATCTACCCTGGTGCACCAAATATACCTCTCTGTTGGTTACTCTGGCTAAGAAATTTGCACGTACGGTAAATTCTCCTAACATCACCACTTTCATCACGACGCTCTTTCGAAGATAAGGACGAGAAGGAGGGGCAGCGAAAGTTCATTTTTATCTGCCACAACGGCATCTCCCCCAGGGATGGTCATTTCCCATCAATAGTTCTGAGCTATCAAGATGCGAGGTTGTAGTACGTAACTACATCACTACCATAGTCAAGCATTCGAATTTCTTAGCATCTTCCTTAGCGTCGTCGATGAAAATAACCATGCAAACCATCTTGTTCGATAGGACGCTGTAGGGCATTTCTTCCTCTACAACTGAACTGACGTCGTAACCCGATCCTCCAAGAATCCAAGAGGCTTTTTGAGATCGATCGCTTGTGTCAGTGTTGTGAGTGAAGGTGCTCGAAACCTGCCTTCCTTTGAATGTTGTCGCATATCGTCTGAAACATAATTATTTAACTAATATCCATGTTATAAAGCCTATTACCATAAAAGGCTTAGCATTCAGTAGTGAAAAGAATGATTCTATTCTAATTCTAAAATTTAAGTACGCCAAATGACAGGGCGATGATCAATACACAAAAATATAATATCAAAATCATTAGCAGACCCCATTATATATATATATATATATATATATATATATATATATATATATATATATATATATATATATGAAAAACTCACAAAGTATCACGTGAGGGTAGCAAATGAATGCAATGTCCCGCAGGAAAAAAATGAAAAGGACCTTACTACCTGCTTCTTGTAATTCTTAATGTGAATCTTTACCTTTCCCCCTTCCATCTTCCTTATTGGTGATTTCTTGTTTTTGAGGCGATTTTTCATACTTTTCTTTCGTCTATATAGCTCTAATATAATATTATTTTTTGTAGTTATCCTTGATAAGGAACTTAATAAAGTTCGAAAGTACTTGGAAACACCTTTTCATTTTTTCCTGCGGGACATTGCATCCATATATATATATATATATATATATATATATATATATATATATATATATATATATATATATATATATATATATATATATATATATATAACAGCATAGGTACGCTGCGTTGCCCGGGCTAAAAGGTCCTATCGCAAATAAAAACATGCATAGTAATTGAAATTCTTATATTGGGGCATAAAAATATCTTTACTTGCTGAATATGATTCATATTTATGGGATGAAGAGAGATTCCGAGAGTTGCGCACTCTCCCTATTATATAATATACTTTAAATGAGGCAACTTTTCACCTTGTGCGCCGGCAATTTACGCGTCCCCGTGAATGGCCGTTAGTTATGATCGAACAACGTCGTGGCGGCAGGAACAGATCGACCGTATTTCGATCCAGATTCCAGAGCGACTGTTGTAAAAGGACATTACAAAAACGCCCCACCGTACCCAGTTGCCAGCCAATTAAAAAGTAAGTAAAATATATTGGACTGTAAATGTTAATTAAAGGGAAGAAGCAAAGATACATTTGTGTTTTGAATGTCCATCTGCGTAAGCCGCCCCAAACACCAATACTAAGCTTAGATAAATTACATGTAACGTTGTACTCGGGTAATTCATCCTTAAAGTACATTTTGCGTTAATAAATATAAACGATATTTCGTCCTACTTTGTCGTCGACCCACTTTAATCTCATCCATGCTTACATCACCCACAATTTTAATCCCATTGGTGATTACTCTCGCCTACATTTGAATCTCATTCGCGCTTGCTTCATCCCCAATTTGAATCTCGCTCGTGAATACACCACAATTTAAAACTCATTAGTATTTACACTTTCAGCTTCACAATTCTAATTAAATCCTCCCTCACACTCAGGTTATTTGAATCCTATTCGAACTTAAATCTTCCCCAATTTGAATTCCATTTGTGCTACTATCTTCCTCCCACAATTGGAATAAAATTTGCACAGAATTGCCTGCAATTTGAACAATATTAGGCCTGATTACAACCCTTGAAATTTCAATCCCACACCCTTGCATAATTAGAATTTCATAGGCATTTACATACCTGCCAATTCAAATCAATCATGGTAATCTCTCTCGTCTTAGAGCTTCCGAAATTTGAAACTTATGCGTATTTGGATTCTCCTAATTGGAATCCCATTTGTGCTGATATCTTCCTTAATTTTAATCTATTTTGTGAATACACACTACATACAATATTAATCTCATTCATGTTCACCCCTATCCATTCCACAATTTGAATCTCATTCGTGCCCGCACCCTCTCCAATTTAAATCACATAGCAAAGATACCTGACGTTTTCCGGGCATAAAAAACTATCTTGAACAAATTAAATTCTTTACTTGAGTTAAGTTACGTAAGTAAAAGTTGGTAGGTATAAAATAGAAGATTTATTTTAAGTTTGAGTAATAGAGTAGTGTATCATAAAAGATAAACAGAGAACGATTTTCACATTATAGCAGTGCGACAAGGCGAGCAAGTGGGTGGGCTGGCAAGCGGGCGGGCAGGCAAACGTGAGTACGTAGGTGGCAGCTACAGAATTTAATGAACGCCTCAAACAGATGGGTAAGAGTATTAACTAAATATCTAAATTATTCGAGTCTCAGGCATGCTCATAATAGGTAATATTGCGTTTGCTAAACATTGCAGTCGCAAAATTAGTCTGGCAAACCTTATTTCCACGGGCAATGTTGATGTTTTTATTGCAACTCATAGCCGCAATTACTTATCAAAGAACTAAAAAGGATAAAAATTCAAACATAAGCTAACTACCCTAACAACCAGCTAGTGCCACTTTTGCCGAAATAAGGCCTTCTATAGTGCTCATATATATTTATATATATATATATATATATATATATATATATATATATATATATATATATATATATATATATATATATATATATATATATATATATATATATATATATATATATATATATATATATATATATATATATATATATATATATATATATATATATATATATATATATATATATATATATATATTTATATATATAAATATATATTTATATATATTTATATATATATATATATATATATATATATATATATATACATATATATATACATATATATCTCTCTCTATATATATATATATATATATATATATATATATATATATATATATATATATATATATATATATATATATATATATATATTATATATATATATATATATATATATATATATATATATATATATATATATATAAATATATATATATATATATATATATATATATTTATATATATATATAAATATATATATATATATATATATATATATTATATATATATATATATATATATATATATATATATACATACTTAAATACATACAAACAGACATTCGGAAATATATATTAGATATAAAAGAAATACGGCAGCGGAAAAGAAATGCATTTTCTTTTTTCATTTTATTTTTAACCGACGTTTCGAGGGCCAGCATCATCATCTTCTAACCGAAATTATAGTAAATATAAATACATTAGTGATGGCAAAGTAATTATAGTTAATATGGAATCGGTAACATAAGATAAACTTGCCATTCTTTTATATTCCAATTTTTTTCCGAATTTAATAATGACCCAGTATTATTTGTTACAAATGGGCAAATTGACAAACTCAATGTCCTACCTACAAAGGCAAAGTTTTGATTATCAAAATAGACTTTTCATTTACTTTAGTTACAATCAACTGGATAATAACACTTTTTCACCCATTAAAAGGAAAAAAGTTAAATTTAGTTACATAAGGTAATCAATAACCGTGATAAGCCAGAAGGGGTTTTAGGCAACATAATGAAATCTCTAGGACTTTAAAGGGAGCAATCACTTGACCCAAAGAGAAGGGGGCTGCTATTGTACCCCATATGTAGATCTTTCTGGAGATACGCCCAAACCCATGAATGCACACACATAGTTATGAAATGAATTCACTCCTCTGAAATATAAACAACAAATCCTTCTTGTAGTACCTCTTCTTACCCTTCTTACCCTTCGTATCCTAGCCTAGTCTAGAAACCAAATCTGTCGATCTCGAAATGGTATAAACTTTACAAATTGAAAATCTACTAGTGTTCCAGGATACGGCGCAAGATTTCCTATTTTTCACATTAAATAGAAATAATAGTGACCTGTAATGAGTCAATATTTCGAAATGTCTCAAGAGAAGGAGGTCCGTGAACGTCTTCACGGCGAGCCTAATCACGTCTATGGACCAGGAGGAGATGATAGAGTCTCTGAGGTGCTAAAAATTTCATGTGATAATACTATGAAATGGATCTTCTGGCTGTGTTGTAAGGCATTTGAAAGTAAAATAGATTCTGAGACCTGAAAAAGTGCAGTAATAATGCCGTTGTAAAAGAGTAAAGGAAGAAAAGGGAATGCAAGAGGTATATGGAGATAATTATGTTGTGTTTGCGTCTATTGTATAGAAAATTCTAACATGGCGTATAAGAAGGATAAACAAAAGATTATATAGATAATGAAAAGTGGGGCTTAAAGCAAGGACATAGATTGGACTGAGAGAGCTAGCTCTAAAAAAACAAGAGATATGATGGATAAAGTTTATGTTTGGTTCCTAGATCTGAAGAAAGGGACAAGAGGAATAAAGTTTATGTTGGGTATATTGATCTGAAGAAAAGCATAAGGGGGATCAAGTTTATGGTAGGCTCATTGATCTGAAGCAAGAGAGAAAAGAAATAAAGTTAATGCTAAGCTCATTAATCTGAAGAAGGGGAAAAGGAGGATAAAATTTATGGTGGGTTCATTGAACTGAAAAAAGGGATAAGGTGGGTAAAGTTTATGCTGGGCTCAGTAATCTGAAGAAAGGGATAAGAGGGATAATGTTTAGGCCGGGTTCATTGATCTGAATAAAGGGGGATAAAGTTTATGCTGGGTCCATTGATCTGAAGAAAGGGATAAGGTGGATAAAGGCGATGCTGGGTTCATTGATCTGAAGAAAGGGATAAGGGGATAAAGTTTATTCTAGCTTCATTAATCTGAAGAAAGGGATAAAAGAAATGAAGTTAATGCTCGGTTCATTGATCTGAAGAAAGGTATAATGGGGATGAAGTTTATGCTGGGTTCATTGATCTAATGAAAGGGATAAGGTAACCGGTTAAAGTTTATACTAGCTCATTGATCTGAAGAAAGAGATATATTTATACTGGGTTCATTGATCTGAAGAAAGAGATGAAGGGGACGAAGTTTATGCTGGGATCATTGATTTGAAGAGAGAGATAAGTGGGGTAAATTTTATGCTGGGTTTATTCATCTGAAAAAAGAGATAAGTGAGATAAAGATTATGCTGGTTTCATTAATCTCAAGAAAGGGATAATGGAGACAAGGTTTATGCTGGGTTCAGTGATCTGATGAAATGGATAAGGATAATAAAATTTATGCTGGCTCATTAATCAGAATGAAGGGATAAATCTATGCTGGGTTCATTAATCTTAAGAAAGGGATAAGCATGATAAAGTTTATGCCGGACTGATTGATCTGAAGAAATGGATAAGGGGGATAAAGCTTATGCTAGTTTCAATTATCTCAATAAAGGGATAATTTGGATGAAGTTTATGCTGGGTTCATTGATCTGAAGACAGAGATAAGAGGGAATAAGTTTATGCTGAGATCATTGATCTGAAGAGAGGGATAAGGGGGGTAAATTTTATGCTGGTTTCATTTATCTGAAGAAAGAGATAAGTGAGATAAAGCTTTTGCTGGTTTCATTAATCAGAAGAAAAGTATAATGAAGACAAGGTTTATGGTGGGTTCAGTGATCTGATGAAAGGAATAAGAAGGATAAAATTTATGCTGGCTCATTAATCAGAAAAAAGGGATAAATCTATGCTAGGTTCATTAATCTGAAGAAAGGGATAAGCGGAATAAAGTTTATGCTGGGCTCATTGATCTGCAAAAATGGATAAGGGGGATAAAGATTATACTAGTGTTATTGATCTCAATAAAGGGATAATTGGGATAAAGTATATGCTGGGTTCATTGATCTGATGAAAGTGATAAGGGGGATAAAGGTTATGCTGGCTTCATTGATCTGAAGAAAGAGATAAGTAGAATGAAGCTTATGCTGGTTTCATTAATCTCAAGTAACGGATAATGGAGATAAGGTTTATGCTGGGTTCAGTGATCTGATGAAAGGGATAAGGGGGATAAAGTTTATGCTGGATCATTAATCTGAAGAAAAAAATAAATTTATGCTGGGTTTATTGATCTTTAGAAAGGGATAAACGGGATAAATTTTATGCTGGATTTATTGATCTGATGAAAGGGATAAGAGGGTTAAAGTTTATACTAGCTCATTGATCTGAATAAAGGGATAAATTTATGCTGGGTTCATTGATTGAAAGAAAGAGATAAGGGGGGATAAAGTTTATGCTGGGATCATTGAGCTGAAGAAAGGGATAAAGGGGGGAACTTTTATGCTGGGTTCATTGATCTGAAGAAAGAGATAAGTGGGATAAAGCTTATGCTGGTTTTATTAATCTCAAGAAAGGTATAATGGAGATAAGGTTTATGCTGGGTTTAGTGATCTGATGAAAGGGATAAGGACGATAAAATTTATGCTGGCTCATTAATCTGAAGAAAGGGGAAAATTTTCTAGGTTAATCAATCTGAAGAAATGGATAAGCATTTAAAGTTTATGCTGGGCTCATTGATCTGAAGAAATGGATAAGGGGGATATAGCTTATGCTGGCTTCAGTGATCTCAAGAAAGGGATAATTAGAATAAAGTTTATGCTGGGTTCATTGATCTGATGAAAGTGATAAAGGAATAAAGTTTATGCTAAGTTGTTTGCTCTGAATAAAGAGATAAGGGGAATAAAGTTTATGCTGTCTTAATTGATCTGAACAAAGGGATAAGTGGGATAAAGCTTATGCTGGTTTCATTAATCTCAAGAAAGGGATAATGGAGATAAGGATTATGCTGGGTTCAGTCATTTAATGAAATGGATAAGGGGGATAAAGTTTATGCTGGTTTATTGATCTGAAGTAAAAGATAAATATATGCTGGCTTCATTGATCTGAAGAAAGGGATAAGTGGGATAAAGCTTATGCTGGTTAATCTCAAGAAAGGGGTACTGGAGATAAGGTTTATGCTAGGTTCAGTGATCTGATGAAATAAGTAAGAAGGATAAAGTTTATGCTGGTTCATTGATCTAAAGAAAGGGATAAATTTATGCTGGGTTCATTGATCTTAAGAAAGGGATAAGAGGGATAAATTTTTGCTGGGATCATTGATGTGAAGAAATGTATAGGGGGGCAAAGTCTATGCTGGGTTCATTGATCTGAAGAAATAGATAAGGGGTATAAATTTATGCTGGGTTCATTAAAATGAAGAAAGGGATAAGAGAGGTAAAGTTTAGGCTGGGCTCATTGATCTAAAGAAATAGATAAAAGGGATAAGGTTTATTCTGGTTTCATTGATCTGAAGAAAGTGATAATGGCATAAACCTTATGCTGGCTTCATTGATCTGAAGAAAGTAATAATTGGGATAAAGTTTATGCTAGCTTCATTGAACTGATGAAAGTGATAAGGGGGATAAAGTTTATGCTGGGTTCTTTGATCTGAATAAAGGGATAAGGGGGATAAAGGTTATGCTGGTTTCATTTTTCTGAACAAAGGGATAGGTGGGATAAAGCTTATGCTGGTTTCATTAATCTCAAAAAAGGGATAATGGAGATAAGGTTTATGCTTGGTTTAGTGATTTGATGAAATGGATAAGGAGGATAAAGTTTATGCTGGTTCATTTATCTTAAGAAAGGGATAAATTTATGATTGCTTCATTGATCTGAAGAAATGTATAAAGGGGGCAAAGTCTATGCTGCTTTAAATGATCTGAAGAAAGGGATAAAGAGAGAAATTTATGCTGAGTTCATTAATCTGAAGAAATGGATAAGAGAGATAAAGTTTATGCTGGGCTCATTGATCTAAAGAAATGGATAAATGGGATAAGGTTTATTCTAGGTTCATTGATCTGAAGAAAGGTGTAGAGGGGATAAAGCTTATGCTGGTTTCATTGATCTGAAGAAAGAAATAATTGGGATAAAGTTTATGCTGGGTTCATTGATCTGAAGAAAGGGATAATAGAGATAAAGTTTATGCTGCCTTATTGATCTGAAGAAAGAGATAAGGAGGATAAAGCTTATGCTGGTTTCTTTAATCTCAAGAAAGGGATAATGGAGATAAAGTTTATGCTGGGTTCAGTGATCTGATAAAAGGGATAAGGGGGATAAAGTTTATGCTGTTCCATTGATCTCTAGAAAGGAATAAGAGGGATAATTTTATGCTAGGATTATTGATGTGAAGAAATGTATAAGGGGGGCAAAGTCTATGATGGGTTAATTGTTCTTAAGTAAGGGATAAGGGGGATAAAGTTTATGCTGGGTTCATTGATTTGATGAAAGTGATAAGGAGGATAAAGTTTATGCTGGCTTCATTGATCTGAAGAAAGGGATAAGGGGGATAAAGTTTTTCCTGGGTTCATTAATCTGAAGACAGGGATAAGTGAGATAAAGTTTATGTTGGGTTATTAATCTGAAGAAAAGGATAAGATTGATAAATTTATGCTAGGATCATTGATGTGAAGAAATGTTTAGGCGGGGCAAAGTCTATGCTGGTTTAATTGATCTGAAGAAAGGGATAGTGCGGATAAAGTTTATGCTGGGTTCATTAATCTAAAGAAAGGAATAACTGGGATAAATTCATGCTAGGATCATTGATGTGAACAAAAGTATAAGGGAGGCAAAGTCTATGCTCTGTTCATTGATCTGAGGAAAGAGATAAGTGAGATAAAGTTTATGCGGTGTTCATTGATCTGAAGTAAGGGATAAGTGGGATAAAGTTTATGCTGGGTTCATTGACCTGAAGAAAGTAATAATTGACATAAAGTTTTTCCTGGGTTCATTAATCTGAAGATAGGGATAAGTGAGATAAAGTTTATGCTGGGTTCATTAATCTGAAGAAAGGGATAAGATTGATAAATTCATGCTAGGATCATTGATGTGAAGAAAGGTATAAGGGAGGCAAAGTCTATGCTGGGTTCATTGATCTGAGGAAAGAGATAAGTGCGATAAAGTTTATGCTGTGTTCATTGATCTGAAGTAAGGGATAAGTGGGATAAAGTTTATGCTGGGTTCATTGGCCTGAAGAAAGGGATAAGGGAGATTAAGTTAATGCTGGATTTATTGATCTGAAGAAAGGGATAAGGGGAATAAAGTTTATGTTGAGTTCATTGATCTGAAGAAAGCTCAAGCTTGTGTAGATAGAGAAGCAATATGTCAGATGATAGAATCTATGGATTGAGTAATGATCTATTGGATGGTGTTAAGATTATTTACCTTAGAGTTAAGGCGTGCGTGAGAGTAAAATATAGCAAGTGTTCCTCGTTTCTTTATGTATTTCTTTCCCTTTCCTTTTTGCGTGCCCCATTTCAATGAGACCCGTTGTCTTCTGCCTTTCAACATAATAGCTATTTATTTGCGCTCTCCTTTGATCATTTGCTCAAAGACATCAAACAAATAGCAATCGCTGTACTTTTTTTCCTGTACCGCGGCCATTGGGCGACTGCCACCAAAAGGATAAAGAGCCGCAATTGAAATTTCAGCCTAGTCTTATGCTACTTGAAAATTCACAAAAAAACAAACCAAAGAAAAACTAACAAACAAATTCAAAAACCAAACAACGAACAAAATATAAGAAACGGAACAAAGGCAAGAAGAAGACGGTAAGGTCGTCGCGCTAATGTGCAGTGGAGTGCTCTATCAAATGGCGGTGCGTGCTGATTGTGTCCGATTCGGAGACCACAGAAAGTGACCTGAAGCCGTCGCGCCATTGTGGGCTAGGTCCATGGAAATAGTAATGGCGCAATCGCACGCAATTTTAAGTTCCCCCTCGGCCGTCTTGCATCTTGTTTGCTCCTCAGCTGCAATCGCCGTAATGGAGATGTTACACTAAATATGACATTAAATATACTAAATGTTACCATTAAGACAATTCTAAAGAAAAATAACTCAAAACATTAATTACTTCAATGCTTAGACGTCGAGTCGGGTCAAAAACAGGCGAATATTTACATAGAAATAAGAATTTGAGGAAAATGGGGAAGGGAATCTTGTGAAAAAAACAGAGGTCTTTTTTTAGGTTGAAAGGGATTTACAAGACAATCTAACGAGTGGAATAGAGCTCCAGGATATATATATATTCCAGGAACTTCTGCGGCTAAGTTCAGTTTGGACATACTATCCCATCCCGTAGACTGAACTGCATATAGGAACCACATTTTGAAAATGAGGATTTTGTACCAAAATAGTTGCGAGTTCCTATTGTTTTTTTAATTCATTGCTTTGTTTAAAAAACAAAACGACTAAAGGTGATTGGTCTTCTTAATGATCACTCGGTAGATGTAGCTTCTGCACTTTTACACTTCACTTAACATCATTTTTTGTACCAACCTCTTTTTAAAAATATGTATATGGCCTAGATCTTTTCATAGGTTTTCATTATTCGTTGATTCTAAAAATGGGTAAATATTTAGAAAACCGTAATTGCGTAATCAAAAATTTAATCAATCTTATTGTGTCAAGCACATTTTTGCGAATTCATTTCTTAAGAAATTATTGAATGGTCGATGATACTATTAATATAATAACAGCTTGAATTTCAATATTTCTTACCCCCCCTTAATTATGATGACGTCACAGTAGAGAACAATTTTTGCGAAAAATTGGTGCAGTGACGCCACATTGTCTACAAAATTTGACCCAGCTTACGTCTTCATCCTTTTTTTCATTGGGCAACTTTACGATGACTTGTAATGCAAGTGAATTATATTTGGAAGACCTCGTAAAAAAAGGTTCACAGTGACCCAACCATGCATTCGAATTTGGGGGAACATTGTTTGAATCGCAACTCTTTCACCTGTCGCAAGTGTGGTGCGCAGAGAAGCCATTTCTCTCATATTGCCATTTTCGTTGTGTGAGGGTATGGAACGTACATACTTGCATGCCGCCAGACAATCATGAGAACGAAAGAAATTTGTCGTTTGAGTTGATCTTCGTCTCCTCCCCCCCCCCCTTCCCCTAACTGGCGACAGGAAGTCTGACGAAAGAAGGCCCATCTCACAGAGAAGCCTAAATTCTATTTGCCTTCTTTATGATACCATGGAGATTGTCCAGAAGGCGCTGCGATAAGCGAATTGTCGTGAATGGAATCTCTCTCTTGATTTTCCACAGTCCGTGGTATAAATGAAATCGCCATTCATCCCTCTAGAGCAGTGTCCCAAACCTACTCGCGTAAACCTCACGTTGAACGAGAGTCGTTGCCGTAACGTATCGACTGCCAACGGGCCGCCGATTTAACTTGGTCGCTGTCTCAAAGTGTTTCTGAGGCAAATCCCGCCCCGCCGAGTCTGTGACTAAAAGAATACGCTCTGTTTCTCAACGTAACTTGAGAATGAAAAGAAACATCCAAATAGTTACTGAAAGTTACTATTTGTTAGCGTCACATCTAGTTAGGAATGAACTAACCGAAACTGCAGTCAGCAGCCCCGAACCCGTCGTCTTATCCCCCCCTCTCCCCGAGAACTCGTGTTAACGCCACCCAAACCACCCCGTCTGGACCTGAGTAGTCGTCTCTCCAATCCATCACAATTAATGGTAATCTGTAAACCCAGTGTCCCTCTATTCTTAAATTACCTATTTAATTAACAGTGATTGATACTCCCATTGAGTCATTATAAATCTAGACGTTTAACGTCAGTGTTTAATATTTAATCCTTATTTACCTAAATGCCCGTTTAACTATTGCTACTACTGATTATTTTTGTGTAAAGTAAAGTTTATTTTTGTACGTGTGTTTATTTGTGGCTCCTCCTTTTTGACGTACCCTTGGCAAGACTTTAATTAAGAATCCCTTCGGCTAATTTATGCAACTTGTATTATGCACTCTTAGAATTTAACAATCACAAACCTCCCCCCAGTAACAAGTCGGACTTTTATAGTGAGAATCCTGGCTACGGCACAACCCGCCTCTAACCAGCCTTCGCATGTTCAGTAGGAATTAAAGCCTATATATATATATATATATATATATATATATATATATATATATATATATATATATATGATCGCAGATCAAGTCATAGGGTCAATACCATCGACTTAAACAAAAGCGTGGTGTCCAGATCAAGGATTAGAATAATTATTGAACCAGACTATGAGCAATTCTACGACACATTGCACAAAAAGTAGTACGCAATAAAAAGCGCCGCTGTGTTTGCGGATTTACCTTCTCTTAATTTGCAGCCAAATTTGGGGTATTTATCCAAATCTACTCTTTATTTTTGGTTGTCGTAAGGCGAAATGCTGCAAAATCGGGGAGTGTAGTTGTGCTTTCGAGTTTGGTATACTACGAGATTATTAAAAAACTGTTGGACGTGTGGAAGTTGGAAACCACACCAAAGAGAGAGATATTGGGGCGAAAGCCCACTCATTGTTAGGTAGGTACAAAAGGTTTGTATAGTTTTATAAATGCTAATATGAAAATTTAAGACTAGGATATATTAGCTCAGGATAATTTTTATTGAACTATTTTGAGCTTTGTTCTAATATGTTATTCATTTTTGGTGGTCGTACGGAGAAATGAGTCAAAATCGAAGTTTCCTCCGATTTCGACCGAATCGGAATTAAGCTTTGTTTTGCCGTATTTTGCCTTCAAACCGCCAAAAGGAGAACAAATTTTAACAGATCAAAAAATATGCTACATGAAGAGGTAATAAAATGTAAAAAAGGAGTGATTACGGTAAAGTAAATAATAACCCTAATTATATTTTGTGACTATGAATGCCTCTCGTATATGTTAAATATACATTTTCTTAAGTAGTTATTTACTAGTGGATTTCTAGTTATCATCAATCCAGTTTCGCTATCATTTGGCATCGTCCTTCGTATTTCTTTGTCTTTTTCTAGTTATATAACTTATTATTTAACTGCGAAGGGAAAAATCAAGGTTTAAATAGCATACTCGAACAGTCCATTTTAGGACTTAGTTTGCTCTTTGCCTGATCACTTGATTGGCATTGATGAGCATTCGCTTAGTTGGTCAGAGGTTAATCAGTTCTATACTTCTCCATATCATTGCAGTCTAAATGAAAACTCTACCATCTAGCACCGTACCCCTCGTGATTACGGTTGTTTTCTCCAACACACAGCCAATTTGTCACTATAATTTAAGGAATTTTTTTTACTAATGTATTCCCAAAATCCTTATCAAATTTAGAGTATTTCTAATAATGAAGTTAAAATCTAACCCACCTAAAAAAAGCTAAACTTGGCGGATTTAAAAGCGTCGTAAAATCATCAACCAAAGTCCAAGTTTCACTGGGTGGAACACAGCTGCGAGTAAGCCACATTCTGCTAAATGGGAACAGATGCGCCGACTAACGAGGAAAATTAGGTGATTTTGAAAACAAATAGTTTTCTAGGTCTTTAATGGGTCTCTCACCACTGGCAACGAGAGCATAAAGAGCAAAAAGCCACAACGCCAAATTGGGCTTAGTAGGGTAAAGACAATAAATAAATAGGATTTTTTTTTCAAATGAGAAAAGAAACAAACGCGCAATGAGGATATTTGTTTCTCAGCGAGACAAAATCTACCAGTGGCTGCGTTAGATTGAATTAGAATTATTATCCATTATGTGAAAACATAATTATTTTTAAAAGTAGTGACTATGAATGGGGTTATATGCCCCATAAAATTTTTAAATTTGATCTTGGGAAAAGGGATTTAGATGAATACCTCCAGCGGTTCGTTATACAAACACGCTTCAATTATGTAATATGTTTGCTTAAACGATCCGGTCGATATGTATTTTTCTTGAGTTATCAAGTCAAGTGGCTGCAGCTCACTTGAAGGGAGAGCTTGGAGGGAAAAGGGGAAGATGGCACTTAGTATGAAACGAAGGTAGCAGCGGTGGCGTTGTGTTTATGCCAATTGATTATATAATTATATAATCATTTAGCGTTCACGTGCCTCCAAATATGTAGGCCTCGAACGCCTGGGGTTGCCAGGTGTCGCGATCATAGAGCTTCCAGCAATTAATAAAATAAATATAAGAAGTAAATGAGCAAAGTGATAAAATGAAAATAAGAAGTAAATGAGCAAAGGGACAAGAAACAAGAGATTTTAAAGGCAAGAGAAACATACATTGAGAGTCTCAAGCATCAAAGAAAGCAAAGAACTGTACTAGGAAGCTAATCCATAGTTAGAAGACAGAAATAACCCCAGGGGAAAAGTTTAAATTATCCTAGCCGAGAATCAAACCAAAGTTTACTGATTACCAATCAGAAGCTTTAACATTAAGCTACCAATCGCATTGATTACCCAAAGCGTCATCTATCCTACCAAAGCCAGTATTACTCTAGGCTAGGGACTTCTCTCTATCTTCTAAAGGTCTTTTTTAAGGCAGAAGTTAAATAAGGCAAAAGCCCTATGGTAGTTGTTACCACCGCAAGAACTTATATATATATATATGTATATATATGAATGCAATGTCCCGCAGGAAAAAATGAAATGGTGTTTTCAAGTACTTTCTAACTTTATTAAGTTCCTTATCAAGGATAACTACAAGAAATAATATTATATTAGAGCTATATAGAGGAAAGTAAAGTATAAAAAACCGCCTCAAAAACAAGAAATCACCAATGAGGAAGACGGAATGGGGAAGATAAAGATTCACATTAAGAATTACATGAAGCAGGTAGTAAGGTCAAACTGAGAAGACGGAAAGGGTAACAGATTAAAAGAAATGGAGATAGCCTAACTAGGGAGATTATAAGACACCAAGAGAGAAAAGTGGGGAAAATACAATGTACATAACAGAGCAGTGACAATTAAAAAAAAATTTGAATAAATAAAATTGGGACCACATAACTAAAGATTATATATAAAAAAAACTAAGAACAAAAGTCAGAACTAATTTCTTTAAGTATTAATATTTTAATTATAGCATCTATTTTATATAAGCCAGGGAAAAGGTTAAAATTATCACATTGGCTTATAAAAGCACATTCAATGATATTCTTTTTTATAGGATCATTGGAACGATAAATATATTTTGCCGAGTTCCAGTTAATTAAATGGTCCTTATCTGACATATGGACAAAGAAAGCACTGTTATCTTTCCCTCTACAGACATTATATTTATGTTGATTTATGCGAACAGAAGGTTGTTTACCTGTTTGTCCATAATATTTACTTATACAACCAGAACACTCAACTGAATAACCCCCCACCCCCACAAACTATTACAATTATTACGTACTAATAAATTCTCAATGGTTGTCTCATATTTAAAAGCAACAGAAATGTTAAAGTTATTCAAAAGACGGAGAAGATCAATATACCTGATGTCATTTGCTTATGGCCCAATTCCAAAGATGTTAATGTTTTTCTTACCAGACTTAATTGGCTCGACCCTTCAATTAAATATACCCACGAGTTGGAAAATAATAGAACCTTTCCCTTTCTTGATCTTGTTATTCATAGAACTCATACAGGTTTTAAATACTCTATCTTTCGTAAGCCTACAAATTCAAATTCTTATGTTCATTTTTACTCTTCTCACAGCCCTAAAGTTAAACGTTCTGTTTTTTCTTTTATGTTTCTACGAGCATTACGAGTTGTGAGCCCGGAATATATGGATTTGGATTTTCCAATATCTTTGAAATTGGCAATAAACTTTGTTACCCTTATCCGTTTCTTCAAAACTGTCTTTCTTCTGCTAAAAAGATATTTTATCAAACTGTCCCTACTCTCCCTTTTAATAGTAATAACAATTTAGTTCTACCTTTTTCTCTTTATTTTAGTGATCTTCCCCGTCTTTTGAATAACTTTAACATTTCTGTTGCTTTTAAATATGAGACGACCATTAGGAATTTATTAGTACGTAATAATTGTGATAGTTTGTGGGGAGAGAGTTTACTCAGTTGAGTGTTCTGGTTGCCTAAGTAAACATTATGGACAAACAGGTAAACAACCTTCTGTTCGCATAAATCAACATAAATATAATGTCCGTAGAGAGGAAGATAACAGTGCTTTCTTTGTCCATATGTCAGATAAGGACCATCTAATTAACTACCAGTCGGCAAAATTTATTTATCGTTCCGATGACCCTATGAAAAGGAATATCAATGAACGTGCTTTTATAAGCCAATGTGATAATTTTAACTTTTCCCCTGGCTTATATAAAATAGATGCTATAATTAAAAAATTAATACTTAAAGAAATTTGTTCTTAGTTTTTTTATATATAATCTTTAGTTATGTGGTCCCAATTTTATTTATTTAAAAAAAAAAAATGTCATTGTCACTGCTTTGTTATGTACATTGTATTTTCCCCACTTTTTTCTCTTGGTGTCTTATAATCTCCCTCGTTAGGCTATCTCCATTTCTTTGAATGTTACTTTTTGCGTCTTCTCAGTTTGACCTTACTACCTGCTTCTTGTAATTCTTAATGTGAATCTTTACCTTTCCCCTTCCGTCTTCCTCATTGGTGATTTTTTGTTTTTGAGGCGGTCTTTCATACTTTACTTTCGTCTATATACCTCTAATATAATATTATTTTTTGTAGTTATCCTTGATAAGGAACTTAATAAAGTTGGAAAGTACTTGGAAACACCATTTCATTTTTTCCTGCGGAACATTGCATTCATTTGTTACCCTCACGTGATACTTTGTGAGTTTTTCATTTCATATATATATATATATATATATATATATATATATATATATATATATATATATATATATATATATATATATATATATATATATATATATATATATATATATATATATATATATATATATATATATATATAATATATATATATAATCCAGAGTAAGCTTCGAATAGCGCTAAGCATAATCAATTGCCGCAGCATAGGCCATTACTCGCACACGTAAAAGCGTCGCTTGACAAAAGGTTGGAGTCTATCAAGATATAGATTCAGGATCGCGACGATCAGAAGATCATTTGAGCCAATTTTAACCGGAAAATAGTGTCGTCTGCTGAATTTTACGGAAAAAGAACCATTAAAATTGTTAGGGAATTTCTGGGAGTTTCTCATGTTGCTCACGAACCCAACGATGAAAGTTTGCCGATCGTTAGGAATGTGCACCATCTTATCGAGAGGGAGATTGCGTGAAGACACGGGACGCAACTCTCACTTTTGCATTTTTTAGGGTCTCTGCGAATTCACTATAGGCATAATGTCTGTGCTGATAATCTACGAGAATTCACTTAGTTTGAGAGCTGTGGACATGAAACACCCATGGTAATTTATTATGCCATTGATCAGATGGAAAACTTGCAAGCTACGAGTAACATGAAAAAGGTCTACTACACTATTACGCTCGGATTCCAAGAAGTGAAAATATGATGACAGCCAAGAGTCAGTGAATTCAGAGAATAGGTGAGAACGAAAGTTAGTTCCACTAGCAGATGTGAGCGTTTTAGAGCACTCAGTACCGCGCAACCCGTCTTTTTGCAATCGCTTGAGTAAATTCTGAGCAAGATAACTCGCGCAAGGGTATAGCCTGGATCCATTTGGTATATCAATCAACGATACATAATAAAATGTTAGACTCATGGGTTTGGGCGTAGGGTCCAGTGATGTCTATATGGGTCACACAGACTCGAGTGATGAAGCTAAAATTAGTCGAATCGAGATTTGGTTAAATTTTTCAGGTGCGTTTGCTGAAAGGGAACGCAAGTACAGCTATATTTTTGACATCTTTGCGCATTTGAAGCCGGACAAAGTTCTTAGAATGTTGATTGACTGTGCCTTTAACACCAGATTGAGGTCAAATATTTGTTATTTAAATGTTTGAGGTACGAAAACCCTTAGTCTATTTAACAAGGAGCTCAAAAGAATTTTGTTGACAGTGTTCAGCAAGCAGAAGGAGGATAATTGGGGGTTTGATTTTTCCATACTCAAGAAGTGATTAATGAATTGGCAGCTGAGTTTGTCTGCAACTAGCTGGGCATAGTCGACTGTTTGAAAGGACGTGGAAAAACTTCTAGTGGCAGCCATGATAGTAGATTGTAAGAGAAAGCTGAGGTCAAACTGTATCCTGTGAGAATCGTCATTTTGACCAGGAAGGGTATGTCTGTGGTTGGTGTATTCGGAGACACAGAGTCAGCTGTAATTAGATGCTCGGTGTGTTACCACTGAATTTCCTCCTCAATTGTGTAAAGAAATCCAGTTGTTGAGCCACCAGAGATGATTGGGAAGACATGAGAGAAAGAAATGCTAAAGCGAAAGCTTTGTGGTCGTTAAAGAGCGTTACCTTGGAGAGTTTTATCTTGGGGCCCATATTTTTTTTACTGCAGAAATGGCCATATGGAGCTTTCTTTCAAACATAGGCATTTTTGTCTGATCTGGTGAAAGCCTTTTCGAAAAAAGCTAATGGGCACGACGCTCCTTCTGATATTTTTCTAAGGGGCCCTCCATACCCTTCGTACTTACAGCAACCAAAATACGAAATGAGGGGTCCTACCATGGGCGCCTTAATTCGGAGGATAATGAAATAACAAGTTTTGTCCGCCTGAAAGGTCACTAGTACCGCGAAGTATTTAGCTGCCAATTTAATGAGTGCTCGATTCGTTGGATGCACGTTTCAGGGGCTCATTTAGCGAGGTTAAGATAGAGGCCACATTTTTAACATGATTTCAGTAAAATTGAATAGGTCTATGCCTAGGCTGCAACACTTTCAAGCAGAAGTCAGATGATCTCGGTTGTTAAGAAGCATCTCATAAATTCTGGCCGGTAAACTCCTAATTGGTATTTGCGAGGTAAAAACTTTAACCCATAGGCCAGTAAGTGGTCGAATATATCTGCTCTAAATGTTCTAGATAAGTTCGTGGTCTGGAAAGTAGACCAATATGTTATCGTAATAACGAAAATGAATGGAAGATCTCCCAGAACTTAAGAAAATGCACAAATGTTTGTAAAGGCGATCTCAAACCGACAATCATGTACAGCAAAACATATCTTCCAAGCGGCCTGCTTACGCACGTTTTCTCCACACTCGAAACGGTTTCAGCAGGTCTAGTCTGGCAACTACGTTTGCACCTATGATTTGAGCGGTAAAATCCGAGTTCAACGAAATTGGATAGGTATCAGCCTTAATCATGGCTTAAAGTACAGCGATTACACACTGGTATACAAGATTCATCTTTCTTAGAAACTAAATGTAATGGAGATTTTCAGAAAGATCGCCATTTTAGAATTATTCCTGCTTTTATCAATTCTGTAGAACTTCTTCTTCGCAGGTTTGAGATTGTCTAGACAATGGCGTTGTGGGTTTATGAAGACAAAGGGTTTGTTGTGTATATATTCGTATAATCTTGAGTAGATGTCTTTATCGGTTTTCCACATAACCTGAGTTAGGCTAGGTCTGGAAAACATGCAAGTAATGCAGTGTATTGAGCATGTATTTTGGAATGCATGGCTGAAAGGATCCTGTGGAACTTGGGTAGTCAACTCCTTGAACAGATGAGGTAAGAGTGAACCACATGGCGTGAGAGGAAGGAGTGGCGTGAAAAAAGCTTCCAGACACTCGATTGGGGAGAATGTAGACAGTAGAGCCGATGTCATCAAGGAAGTTGTCTCGTATCTGGATTCCAGCCCTGGATTGCTCCCACAGTGAGATGGTAGGCTGGCTTATGGAGTCTTCCGAAGGAAGGTGTGCCTGAGGTTGAGCTGGTGGCGCGGCCAAAGGGCGCTGAAGTTTGGATGTAGAGAGTGGAATGATAATTCTGTCAAGTTGAGATTACATTTAGCATTTTATAGTAAAATTCGGTCGTCACTTCCTATGTATTTATAGACTGATGATTGGTGAAGTTAGGGTGTGCAAATTTCCGTGGTGTCCTGAAGAGGTGCATTGTGAGAAGAGTAGCTGATGTGAGGTCTTATAATTTAGCAAAGTTTTCTTGGGTTTATTCAGGCAGCAAAGTAAGGAGGATGGACGGACGCTTTTGCTTGGAGGGAGCAGGAGAAGATAGTGATTGGCTTCCAACCATACAGAAGACACAGGGTGACAGGCATCGATGGGCTTTACCTTTCAATTTCTAGTCATAGCAACACAAGGTAAATGGCTCACTGATGAATCTCGGGTATGGAAAGAGCCAAACCGACCCGAGATTCGAGAGCGTGAGTGAAAACCTGGACTCTTACCTTAGAACGAGTTTTTAACCCGCAGCTCTTTAGCTAGGTTCTGGATAGACTTGATTAGTTTATAAATCTTTGCTTCTAGTGATGTGCGTGCTGGGCAGTGGTATAACTGCGTAAACCTTGATAGGCTGGACTGTTGTGGTTTACGGCCGAGTACTGCTGTATGTTTGATTCGTACATGAGTTAATCCGTTCCACTTTTCTCTAAGAGTGCTCTAAATTTAATTTTTTAACCAGGGAGGCTTCGTATCATGATATATCTATTGCCAATTCTGCTTTTAAGGATCTAATTAAACAACTCCGACAAAATATACTTTTAATCACATAAAAGAACGAAATCTTAAATCTTTAAATGCACTAATTCTATGGTAATAGGGACTAATAAAACTTAACGCTACAAATAAGTAATACGAGATGGTTGGCGCAAAAATCTCTTCTAATACACGAGCTTTAAGCTCAATTAACGCAAATTCTTAAGTCATTTGAAATTGAAATAGTTTGGTTACGACTACCAGATTGAAATGATTTTGTTACGAATACATTTTCGCACGAAATGGGAAATAACAAAATGAATATTTTTTTTCGTATTCGTTTTACCTTTACCTCGGAGTGTGTCGACAGTTGGGTGACCTTGAAAGTGAGCCACCTCGATGAGTTGTTCTGGGCGATTTTGACTGCGGACGTCCTCGCTGATGTGAGGCCGGTTGGGAAACCCACTGATGCTTATCACAGGGTGGTTGAGGCGAGTGGCGATGTTTCTCTTGACTTGAAGATGTAAGTGTGGGGATCTTGAATTAATGGAAGTTATCTCGATCCCTGTGTTACCAATTCTGGCTTCTCGACGATGAGACTTAACCAAGATGTGAATCTCTTCTCGAATGGGAATTCACCTCGGTCTTCCTCAATCGTGAGGGGTATTTCTATGCTCTTCAGAAAACTGAGATACGTGATTTTCTCTGGACGAGAATGATAGGAGAGTTGGTCTCGATACCACTCGTCTGCTCTTACAATCGACACAAGGAACAGCCTCGGGAGGGAAAGTCCCGCTTGGTTTCAACTATCTTCTTTATTCCCTGTTTGACTCAGGGACTCGTTTTCTTCTCTCAAAGGCTACGCGAATTATCCCTGAATTTCTCCAGATCAAAATATATACGTCGATTATCTACTAAAGGCAGGGGAGACAAGGGAGTTTAGGAGGGACAAATCCTCAATAGCCAACCATTATGCCTTTCTCCTAGGGAATAAATTTCCAAAGCTGTGGCACTTCACGACTTCAGGTTTGTGCACGGGGAAGGTGAGATTTCGTCTATTTGGCGAAAAATGACATAAACAATCGAAGAGGACAGTGAGCTTGTTTATAGATTTTCTGCCAACGAAGCCTTAGGCAGCAAGATTTTCATTATAAAGGCTCTCACACTCTCTTATGTTTATATTAACGGACAAAGGGAGCAAGTCTTGGTTACGTGACTCTGGGATGAATGTTTACCCCACCAGTCTCGTACATTACGAAATCTGCTGACAGAAATCCGTGTTTGCGTGCGACTTCGAAGGGTTTGGGGGGAGCCTTGGCCCATACGGAGCGTAACGGTTGACGCTGTATCAAAAACTAGCGTCTGCTTGTCCACGTTATATTCATTCATCCACATGGGCCATTGTAGGCGGAAGCGTTGACTATCTCCTTGCCACCTAACTCATTCAAAGCTAAGAAGCGTTCGGCAGTCTCTGTCAAGCTGTCGAGGTGTTGTATATTCCAGAGCTTCCAGGATATGCGTTACCTGCGAAGGAAACGACTGAAGAAGGTTTGCTTCAGCTGTACTTGAGCTACAAATGAAGCGTTTTGGGCTTCTGCCCCATCAGAGTCATGTTCCTGGTAAAGTTCCTGGTAAAGTTCTGATTCAAATACTCGTATATATACTTCCATTAGCCACTGGGGGTAGGAGAAAGGGGGGATGAGGGTCTATGTTTAAGCCTTACTCCTATAGCGACACTTTTCAGAGGAGAGTCACTTAGCCCTAAAGGCATCTTCTGGCTTTCTTCGAAGCACCTACAATTTCGCCTATTAGGCGAAACTAGATCTCAAATCTTAGGAGGAACAGTGAGCCTGTTTATACATTTTTATTCCACCTGCTCTCACCCCCTTTGTTTGTTTATGCAAGCAGGTGAAGACATCTGTTGAATCTGACTTTCTTGGTGATGAATATCGAGTCTGGTTGCCAGCAGGTCGAGAGGGGAGAGGGGGGGGGAGGGATTAAAGTATCGGTTTATATGCCGCATAGCGTCTTGACGCTGTGTAATCGAACCGGGCATCTGTTTTTAAAGTGAGATATCGATTTCCCCACATACATTCATGGGCAAAAGTTTTAAGACTACTATATTACTTCATATAATAAAATTAATAGGACTAATCAAACGTTGCATTTTTCTCTAATATCTTTGTATCATGATTTGAAGTGAAATATCCAAAGATTTAGAGCGCAAACCCATTTTATTAATAAATTCAGTCAATTGATACGCGCAGTCAATATTTACAATGATTTATCTTCTTCTTTAGGACTGATTCAACTCGTTTTGGCAGGCTGGAGACTAAATTTGTTATGATATCTTGACTAATATTGTTCTATTGTTGTTCAGTAAGCACTTGAAACTGTCTGCAATAGATGGCTTCTGTTTATCAACCGCCAGTTTGATTATCGCCCACAAATTTTCTATTTGATTAAAATCTGGCGAATTCCCGGACCAAGGTCCCAAAAAGTCGAATTTATTTTGAGCCAAAAACGTTGTTATTGCTTTTGCTTTGTGAGATGGTGTGCCATCTTTCTGAAAATTACACTTATCACTCAATTTTTCTTGAACTGGAAAATAATTAAAATATGGAAAATAATTAAATTCTTTATTAAATTATATGCTCCTAATAACCTTCTTTTGTGCTGTTAAAGCACATTTTTTTGTACCATTTTCAGTTTATGTCAGTGTTCTTACGAAAAAATTAGTAGCGGTTCTCTCCCTGAGTCGGTGCTTGCCGGTTAGTACCGCTACCGTGTGAAGGCATTGGTGCCACTGCCGCGGAGGTGCTATTACTGTCACCGCTTCGGCCATACGAATCGCTCATGTAGACGTGCAAATTCGGGGTCACCCTAAGTATGAGTAAATTGCTCCAAGGTCGCACAATATAAGTCCAAATTGTGTGTGGCCAAGTGTGCCAAATGCGGAGAGCCACACCCTGCTTCTTCGAAGCAATATGGTGCATATCTTCTTGAGAAATAAATCCTGGCCGTTCAGGCCCAAGATCGATTCTCATTCCGCAAGGCCAAGGACTTGATCCTGGCGCGCCAGGCTCTGCCTGGGACGTCTTATCTCTCAATGGTTAGAAAGACACCCTCTGCTCCTAGTCCATCCAGGCTAACGAGCACAGTTGTTTCCGTGCCCATTTGGAGTCTTTCTGCGGATTCTACTCAACCCAGGCGCTCTCCTGATAAAGTGGTTTCACAATACTGCAGCAAACGATTTCTGTTTCATGAGACGTAAAGAAGTTCGGAATGTATGTAAAAAAGGGAATTAACATTAAAAGTACAAATCCACCATTCACGTGTTTCTGGGGGATCTTATACAGCAATCAAAAGGATATTTTTGAGTATCCTATATTGGCAGCGTTAGCGATTGGGCGTGTTCTCATATACACAGTTGTCGTCGTCTTCGTCATCGTCGGCACCAGCTCGTGTCCGAATATTGTTTCCGTGATCTGTTATCCTATTTTCTCTGTTGATGTTTGTGAGTGATGTGACTTAGAAGGCCTAATCTGTGGTGGAAGAGTCGTGGGCAATGATCACATGGTAGGGGAGGAGAGGAAGAGGCTGTTCCAGTCTCTCTTTTCTTCTCCTACGTTTTTCTTCTTTTCTTTGTCTCCTCCCTTCCTCGAATGCCACTGGTACCATCCTGGACGGCTCTCCCCCAGGTTGAACGGATCTTTGCAGTTTGTTCTCACGAAGAGAGATCAATGTTAGTTAGGGTCATGGTGCGCTTCAGCTGATCTTTGTGGCGTTTCTTTGGGACTCCTCGTGGTCTCGTACCATTAGTTAGTTTGCCATACAGCATGATCCTGGGAAACCGGGATAGTTCCATCGTCAGGATGTGGCCTGCCCAGCGGAGACGATGGTGTGGGATGGTGGCTTCGACGCTAGTTACTGAGGATCGCCTTAGGACTTCAATGTTGGTTGTATGACTTCCACATGGGATTTTAAAGATTTGTCTTAATTTGTGTTGTGAAAGCGTTCGAGGGTCTTGCTGTCGCTTTGGTATAGGATCCAAGTCTCACAGGTGTATAGCAGTGTTGTCAAGACTACAACCCGATAGACCATGATTTTAGTGTAAATGGACAATGTTTGGTTGTTAAATTCCCGGGAGCTGAGGCAACCAAAGGCGGAGTGGGCTGCTCTGATTCCGTTTTCCACGTCCTAATCTAATGTAGAGGTGGTTGTGAGGATGCTCCCCAGATAAGAAAATTGGTCTATTTCATCCAAACGTTGGTTGATTATTGTGGTGTTAGCGTTAGGAAAAACCTGACCAGGTGGATGTTGGATAAGGGCCTTGGTCTTGTCGGTAGAAATTTGCATCCCTAAACGCTCATAGGCAGTGTTGTAGCCTTCGGCTGTTATTTGAAAACCATCTGCAGTCTGACTCGAGGTGGCATTGCCATCAGCAAAGTGCAATTCGCGCAACGAAATAATGGTGGTCTTGGTCTTTGCGCGGAGTCGGGCAAAATTGAAAATCACTCCGTTGATGTAGAATCGCAGATCAATTGTGGGTGTCTCTGGTAGAATTTCTTTGAGCATGGCTGCTGTGTATAGTGAGAAGCAGGTTGGAGCTAGTACACACCCCTGTTTGATGCAACCGTTGATATTAAATGGGTCTGACATTGCGTTTTGGTGGCAAACTTTGCCAAACGTGCCCTCATGTAGGGCACGGACCAGAGTAACAGAGTCAGGTGGACACCTGAATCTGGAAAGGACTGCCCACATTGCAGGATGGAGTTCGTTATCAAAGGCCTTTCGTAAGTCCCAAAAGATGAACATGACTTGCTGATGTTGTTCTTTACTCTTCTTTTAGATTTGCCGAGCGCAAAAAATCATGTCTATTGTCCCTTGAGAAAGTCGGAAGCCACATTTGGACTCGGGCAGTACGTCTCCGCTAGAACAAGGAGGCTGTCAAGGAGAATACGGGCAAAGATTTTGCTGGCGATGCGTAATAGTGAGATACCGCGGTAGTTACTAAAGTTCCCACGGTCTCCCTTCTTGAAGTGGGTAGCGGTAGTTGCATGGCGGAAGTCACTAGGGAGGGTTTTGGCCTCCCTGATTTTAAATATGAGAAGCATCAGACGTTTTTTTTAGCTCAGAGCCACCGTGAGTAAATAATACGTGTAAGGTGTTGTCTGGCCTTGTAGCTTTACCAGGCTTCATGCGGCTGATGGCCTTGTTGAGATCAAGGATGGAAGGTGGCAAGGACATCCAGTGGCGAACGTGGTACTGCGTGAACATGCATAGGAGACCTTCAGGGGTGTCTGCATAATCGTTGAGGAGATTCTCAAAATGTTGTTTCTAGCGTATGAGAATTCCCTCGCTATCAGTGATGGTTGGGATTCTTCCTGGCTGTACTACAACTTCAGGATCAAATCCTGTTCGATGGCTTAAATATTATAAGTATATGGAAGAAATTATCAACCGGGAAAGAAAAAAGCATCGTATATCTATAACGCAAGGTCCTGTAAGAGAAGTGGTATCATATTTCAAGCTATAAAACTTATCACATTATAGAACACAAGTGGAGAGGAGGTGTAACTATTTCTGTTGCCAATGATTTTATCCCAAAAAAAGTACTCAATCTAACTAATAAGTTTTGTGTTTTTGAAAGATGTTGCGTTCAACTGGTTTTTGGTGTGAAAAGTATTGTGTGATCGGTGCTTTTAGAGCACCATCCAGCAGCGCAACTGTATTAAAAATTGAAATCCTTCAGAAAATAGGTAAACTGATTCTTAATAGAAGCGTTCTAGTTTTAGCTAACTTTTAAAATCCAAGTTTTCAGTGAGGCTTCATCATAGGATGAATAATCTTTTCGAAACGAATTTGTATTATTATGGATTTCATTCATATTTTCGTTAACAAATCAAGTAACCTACTCATATATGGTGTGATTCCCTACCAGATTGCAAATCCACCGTCTAGACCTTTATATGATTTATATGATAAATAAATAGAACAAGATTGACTGCAGAAGTGTAGCAAACTGGATTGTTCATAAATTTTGCAGAAAATTTAAAAATATTTTCGATAATAAATAATTTGGTAGAGGTTTGCTCACAAATCTGGTCTCGCTTTGAGGCCATGAATTGTCAATGTGGACCTAAATTTAAACGAGGGATCCGAACCACGGAAATCTACACTGTATGCCAGCCGCTGTGAGTCGATCCCAATAGGGATTCTATCTTGCGACTTACCACGTTTTATGTTGCTTAACTTCGCTTTATTCGGAAGCTGTCTCTTCTCGGCAAGACCACAGTCCATTTAGTGGGTAGAATTTTCCTAAGGGACTTACTAAAAGATTTAGTATATTTTCCAAAGAAATTCTTAGAAAGTAAAATAAATCATTATTAATAATAAGATAGTATCTCATAACCGTTATTCTAATCCATATATTAGCGAATTAGTGTTGAACAGTTTTAAGGAGTAACATCATATGTGATAATTCTGTTATTAAACTAACCAAACGAAATTGATGATAACAATAAATTTAACTATTTTAATAGAAATAATGTCTAGAAATATAAATACAAAATAATAGCAGAGAATTAAATTGTAACTAAACCTGTGTTTATCGATAATTATTTCAATAATTACTTTTTTAAGTATGACAACAAACATGGTTTAAAAAATTCCACAATTAGAAAAGATTTATAAAAATAAGTTAATTTTGTGTCCTTTTTCACCAACACTAGCAAAATACAATCTATTATTCATTAATTTCTTTCGAAGCATTCGGGAATTGCGTACTCAATTTAATCTTTCAATATATTAGTAATATATTATCTCTTGTAATAACTACTTGACAGCTAAATAAATTCTCATTAGCTAGCTCACTTTATAATTTATAATGATTTTCATCGCTATAAAACTAGAGATTTTAATATATCAAATCAAGTGTCGTTGGAAAAATTGTGAGATTTAAAAAGGACAGGGAACGCTTTTGATTGTATAAAATTTTGAAAGAAGCAAAAGACTCGCGAGGCGAAAGTGATACCTAATTCATTGTCAGCTTATAATAAGCAAAATAAGATGAGGAAAAATGAAGTTTGAAAAGGAATTAACATCGCTATCAAAACACGAGCCAAAGTAATTTTATGAATATTTAAATAATCGTAAGCCAATTAGAAAGTGTATCGAGCTCCTTCAGGATACGAGGGTGTCCTGAGTGACGAGTTGGACAAAGTAGTGAAAACATTCAATGCCGAATATTTTGCAAATATATTTTCAAGTCGAAGATAAAGATAACTTATGAAGAAAACAAGATAAATTGAATGTTAATGAAGGCAGTCGACATTCACATATTGATATCAACAAAAATCAAATGTTTTATATTAATAAGAGTGAAATGTTGTAAAGCGCCAAATCTCTATGATATTCATACATCTAATTTATAAAATTAGGAAACGAACTATTAAAACCTTTATGTACAAATTTAAAAAAAGTATTTAGAGGTGGATAATTTCTAAGGAATTCAAGGAGGCAAATCAAACGTCAATTTTCAAAAAAAGGCATACAGACATCCTAGAAACTTTCGGCCCTTTTTCCTTTCTTTTGTCGTTTTTAAACACTTGAAGTTCCTGGTTATAGATTTGATCCTGGAATATCTGAATTAAAATAACTGAATAAATGGCTCACAGGCCGACTTCCGTGAATGCGAATGCTTAACAATTTGTTCTATTTTTTCACGAAATGTTCACAACGTCTTACCAAGTAACAACAAGGAGTAACAACAAGGAAAGAAGGTACCCTAGGAGACCTTACGGTCCTTTCAAGGAGGGTACCTTTTGACTAGCAATCGAGCGCGCACATGGCTGCTCAATTGTTTTGCGTCCCTAAACGGCCACTTTTCAAGACCTTGTCTAGTCTTGACTTGAACTGGTCAACAGATTCACTGTTGACAACTTCCACTGGAAGTGCGTTCCACATACCGCAGATACTGTAAGTGAAAACATTTCCACGCAGATTGCGGTTGTAACGCTTCAGTTCAAGTTTGAAGCCGTGATTGGGCGTTCTGTTCTCACTCAGTGTGAAAATATCCCGGTAGTCAACATTGTCGAACCCTCGAAGTATTTTGAAAACTTCAAAGAGCTGACCACGCAGGCTACGGGTTTCCAGAGAGAACAGATCTAATTCCCTTAGGCTATCCTCATAACTTTTATGTCTGATAGAGGGAATCAGCTTGGTTGCCCTGGCTTGTACGCGTTCCAATCTCGCGATGTCCTTTCGCAATGAAGGACTCCAAAATTTTACGGCATACTCCAGGTGCTGTCGGACAAGTGAGTTGTACAGGCACAGTACAATCTCCTGGTTCCGATAACCAAACTGGCGCTTAATATAGCCTAGCATCCTTTGGGCCTTTTTCTCCGCCTCAATGCACTCTTTCGAGAACTTGAAGTCACAAGTGATTGTTACACCCAAGTCCTTTTCAGTGTCGGTGGATTCAATAGCAGTGCCCTTAAGAATATACTGAGATTAGGGGTTTCTGTGGCCTATATTCATCACTTTGCATTTTTTCACGTTAAAAGGCATTTGCCACGTGTCCGACCACTCCCCAATCTTCCCAAGATCTTCCTGCAGGCGGGCAGTATTTCCATCCTTTGCAACGTTCATACCAAGATTGGTATCGTCGGCAAATTTGGAAATCTTGGCAACCATGTCACCGTCCATGTCGTTGACGTAGATGATGTACATACTGTGTCACCTCCAGAGTTCTTTTGACGCAGGAATAGAGGCATCGTACTAAAATCGATTGAAGACTGCCTGAAAAACCGTAGGTATATATATATTTGTTTTCAATGGAAAAATTCATCATTACCATCAGTCACTGGCTTCTTTACTCATTAATCTGTTCTAAGTATCTTGCTTTCTTTTAATATATATATAAAAAAATCTTAATAATATTTTACTATGTAAAATTTCAAAATTATCGGATGACGTGAAAATATGTTCTAGGGCAAATGGTCTGAGAGATGGCAGACGCAACCAGCGTAGATAATTGTTAGGTAATGAATTTACATAAGTCATGATATTTTCTGGACAGATTATGATCTGGTTGATCAAATTTTAAACATGACACAGGTGTGCTATGCTCCAGTTTCTAACCTCATCAAAGTAACGCTTTTTATCATAAATAAATGCAAATAAGGTACTTAGATACATAGCTAGAAGTTTTAATTCAAAAATATTATTCTTTCCCTACATAAAGTGCGTGTAAGACTTCATTTTGTGTAACATACATTTATGTTCTCCAGAAATGCAAAAGGACACTGTAATAATGAAACACGTCCAGCGTCAACAGAACAAATTACTTCTTGAGCCCAGAATTTGATCGTGCAGCGACAGATTGACGCACATCAATTAACTTTGTCTAAAAGATCTTCATCGACACTATCACTAACATATATTATGACAGTATTGCCGAGCAGCCATTAACAATAACGGTTTGAAGCTAGTAAACAAAAGATTTAACGCAAAGTTACCACAAAACTTCTAATTTATAAAGATACAATCTTGAAATAACCTACCTGCGAAATGTCGTTGAAAGTACTAGAGTGGAATCGATAAATGTTACCTTATATAACTTTAAAAATACATAGGTTTTGTGAAACTAATTCTTTGTCTATCTCCTTTCTTCCTCTTGTAATTTATTTGCCTCTCACCTCCACATATTTCCTTTTTGCTGGAACTAGCCTCGAGTGGATCTTGGGTCTTTGTTAATATGTAATTCTGTAATCTTTGAATGAATGTCTTCAATCTACTGAATGAATCAAGAGTCATTTCAACTTCAAAGAAGGCTCCAAACTATTGGTAAATTACCATAAACAAAAATATACTCTGCCAATTAGAAGCAAAATATTTGAGAGTTATTTATAAATGAATAAGGAGATATTTATAATATTATGCGAAAGAAGAAGCAATTTAAAGACTTATTTAATAAAAATATATATATATAGCTTTATGCTTCGCAGACGTTTCGAAAGTGGCTGGCTTCCCTCATCAATTTGAGAATAATACCGAAAAAGGAATGCAATGGTTAAAACAATTGAAAGAAAAAAATCCCCATGAGTAAGTTGTTTGGTTCTTCGAACGAAAAGCGACATCCTGTCGATCCCGTTGTGGTAGTTCGGTAGTGTGTGTGTGAGCTATCAAACATTTTTCCAATGTAATCAGTGTTCATCATAAGACTGCATGTAATAGTGTATTGCACTGCTGAGTACAACACTGATAAAATTTGGAGACCAACAACATGATCATCTCTATAGAATAAAGGTACCAACCAGTCAATGGCTTCACCACTCTTCCTTCTTGCGCTTCGCTACTAAGATTAAAATTTAAAATCTAAAGAAAAGCAGCCATGGTTAAATTTTCTGAACTTCACTATTTGTAATTCTTTGGGTTTTAAAAATTCACAAAATTTCGATACTTATATTTATTTCTGAACTTCACCATTTTGGTTTTTGATATTATAAAATAATTATTAGAAATAACTTTGATAATAAATACATAAGTGATCACCAAACTAAGATGAAATTATTATTCAAATACTCAAAATATTCCCTTCTTAAATTATAGTTAGTGATGATGATGATGATGATGATTAATGTACAATCGAACAGTGTGTTTACTTAGAACTTATACTTGCCTTCGTATTTTTGTAGGAAATCATACTTTCGTATCTTCTATAATTCACAGCATAGCACTCTACATTCCATCGCCATTTCTGTTGCGGAAAGGCATACGAATTCAAACTTCTCCGAATGGCTGTGTAGAGATATGAGTTTAAGAAAAACTGTTGTAAACTAGGGAGTGTATATAGGTATCGAGGCCTCCCTCTTGGCGAGGAGAACTAATGTAATAATAACAAAAGACATCTGGGTTTAGCTTTGCCAATCCAATGTTCTCCGGTAACATAAGAGAACGGACAAAATTTATAAATACGAAAGTCAAAAGTGCAAAGTGTCGGCATCGTATTACGTGCTCCCCTAAGTTCAAAATGCAGAGTAGACAAACAACAGACACCAAAAAGGGAGACTTCATTTGCGGCCCATCTGGGAGTTCCCTACACCTCCATTTACCCAGCGGGGTTAATTGAGGTATAAAACAGGTCGACACGAGAAATCGTGGCTTATTCGTTTTCGTCAAAAGATAGAAAAGTCACTGGTAGAGAAAAGGCCTTTTCCAGTTCGAGAAGAAACAAAAAAGTCACCGGTAGAAAGTTTTTTTGCAAGTTAAGAAAGACTTGCAGTTTCTTGGACAATACCAGATTGTTCCAAAGAGTCTCGACACAATTCGAGCCCCAAGATCATCAAGGATCAAAAGTACAAATACTCTCGACACAGCTGAGTTCCCAAATCTTACGCTATCTGAGTTTGACAAACCTCAAACTAGATAGAAGAAACCTCAACATTTTCACCTCGTTGGGAAGAAAACTATGTCAAGGTCACCACGACCGCCTAAACCAGAAGAATCATCCGTTTTGTTTTGAACCTTCATTCGCTCATTTGAATTTCCGCGTGAGGTCTCCGGAACAGATTAAACGAAGGTATTTCGAGTGGATTCTTTGGGGTAATCTCCATTACCTTATGTAAGTAAATAATCCTGTTGTTTATGTCCCCGTGCTTTAAAGTAGTTTATTTGGTAATACTTCAGATTTGGGGCGCACGTTAGGTGGCGCTGTTAATAGGCTACAATATATCTCTTATGACGTCAGACGGTAGCTTCAGATGTGACCAATCACGGCGTTATATTTTTTTGTTGTTTTGGGGATTTGTAACTTTTAGTCTGTATTATTTACTAAATATCTGCACCTCTGCTCGTTTATAGTTTTTTCTAGGTTAGGTAAGGTTTCTTGATGTCTTTTATTTTTTTTCGTATTTTTTGTTTCGCAGTGAACGATAACAACTTCTTACTGGCAACGACGTCGTAGCTATAAATAGAACCCGCCCGCTTATCATTTG
This sequence comes from Ceratothoa steindachneri, assembly GCA_963969495.1. Taxonomy (NCBI): domain Eukaryota; kingdom Metazoa; phylum Arthropoda; class Malacostraca; order Isopoda; family Cymothoidae; genus Ceratothoa; species Ceratothoa steindachneri. The sequence continues at coordinate 143,995,784 of OZ018331.1, read as the reverse complement.
TTTCTGTTTCGTTATGGCTTTTTCGTGTTCTAGTTGTGCTTTTTCGTTATTCTAATTCGGTTCATTTTGCATGACCGCGAAAAACTTTTATATTATTTAGAGGCGCATAAACTAATCAAGAAACCTATAAAAGTAAGTATTTTTTGTCATTAGGTTAGGTTTTTCTGCCAGTAAAAAGCTGTTGGGGAAAAAAACAGTAAATTCAAGGGGACTGCTCGTGGGGGAGATATCACTGCGGGGGGACCACCCTGTGATGATCCTGAGTTTCAATCAATTGGGGGGAGGGTCTGGGGGCTCAGCCCCCCAGTATATACTCACATACATAAAATATAACGCCGTAATTGTTCACAACTGACGCTACCGTCTGACGTCAAGAGACATATATTGTAGCCCAAAATTGTAGCCTATAAACAGCGCCACCTACCGTGCACCCCGAAACTGAAGTGTTACCGTTTATTTTGTGAATGGTTAATGTCAAAGTGTATTATAGTAAATTGTTCGCCCGTAAAATCTACCTAGAATCGAGCCTCGAGAGCTGGACAGTAAAACCCATTTTTTTATCTTTATACTATATGTGTATAAAGTAATTTTGTTTGCTTTGATTAATGTTGGGTAAAAGTCTATTTTGGTTGAAGTTTTTAAGTTATCCTTGAACGAGTTGCGTTGGCAGTATTTGGTAAAGTCAAGAAAGAAACCCCTTTTATTCATTCCCTAGAATAAAATAAGGTATAGCACTCTTAGAGAACGATCCTCAAGCGATCACCGAGGCACGAACCTACGCTTCAAGTCAAATTTTATTGAGTTTATTAACCATAATAAAACAAATAATTATATATATAATCTCGGCTAACTCACGACAGGCTGGATCACACTAGTCCTACCTATTATAACAGCTCGCACGTATGACACATAATAACCGCGTTGGTAAAGGTAAACCGCGGCCACACCCTGGTAACGGTGTCGTCCCGCGGGCTCAACAACGCAGCGAATAATTAGTAAGAAAAACCTTTGCAGAGTATAGGAATATCGTTCCTTAAATGCTTAGCAGTCCCCGACCTACATGTCTAGGAAGGGCAGAGGAACTGCGGCAAAAAATTGCCTATGACTTAAGGAAGATGAGCGTGTGAAGTTAAGTGTGAACTATGCTTAGTCACTAATGGTCTGAGAATCCTTGTCACTGGTTCCTAACAAGGCATCTTAGTATGATCTCTTCATGCACAGGCACTCTCGTGGATCTTATACATCGCACATTACTCCCAACATTTCAAGTCCCTTGGCGATCATTTAAAAGCGACTGAAACAGGCTTGACCTGACATAAAGCCGCCAACCACAATCTGGTTGACTGTACACTTGAAAGAGGCGTGAGTGCCATTTGCAAGGTATCGCTGTACCTAAGATGAGAAATACAACTAAGAATTGAGGTTACTAGCAAGAGGGTATCCTATGTAGACTGCTACACCTCGTACCTGAACCAGCGAAACGTCTTCCTGGTACGGGTTCTCGATGTTAAGAACACTTATAAACCTCATCCTGGCCTCTCTTCCAGCAGCTGTGCATCATCTTTTTCACGTTGTCTGAGGGCCTACCACCTTAGATATTCCGCTATCTTCATTCTGTCTACATTTCCCAAGTTACTTTTAAATCTCTCCTTACCGACTACTATTTTGCAATAGGGAATGAAGGGGGTTAATTATACAGTGACACCTGAATCTTGAGGATGGGCACGCCTTGCCGGTCCCAGTGGCGGAGTGTGATAATAATAGGTGATGATGTAGCGTGCGGGAAGTTCAGGCGAGCGGCTTAAATGCTTTGCTTGAATGAGTCTTTTTTGGGACTCAGGATAGCCGAGTGATTTATGACTCTCTCTAACGGCTGCCCAGCGACGCGGCAAGCGCGTTCGAAACTCCTATCGCTACTTTTCTTTATTTATTTGTCTTTGCGCCCCTTTCCTACTCAAAGCTATCGACAATGGTGCCGAAGACTTGGGCGGCCGGGGAAGGAGAACTTTAGTCTTCGAATAACAATTTCAGCCACCGTTCTCCTCAATCCTCAAAATACGCTCCGCGTTTCGCTACTTTTCTTTATTTATTTTTCTTTGCCCCCATTCATACACAAGACTATCTAAAGGGTGTTCCAATAACTTGGACCGATTTTAAATGTGAGTTAAGTTTAAGCGTCTAATGATTTTTTTCTTTTTCTTTCAGATTTAACAACTTCAGTCTTTAGCAATTTCAACCATGGAAAGATTAATAATCGAACGACATAGAAAAGTTATCGAAACCTATTACGAAAATGGACGTTCAAATAGAAACGCATTTCGGGCACTTCGCGATTTTTTTGGTCAACATAATCGACCAACCGAGAGTGCAATTGGGAAAATTGTTCGTAAATTCAAACAAATGGGGTCGGTGGCAGATATGAAAACGCCATTGCGTGCTCGTTCACGCCGCTCAGCTGAAAACATTGCTGCAGTGCGCGAGAATGTGGCCGAAGATCCAGACACCTCTATTCGTCATGGCGCGCAGGAATTGAACCTCTCCACAACAACGTTACATTGAATTTTGACAAAAGATTTGTGTCTAAACGCTTACAAAATTAAATTGACACAAGAACTGAAGAATGCTAACCATTTTAAGTGCCGTACATTCGTCAATTGGGTGCACGAGCAAAGACAAGCCGATGATGAATTTTCGCAAAAAATCATCTATAGTGATGAAGCCAATTTTAATCTTGGTGGATCGTTAATAAGCAGAATTGTCGCATTTCGGCTGATGAAAATCCCGGGAAGATTGTTGAAAAGCCACTGCATCCACAAAAGGTCACTGTTTGGTGTGCATTTTTTGCTAGCGAAATCATTGGGCCGTATTTCTTCGAAAATGAAGCTGGGAATTCTGTTACGGTGACAGGCGAGTGATACCGTGCCATGATAACCAACTTTTTATGGCCTGAATTGAATTCTATGGATGTCGAAGATCTTTGGTTTCAACAGGACGGCGCCACAAGCCACACAGCCAATGCACAATGGCTTTATTGAATGAGAAGTTCCCAGGTCGCATCATCTCTTTAAACAGCGAGGTCATTTGGCCATCAAGATCGTGTGACTTGACGCCTTTAGATTTCTTCCTTTGAGGTCATCTCAAAAGTAAGGTCTATGCCAACAATCCAACGACAATTCAACAACTAAAGGATGAGATAATAAGGCATATTGGTGAGATCGAGGAGCAACTATGCAGAGACGTCATAAAAAAACTTGACCATCGAGTGGAGGTGTGCCACCGAAGCCTTGGCGGACATTTAGGCGATATTATTTTTCACACATAATTGCCATGACTCAAATAACATGGTTCAATAGTTAAATCAATAAATTTTTAACAATAACACTGTTTTATTTAGTGCTAACTTCGATCCGTCTTAATGGAGCACCCATTACAATAACCCACCCTATTCCTTAATAGACCCACATATCCCTAGTCATTATTGCATCCCTAATTTACCCTTCCCAATTTTTCTCCTTAATAACCAGCGTTTTTTTGGTGCCTCGGTACATTTTGGGCCTTGTACCAAGACCTCGCTAGGTAGCGGGAAATACCTTGATTTTCCTACCTGCTGTGAAGGCCGAGATCGCGTGATTAGATGCGGGGAAGGTGTTGGGTTACTGACTAACTTCATCGCTTCTAGTCGAAAAATCATGTGGCTACGCCGGTTTCATCCTTTATGGGTTAAAGAGCAAGGAAAAATCAGGCGGGTATGAAGGTTTAGGTTGTCAAGACCCATCTTAGCTACCAACCACGATAGATTATGTGTAAATAATCACGGTATAGATATTTCTGCTCCTATGGGGACTTTTCTATATACATACCAAAGCATTGGTATTTCATAGTATTTTCTTCCATGGGTTTTTTTCATCTTTTTCAGACAACCTTGGCTAAGACTGAAGGAATTAGAGTAATTGCTCACAGGATAAAACGAGAGACGCTACCAAGCGCGGCCTTGTCCCCTTTATCTGCCATAGAGGGTGAGAGAACATGAATAACCCTACAAATGCTAGAGTCCTTTCTTCTTCAACAACACAAACCAATGAAGAGGTTTTCTACAGGTAGCTGGGTCCTTCTCCATTGAGAAATCTACCGGATTGAGAATGGCAAATCTGGCTTTGGGACCCCTTGAGTGGGAAGAGATAGTGCACTCTACACTTTTACCCAGGAAAACAACAAAAAACGAAAAATACTTTCCCCTTCTAGTGCTTGTTGTGTGGGACAGATAGGTGCCCTGTTTATTTGGCTTATGACCGGGCTAAGAAGGCACATCCGACCTTATAGCACTCTTAAACAATGAGGGCAATACCCAAAATAACGTGAAAAACAGTAAGTTGAATGGAGCCTCGTTTTCCTCGTGTCCTCTTAACGTGAAGCTTCACGCCGTCTTCGAGGCACCGGTTTCAAGAGATTTATGGAGATTGGTTAAACAGAGTTAACCATGTTGTCAAGGGGTCACATATCCCATCGGCGTGAACCATTACCTATGTTTTGGAATTAAGAACCGAAGGTTACCCTTTTCTCGGAAGGAAACATCCTGGTGAATGCTGCTGACTCTGCCCAAGCTCCCAATTTGAATGCCTATCGTTTTTAGGCATTCGTGCCTTTACCGCATGGTGCAACCACTGACATCTTTTTGCAACACAGTAAGGCAATAAATCTTGATGACGTACACAGTCGGACTAATATGAAATCTGTTTTAATTGCCTTAATACCTTACAGTGTATGAATTGTCTTGAAGAATTTGCCCTGTCGAGGTCTGCGGAACTCTATCGGTCAGGATCTGTGCAACCTTGGACTTATGTCTCTCAAGTTAAGAGAGCGCCCTCTGTTTCTGGCACCTCCTGGAGGAGTATAGGTACATTAAAGCCCCCCCTCCTCATGAGGAGAAGCGTGGGAAAGGTAGCCGGCAAAACTGCTTACCATGTGTGATCTCCCCGCCGCTGTGGGCAGTTGAAGCTAACATCTGTTTTAAGGCGACCACCTAAGGTCCTTAAACGACGCTCTAACAATCCAATTACCTACAAGACCCATAAACCCGTGGTTATGGAAAAAAGCGGTGCGAGTCAGAAGGCATGCCAAGTAGCGGTGCGGTTGCGAGCCTCTAATTTGCGAGCTGACTTTGGCACCCCAGTGCCACCTCAGGAATTCTCGCTCTCCCCAGATGCTAACTCACCATTCGCCCCCCCCCCCCCATCCTCTGCCTCTGTGGCCTGGTCACTTCCCCCTTTAGATGGGGCTGCAATCCGCCTATAAATAAGCCCCGCAAAGAAAGAGAGGGATGATTATCAGGAGTCGATACGCCAGAGTAGGATTAGTTCGTGAAGATCGATCCATCGGCCAGACAAGAAGATTATTAGAAGTCAATTCACCAGAAGAAAGATTAGTTCGTGAAGATCGATCTTTCAGCCAGAGAAGAAGATTAGAAGTCGATACGCCAGAAGAAGGGTTAGTTCGTGAAGATCGGTCCTTCAGCCATACAAGACTATTTCCGTGAGAAACGATAGGATCAGATTGAGAAAATCGATCCCCCCTTTCAGGGCCGTATTAACCTAAATAGTCAAGCTTTATATCGGTGCTATACCGAAGAATCTTGTACAAACTGCAAAGAAGTCTGACTGAAGAAAAGCCAAGCCGCTCACTCTCGAGTGACTCTCACATCTCAAGCTCCGTAAGAGTGAGAGGAGAAGAACCCAGCCCCAACGAGCTCCCTTCTTTAATTACGTTAAAGAATCAGCCCCCGTCACAGGCGACAAGCAATCCCTCCTCGACGAAAATTCAACCAGCGGCCACAACACTTCAAAGCAAGAGATAAGTCCTCCAGCGACATCCGGCAATCCCTAATATCTACCTGTAAGTTAAAAATAACATTTATATCTCTATTGCGATAGTAAAAGTTTAGTACGTCCCACGTTTTAAAGGAGAGTAGAAACCATTGTTCTTGAACCTAGGTCATATGTGTTTGTAGACGAGAGTACGTTAATTTAATGTTTAACGCTAATCAAATAGAGTCGCGATAAAAAAATACTAATCGGCAATTGGTATGTTTACGGGAAGCCTATTTGTTTATTTTTTGTCATTGAAAGATCTTTGATGCCAAAGATAGAAATGTGTTAACTGTTAGTTTGTAATAGTTAAGTGTTTCATTGAAAATACATGTTTATTTTGGTAGATTCTGGTGTTTCCTCTTATCCTTATGTGTTTAAAAATAGCTCTTCCTTAAGAACAAAACTACTGAATTAGCACTCTCAGAACAAAGCCTACTTCATCATAGAAGTAACTCATGCCCCTTAAAGCATACCGATATTAAAAGGGTGTCAAAGAGTATAGTGATCAAAACCAAGGGTCATTTTACGACAATGAAAAATGTAGCAATCGCTCCCACTAGGATCCCTTCTTCGGCTTATTTCCCCCTCCTACCAAGAGCTACCCCGGTATAGGAGGTGACACTATGGGTTCCAAACCCACGTTTACTAAAACAAGACCCTGGTGTCCCCCGTAACTACTTCGCAAGAAGTAAGGCTGTTTTGACTTAAATGAGTCAAAACCACAAAAGATGGTATAAAAATACCCCATCTGCTTATAAGGACTTCCCCCAGAAAGGAGGGTAAGAGCAAGTGAGCTTCGGCTCCCTCTACCCTTTCTAAAGTCATAAGGGCTTCCTTTAATTATCGGTCCCCTCCAAAGAAAGAGGCACCCTGGACCTAAAATCCATCCCGCCAGCCAAAGCTTTTCAGGCAAGATGAGATAAAGCCTTGAGCATCGCGCCAAGACTCCTCTAGTAATGCCTTGATGGCAGCAACGCCCTCAGCTCATTCTACGTGCAGCCTCGTAGGGAGTTCTGTCCCCAAGCATTCTAAGGCCATTGCGGTAAGGGCCCTCACTTCCCGGAATACCGGTGAAATTGGGGGAAGTGGCGAGTAAAAACTCATCCAGTCCTCCTTTAACTGTTTATCTGCAGACCATGTCGGGTTTTGCAACCCCGACACCACGAAATGAGGATGAGCGAGAGGGTGCGTAATATACACGTGACATGATTTTTCCATCGTTCTTTAACTGGCTTATAATACCTCCATACAGGCGGAGGCAGTGCAGCTCCAGATGAATAGAAGGTATAGTCTCTCGTGTCAATTAAATAAATACCTACTATTTTATGAGAAAATGCTTTATTCCGATTTTGTCATTATTATAACTAGATTTGTTTCATATTTTTTATAGTTTAATACTGTAATTATTAAACATGCCTAGAAACGAAGTTCCGAGGAAATTTCAAAATATTGCAAGAGAACAGATTGCTTGTCAATCTGAGCAGGGACTGTCACAAAGACATATTGCTGAGAATCTTGGATTGCACCTTTCTTCCGTTAACTGAATTATAGTTTAATTGAAAGAAAAGGGTAAAATATCACCAAAATCATGACCTGGGGATCTTGTGCTTTTTGAAAGTTGTCTTTCTCCTGTTTCGAAGATCTATTGAAGACAAACATTTGTTAAAAGCTTTTTTTATTGAGAGAAAGATTTTTAATCATCTCAAGAACAGCAACAGATTTGCTCTCCCTCTCTTGAATATTATGGGCGTGCAGTGAAAAGGAAACATCTTTTATCTATAACGAACATTAAGAAGATGAGTAAATGGACTGAAAAAATGAGCGAGAAGCCTTTGGAATTTTTGCACCGCATAACATTTTCCTAAAGAATCAAGATTCTCTTAATTTTCAAACAGTGGAAGAGGAGTGGTTTAGAAATTAGGACATCAGCAGGTTGAGATGTAAAGTCACATCTAACGGGGAAATATGATGGGTTTCCTCTTATGGTGTGTGGAGAATTTTGTAATGATGAAGAGTCAGAGATGAAGAGAAAGATGGTTATTCATGGAAATTGGATTTACCTGTCATATTGCAAAAACAACCTAAGAATGGTAAGACTAAAGCGGCATAAAAAGACTTCTTCATCAGTGTCAGTCCCCTGACTCTTCGCAATATAATAAACATGACCCTACCGAGAAATTCTTGATTACTGAATCCAATACGCCAAACATGTTCCTAAATACCAAAATGTGTGTAATCTCCTAAAATATTAATGTTATGCAAGTTTCAGCTCCATAAGCGGCTAAAGGGAAGTCTACAAAGTATTATTAATGCACTTTCATCGTTTAAAGTGTATTTCGCTCTTTATAAGGTGCGTTCTGGAATTTTTGCAGAGGCCTTTGCTCTTGTTACGGATTTTTAACGTTAGGCACCCGCTCTTGGTGCACTACATGATCAATCTAGGGGCCATTTCTTTGCCAACCTGATCCAAGGGCTAGAAATCAGTATCCTAAATGTGGATGAGTTCACTTATCCCGATCCAAGAACTACATCATTTTCCTGCGTCGAACTATCCTCGTCTTATCCGGGTTTACAACCTGATTTTCGGGGACGGTTGATGGATGACCTTCATGATAGCGATTACTTTTCCATTTAATTAAATAGGCTTGGGCGATAGGTGCCGCCTGAGAAGTCACTTCAGCGGTAGTTTGCATTCGAGAAAATTACTTATTTTCACTACTCTGTGCCACCACTCCACCCTGGAAACCAAAAAGAGGCGTAAAAGTGAAGACTGCTAAAAAAAAAGAGGATAGAGTAGAAATGATAAGGGGATGAAAAGAAAGCAGACATTTACGAATTTTACCGCAAATATAAGACGAGAGGGACTATCCTCCTTACCCGACCCCGAAAAGGGAGAAAGTAGACGAAAGATAGCCTGCAAAATTAGCCCTTGGCCAGGAAAGATGAGAGGGAAATTGTGAAGTAGGGCTGAAAGCAGGAAAAGGTCTAGGAGATTTCAGCCAAATGAATCTCATTCTACCTTAATACATATCAAATGCACTGAGGCTAATTGAACGTGCTGCTCCTTTATATGCCAAGAGTAACAGCCTCAAAGGAGCACCCCCTTCTAACGTTCCCTAGCTCCATATGGGCGCAATGCTCCTAGAACGATATGCCCTTTATCATTATCCATATGTACTTTTCGATTTTGAGACACGGAATTTATCACATCGCGATTTCCAAGTCACGATAAGATCCAGCTTCGAACGATCCATGGGGTAAATATATTTTCCCTCAAAGAGATAAAAATGAACAATCGACTAACCTTCCTTCCATTAGCCACACTGTGATATAGAAACGCTCGCATCTCGCCTTTTGCTACAAAACTTCTCCATGTGTCAGAAGATTTTGGTTAAATATATTAAATCAATACTCTGATCCAACCCTGTACCTAGGACTCTGCTCTAGATTCAAGATAACCACATCTATCCTCGAAAAGTGTTAAAATCAAAGCTTACATTGCTTAGTTCCGTTCTACGCGTTGGAAAATCCTATTAATTTTCAAAACCTTCATTTACGATATAATCTACATCCAACCTTGAATACCTTCAGCTCTTATATATCAAATTAAAAGCCTTTTGTTGGATTTCTCTCACGGGGTATCGTACTTTAGACGACAAGAACTAACCAAAATTCTCGAAAATATTACCGCCGACCTACGAACGCAATCTAGAATTCCGTGAGTCAAGACATCGTTGAAGATATATTGAATAACCAGCTTATTGGCATGCATTTTAATAGCGAAGCAACAGACCACTGGCAACCCTATGATGACGAGACCTGGCAATTTCAAGCCAAAGTCAAAGAGAGTATTGAGTGCTCGGGGTAAATTTGAATGACGTTTATGTATACTCTTTACTATTGAAAGTTGCAAGGAAAGAGATTCGATTTTATGCTTCATTACAGAAAATAATCAATTTAACGATAAAAATTAAATATGGAAAACATTTTAATTACATACAAAACATGAATTATGCAATTTGACAGTAATTGCTAATGAGAATTAGTTTGCTAATTGCATTAAATTGATTCTCTTCACTTTAGGCAATGGGAAAACACTAATTATATGTGAATTGATAATTATGGTTTTTGTCGTGTGTCAAAGTTTGAAAACGCGCAGACAGAATCAAATGATCTGTAATTTTAGAGAATTTAATGGAAACGTGAGGGCGATATTTATTTTACAGAGGCAGGCGGAAACTTGGCAGGAAGTTGCCATGGCTACAAGACAGTCATACCGTGCGAGTGGGTGCAATGTTCAGAAAAACCAAGATGAAATCGAGATCTCTTAAAATAAGTCAATAAAACGAGGAAAAGTTTGACATGCATTTTATAGTCCTGCCAGCATTCAAACTCACTTGTAGCCCAAACTTTCAGCACTGTAAAAACTTTATATGCATCTTTAATTTAAGGCCTTTCACCGTATGTTAAAGTTTGAAAGTGAGCAAAGTGATTTAATTAATCTTTAAGTTTGGTGAAGTTACGCGAAGGGAAATATCTTGTTGACAAGTAAGATGTAAGTGCGATTTCAGAAGTATACATTGAGGAAATTCACTCGACGATGGATCGAAGTGTAGAATAGTCAGCTGCGCACTTTTCAATTGCCATAAGGTGATATGAATGAATTTCCCTTAAAAAATTGTTTTAATCCTCACCAAATTAGGTGAGTCTGGTATGTCCCATATTTGAAGAAGAGTCTCCTTCCTAAGCAAGTCTACTTCTTGGTGAGAGGAAAAGGAGATTATGAACGCCCTTATCTGGCGAGGCGGAGGGAAAGGTCACTTCGCTCTCTCGCTCTCTACAGAGGCAGGAAAACGCTCGACTGGAATTCACGCGGGAAATTTCATCTAAGTGTATGAAAATCATGTATGGAAGCCAAACGGTAGCGGAAGCTCGGGTAGAATTTATTTTTCGCACAGGCAGGCTCTGCGAATGGGGAAAAATCGTGTGGGGAAAGCATATCACTGGCTGCCTTTACAACCCTCATTTTTGGAGCACCTCCAAAATGATATACCTGCCTTAGTTTATTAATGTAGCCTTAGGAGAGTTGTGCGTACTACACCTCCCTAGCCTCATAACATTTCTTTTATGGATATTCGGACTATGGTTTCAACTAAAGATAACCAAGTTGAGAGATACCTACTAAAGATAAGTAATCTTGAAACTGACCGATTAAAGATTTATATGCAAATTAGAAAGAACAAAACAAATTACCACCCACAAATGGGGGTTTAGTTTTAGTAGGGTTTTCGTTTTTCTAATTTACACGTAAATCTTTACTTCCTCAATTTTAAGATGTATTATCTTAGCCGGTTTATCTCACAATTGCCTTATATTTAATGTTCTAACCTAATAATTATCAAAATTTCAAATATAGGTAATAATTTACACGTCTTTAAATAAATGATATATAATTTTAGCTTTTACAATATAGACAAATAAATCTACGCCATGACCATATTATTGTCATTTATCCTTTGCTTAAGTGGGGTTTTACACATACATCGACTCCTTACAAGCAAAACTTCGAGTCAGGCGTCTCATTTGTCATAAAATTCAAAGTTTGAATGAGACGCAAACTTTCTTCATTTAAGAATCTAAATTTGTTTTTGTTACGTACGAGTAATTGGGTAAAAGAATTAGGCTTTCTTGGAGGAAAAGTTTAGTCTTTGAAAATAGAAAACATCTAAAAGTCCACTCTGAATGAGGGTTCAGCTTACTGACCCCTCTAGTTTATCGGCTTATTAGAATTACTTACCTGCTAATCAACCAACTAGGAAGGCAAAGGCAATGTTTCTTCTAAAGATGCCTTTATTACCTGTGACTTATAAAAAGGAATAAACGGTAATGAGTTGAAGCGATATTCCCTTTAATAGCAGCTCTGCCCCTCTAGATTCTTGGTTTACTTAACTACTATGCTAACGTTATCAATTCATGTTTAATGAGGATGGTTTTATGATCTAGGTGATATCCGTGAACTAATAATAAGTCAATAACAAAGGTTGTATTCCTTATTCAGATCTTTATCGAAAGGGTATCGTAGAAGTTTCAACCACAAGTTTTATGCATGTATGACATATACACCATTAAAACATACATCCACTTTTTTTAAAATCTCCAATAAACAATACCGTATTATACAACAACCAAGCAATGGCTTCGCCACTCGTCCCCCCCTACGGGGGAAGCTTGCGCTTGTCTAATAAGATTAAAATTTAAAATTTGAAAAAAAGCAGCCATGGTTAAATTTTTATAATTTTTTATAAATTATAGTTAGTGATAAATGAAAATCAAGTTTGGTAAAATTTCCAATGATGTATTAGTTATCATCTTTGGGGGGCAAATATTGTTGAGGAAGTAAAAAATTAGTTCGTTAATGTATATACGATGGGCGGTCAATAAGTTTTGCAATTCAGATATAAGGAAACGAGATATGAGGAAAACTGTTTTATTATTTTTCAATATAACTACTCTTGACTTCAATGCACTTGTGCCACTTGCCCCTGAGGCTTCGAATTCCCGACAACCAGAAATCTCCCGACTGCTGCTCAATGCACTCCTGGACGGCGAGCTGGACATCTTCATCGTCCCCAAACCGGCGTCCACGCAGTACAGCCTTGAGCTGGCGGAATAAAAAGTAGTCGCTAGGAGATCTCAGTGATGGACCTACGTTTCATCACCTGTCACTATGCGTGCCTCGAATTCCGCCGGGTCTTGGTTGTACAGGAGCAACAGCTCCTCCGAACTTTGACGACGTTGAAGTCGATCATGGGGCGTGAGGTTTTTAGGGACCCAACGGGCAGAGACCTTAGTCATGGCAAAATTGTCGTGGATGATGTTGCTAACACTTCCATGTGATATTCCAAGTTCTCGTTTGACTTGTTCGACCTTCACCCATCGATTTTCGAGGATCATCCTCTCCACACGGGCCACATTGTGCTCGTTGGTCACGTCTGAAGGGTGTCCTGGACGGGGTCATCTTCAAGAGACTCACGACCATGGCGGAACTCGCTATTCCAGCGAGCAATGGTTGCATAGGAAGGAGCGGTGTTGTTGTACACTGCAACCATGCGTTCATGGATCTCTTTTGCATTCTTGCCTTCCTTGGTCAAAAATATGATCACTGTGCAGTGCTCAACCTTCTCCATGTTGAAAAAATTGTGACTGACGAACTGCGATCAGCTACGGCTTCTTAAATAGATGAGGCAGGAGCGTGCGGCTGCAGGTCCTGACTTGTCATAACTTGTCCTAACACCCCCACCAACAGCCATCCCCCTTCCTCTGTTTTGCCCTACCGATTCGCAAAACTTATTGACCGCCCTTCGTATGTATATACACAAAGGTATGCTTAGGTGCTCATCAGAAGAACTTCAGTTTTGTCATGTTGAGTTTTAGCACGTTATCCGATAGCCAATCATCAATCATCTCATACGCAGATAAAAGATTGGTGACGGTCAGAGTGGACGAGTTTGGGGAGCAGGAGAGAAATATTTACATGTCATCGGCAAGAGAAAAGGAAGGATCGACATAGGCAACGCAGAAAAAGGCCAAGAGGAACAAGGGAAGATGCGATTCGGAGCGAAAGCGGTGGAGAAGAACAGAGTGGTCACCGATGTTAAATGCTGCCGTTAAACCGAGAAGTACGGGAATTGACAGCGGAGAAAGACATGTGCTCATTGATCAAGGCAGCTAATGCCCTCTCACGATCATTGGATAGGAATGAAAGTTGAGGGAGAAAACGATAGTTCGAAGCAATATTTTGGTCAAGATTTTGTTTCATTAAGGTGTGACGGAGGACAGCAAGATTAAAGTCAGAAGGCACCTCACCTAGCGAGAGGGAGGCGTTGAAGATAACCAGTAGGTATTGTATACGGACTGTTAGGAACTGAACATACAGACTAGACGGAAACGTGTAAAAGGAAAGTAGATTTTTTTCAATGAATGGAGTATTGAGGCAAGTTCTTCAGGAAAGACTTGGATGAGGGAAGTGAGATTGGGAAGTGAGGTAAGAGTGATTATAGTGTGACGGATGGCAGACAAAGACGGGAATCTAGAGCAAATATTGAGTACTTTTTCAGAGAAAAGGCACTGAAGGCAGATATGGGGAGGGGAAGGGGGAGTTTGGGGTAACCAGAATCGCAGGAGGGCTGCGTTCGCATGAGTTTCGAGGAAAGCTATTTCAGCCCCATGCCTCGGGTGTGCGCTGAACGAAGGCGCTTCTCACATGTTCTTCTGTGATTGGTCTCAAGGAACGTTATGGAGAACTATGGGGCGCAGTATCTATGAGTGAAGATAGGACAAAGGGCAGCGTGAAGTAAGAGGAGAGTAACTGCGAAAATGAACAGAATGATCGCTTGAGGTCAGAAAAGGGGGAGAGAGTGGGACATTAGGAGAAGTGAGGCGAGATCCCAAGACATCAGCCCAGTGTCGATGGGCGAGATTCAGCAGTGATGTGAACCTGCGATAAGGCCATTCTGGAGGTTATTTTGGTGAACCTAGTATTGGAAGAAAGGAAATTTACCCTTTGTGTGGATGGAGGAAGGGACGAATTGATTGAGAGAACAAAATTTGAAGTCTTCAAGGATTCGTTGATGTTTGGGGCTGTTTGGGGGTTATATTGAAGTCTCAGGGTATCACAACGATGGTAGAGGAGTTTAAGAAGGCGACATTCAGATCACCCACTTCGTTAAAGATGAGATCTGATAGGTAACCAGATTTTCTGTAGATATTTATGACCTTGAGCGGGAAAGTACGTAGTAGCTAAATTAAATTAGTGTTTTGAAACCTTGTTTCTATGTTGACGGTTTAATTAGCGACTGATTTGGACTGTGTTGTGCCTTAAATATCGTTTCAGTCTGTTGATTTTTTTTCGGATTTTTCTACAGTTTTTTTTTTCACCACAGAATCAGCGAAAGCTAAGTTGCTCTTTTTTTTCTTATTACTACTTAAGTTCTTTCTTTGTTTGAATAAGTGATGGAGTTCGGGAATGAAAGTGAGCATGAGTGTCTGGTTGTGGTGTATTTGGTGAGGGGTATACATGTTTTGTATTTGGGCTGCGTGAATGCATTGTTGATTTAGAGGGGATGAGAATGCAGGATTTAGACAAGATATGTAGGCTGGAGGGGTTAGTTGCTGAGCTCAGGAGGGTTCTTAGTGTTAGGCCTAGAGCTGGGAATAGGTTAGGTGCTGAGGTAGGCCAGTTAGATGTTTCAGGGGAAAGTAAAGTGCCGGTGGAGGAGATAGGATATGATAGTTCTAGGGATAGTGAAGTTAGCCCCCTCAGATTAGTTAGAAATAGGCCTAGTGAGGATGGGGCAGAGTGGATAGTGGTTAGGAAACATGAAGCTAGGGAGGCTCATCCTGTTCTTTGTGAGAATAGGGTTGCCTCTGTTGAGGTTGTTAGCCAGGGGGAGAATAGGTGTGTCAGTCAGAGGGACACAGAACCTATTAACTTGACTAATAGATTCAGTGCCCTAAGAGAAGAAGTAACTGGAAATGATATGACTGATGGGGATGGAGGGTGGAGGTAGAGTGACTGGTAGTTTGAATGAGAATAGGAGTGGGGATGGAGTTAGGTCTGTGGGGGTTAGGAATAGGATTCTGACTGAAGTGCTTGTGATGGGTGATTCGCGAGTTAGATATTTAGATAGGAAGTTGAATGCAAGTAGATTAATGGTTTGAGGGTGTATTTTCCGGGTGCTGGAGTGAGAGATCTATCTGATAGGTATGAAGAGCTGGTGTTTGGCTGTGCCAGGGATGCGATTGTGATTACACATGTACGAGTGAATGATGTGAAGAAAGTGGGTGCATGTGAATTACGTGAGAAGTACAAGAGGTTGATTTAAAAGGTGAAAGAAAGTAGAATGAAAGGTGTTGTGACAGGTGTGCTTCCAAGAATTGATGTTGTGGTAGAATGGATGCCTCGTGCGATTGGGCTGAATGATTATGCGAGGAGGATGTGTGAGATGGAAGGTGTCATGTTTGTGGATGTGTGGGATAGGTTTATTGGAATGAAAGAAATGTATGCGATGGATGGACTGCATTTGAGTAGGAGGGGGGTATATGTGTTGTGGGAGGAGTATGATCGTGTTATTAGGTCTTTGCGGGCGGGAAACTAGATACTAATAGTGGTCAGGGAATTATGAGAGGACATTATAGTACTGAAAGTAGAATGGACTTGGCAGATAACAGAAATAAGTTCCAAGGCGATAGAGGTGAGGTCATTCAGGTTTCAAGAGGTGCTTCAGGGATAGGGGGGTTAAATTGTTTTTATACAAATGCTCGTAGTCTTAGAAACAAGAAGGATGAGCTATTTAGTTATATTAGCAATGAGGATATAGATATATTATGTGTTACTGAATCATGGGTTAATGAAATAGAATTTAGTGACACTATAAGTGAATTTGATTTACATGGCTATTATATGTACATTAGTCAAAGGACAGGTAGGATTGGTGGAGGAATAATTATCTATATAAAAAAAAGCATTGTTTTAAGTTTAAATACTTCAATAAAGCAGGATGGAGTTGAGTCACTTTGGATATTAGTTTCAGTAAAAATAGAATGGTGCATTTGGGAGCTTTTTACAGGCCACCTGGGCAGACTGATGATATGGATGAACTAATGATAAGGGAAATATGTAAGGGATGTGAAACAGATGCAGTTATTATTGGGGACTTCAACTTAAACTCTGTGGACTGGGAAAATATGATAGGTAGGGATAAAACAAGTGGCAGGTTCATAGAATGCTTTGAGGATAATTTTTCGAATCAATTTGTTAATCAGCCAACGAGGGGAGACAATACATATATTAGATTTAGTTCTTTCTAACAGTGATCATTTAGTTCAAGAATTGGCTGTTGGGGAAGCATTGGGAAATAGTGACCATCAGATAGTTTTTTTTAACTTGGGAATTGAGAAGAGTAAAATAACCGAGAATGATGTAAAAGTTCCAAATTTTCATAAGGGAGATTATGTAAAACTCCGAAGCTTGCTAGATTTTGTAGACTGGGATGTAGAATTCAGAGGTAAAAATGCTTATGGGACGTGGGATACTTTCAAGCATATAATAAATGTAGTCCAAGAACAATGTATCCCAATGAAGGTCATTAGGAACAAAAGTAGGAAACCATTATGGTGGAATCAGGAGATAGCTAGAAAAATTTCAGAGAAGAAAAGGGCACATAAAAAATTACTGGTAAAAAATATTATTCAAAATTTAAGTGATTATAGAATTGCTAGGAATGAGTAAAATAAGATTATAAAGAAGAACAAAAGGGTGTCAGAAATTAAATTAGCTCAGGATAGCAACAAAGATCCTAGAAAGTTCTTTAGTTACTATAAAATTAATAATAAGTCTGGCAGAGTTAAAATAGGGCCTATCAAATATGAAGGGGTTGTGAGAGAAACTGATGAGGAAATAGTTGAGGTACTAAATGTTCACTTTGCATCAGTATTTACAAAGGAGAAACTAAATAGTCTTATGTATAGTACTCATGGGTCAGGGAAAGAGGTGTTTACTACCATTAGTGTGGATTGGAGGACGATAAAAGGACTAATAGGTGAGTTAGATACTACCAAGGCCTCCGGCTTTGATAATAATTATTCTAGGTTACTTAAAGAAGGGGTAGAAAGTATCTCAATAGCTCTGGAGAAGTTGTATACTAGGTCACTGGAATATTGAGAAATACCCGATGATTGGAAAAGAGCGAATTTAGTCCCCATTTTCAAGAAGGGTAGTAAAGAGGATCCAAATAACTTTAGACCGGTTAGCCTAACTCCTGTAGTCTGTAAAATTCTTTAGAAAATAGTTAAGGAAGGGATTTTCCAACATCTAGAGAGGTGGGGGGGTTAATCAGTGATGCTCAGCATGGGTTTAGATCAGGTATATCATGTTTGACTAATTTACTAGACTTTCTGGAGTTTGTAACAGATCAAGTAGATAAGGGAGAGAATGTAGATATAATTTACTTAGATTTTAGTAAAGCATTTGATATGGTACCACATAGGAGACTAGTTCATAAAATGAAAAATGATTGGGATATGTGGGGGTGTTTCAAATTGGATAGCTGAGTGGCTGAAAGACAGGAAGCAAAGGGTAGTGCTAAATAGTGTAAAGTCAGAGTGGAGGGATGTTATCAGTGGGGTTCCTCAGGGATCAGTTCTCGGTCCATTATTATTTGCATCTATATAAACGATCTTGGGGAGGCAGTTAATAATAAAGTGTCAATTTTTGCGGATGATACTAAATTAGCAGCTGTAGTTAAAGAAATTGATGATAATTTTAAAGTACAAGGGCATTTAAATAAATTGTTATCCTGGGCACATAAGTGGCAAATGACTTTCAACCTTGATAAGTGCAAAGTTATTAACATGGGAAAAGATAATAGAGAATTTATCTATGAAATGGATGGGCATTGGCTGAACTCAGTAGAGGATGAGAAAGATCTAGGAGTAGTAATAGATAAGTCATTAAGGTTTTCTAAGCAGTGTATTGAAGCAAGAAATAGGGCAAATAGAGTGCTGGGTTTCATTAAGAGAAATGTCAGTTGCAAAAGTAAGGAGGTTATTTTTAAACTCTACAACTCTTATGTTAGGCCACATTTTAGACACGATATTAACCTTCTCGAGTCAGTGCAACGGAGGGCAACAAAGATTATTCTTTTCCTGAGGCATCTTGATTATATAGATAGACTAAGGGTATTAAATATGTTCTCGTTCGAAAGGAGGTGTGCGAGAGGGGATATGATTGAGTTGTTTAAAAAATTTTATGGGATATATAAATTGGATGTTAGCAAGTTTTTTGAGTTAGATGATGGAAATCAGACGAGAGGTCACCACTTGAAAATTAAAAAGCAAGGGTGTAGGTTGGATTTAAGAAAATATTTTTTCACCAATAGAGTGGTAAACTTTTGGAACAAATTGCCACGGAGGGTAGTAGGTAGTCCAAATTTAAATGTATTTAAGAGTAGGTTAGATGAGTTTATGGGGAGGGAAGGTTGTGATGGTTCCTAAGTTTTGTATATATTAATATTGTTTGTATATATCTATAGCTACATGATTTAGTTCTAGACAAGCCTTGATTGGTAATACCCTTGTTTCTGGACGCAATCCTCTGGATGTAGTTTTCCTGGGAGTTTGAATGCCTTAAAAAAGAGGCCGTTTGACTCGGATGACCTATGATGAGCCCTTGTGGCTTCTATCATCTGTTATATTATATTGTGGGGGACTTTGATTTTGTCTTCCCCTGGTGATGGTGGGTTTTGACGGATGCGGATGACCTTTGATAGGCCCTTGTGGCTTTTGTCATCCGTGAAATTATGTTATGTTATGTGTCGGGTCAGGGGTCAATTGGTGTGAGTAATGGGCAGAGAAAGGCTTCAGCAATAATATGAACCACACAGCTTCTCCTGGTGGTTCTACAATAGTGTAGGAAAGTGTATCCAGGGGATGTAGAGGCCACAAAAATCGATTTTGTAGAAGGTACTCTCCACATTTCAATGATGGAGAATGGCTTAATCTTAGTCGATATAATTTTGTCGGAGATAAAATCTCCCTTTTTTAAGCACCGCTGGAAATTTGAGGACAGCATAGAAAGACGTGGCGCAGTCCCCACTGAAGAAGTGTCAGGCAAAAGGGAAGAGGTGCCTATTGTAGAGTCAGAATTAAAAATACAACGCTAAAAGTAATCTCTACATATACGAGCGTGTACACAAAATTTACTATTAACGTAATCTCTCCGAATACAGGCGTGTACAGAAAGTATAATATTAATGTAATATCGTCATATAAAAGAGTGTACGCAAAATATAGTGTATTGGCATGCACGTTCACATTTACTAATAAGGGGATATCTCCTTATGCAGACATGTACACAAATTTATTATTAACATAATATCTCCAGATACAGGCGTGTACACAAAGTTTACTATAAAAGTAATCTCTCCAGACACAGGCCTGTAGACAAATTTACTCTTAACGTAATCTCTCTATATACGGGCTTGCACAAAAAAATCCTATTAAAGTCATTTCTCCTTAACAGGCTGGTACACAAGTTTTACTATTAATATAATCTCTCTATCAAAAGGTGTGTATAAAAAAATATTATTACCGTAATCTCTCCATATACAGGCATGCACAACAACATTTACTAGTAACGTGATCTCTCCATATATAGAATTGTACACAAAGTTTCTTTTAACGTAATCTTCCCAGATACAGAAAAGTACATAAAGAATAATAACAAAGAAGAAAGAAATGGAAATCAGAGATAGAGAGAGAGAGAGACGGATAGGGCGGAAGGAATACGTGGTCAGCTTCTTTTCGAAGTAAGCTCCGTTTGATAAGACGCCCTATAGCGAGCATAATTGTGTGGCGAGATAAAATGAAATCCACTTCCAGCGTTGGCCTGGGTAAAATTAGTATTTTGCCAAAGAGAACGCGACGCGGAAGAATTCTTTTTATCAGCCTACCTTACCTCAAGAGCCCGAATACAAGAAAATTAAATAAAGATAAAACAGAACTAGGAACGAGGAGATTCCCACACTGTTGTATTCGACTCAGCATTTACGCGGCGAAATACTCTCTCGATCCTTCCTTTCGTGGCTAGCAGTGGTTGTTAGAAGACCGGTTGTATTCTCCTTCATAACTTTAAGCAGGCCGAGTACTAATCGACCAAGTGCAAACCCAACCGTGCCTATCGACACTCATACCCCCCCCCCCACTTCCCCAAGCCTTTCTCTCGGGTACAAAAATCCTTGGGCGGCAGATCCACCCGGCATGGTAGTTTTCCTTTGGTCGGTGTGTACATTTGTGTGTACGTGCCCATGGCTCTTGCCTAGAGCTGACGTGTGTAAATCCTTTGCCCATTTATTTATTTACGATTTCTATGTTGTTTCTATTATTATATTTTGTTTGTACAGTAGTAAAGACTATTTTGTTTGATATCCAGAACCTCCTAGTTAGTTGGTTTAATTTGTCCAAATAAAATAGTCACTCTTACTCGATTTAGTGCAACCCACGTTTAAAGTGAATCATTCAGGGCAAAGCCAATCGCAAAGTGTCCTGCGGACTTGTCACATTTCCTTGCGAGTCAAAGGACACAAGCTGAAGTCAAGAAATCTAACTTGACTTACAATATAGAATAATATATATATATATATATATATATATATATATATATATATATATATATATATATATATTAAACTGGTGTCAAGGTCTTATGGGGTTTGGTCCTGGCTATCAGAAAACTGTGGAGAAACAATCTTCTTCCCTAGGCTACTTACAATTATAATTCTGTTTACATTATTCCATTGACTTTTTGAATTTATTTATTTATAAGTTCTAAAGAATTTTATATTTTTGTGACTGTACTTCACTAATTCTCACAAGCGGAATTTCTGTTTCTTTTTGTAACCATATACTCTGCCATATTTGAAAAATTCAGTAGGAATAGCATATTTTTTTCCTTCCTTTTATTTAACGTGCTTGAGGTGTAAACGCCGAGGCCATCGTATCAATCACATTAAGGGTATTTTGCTAAAATCTCAAGTCCAGAAATTATTCCAAGTGAGCAAGCGGGATAAAATTCGAATCGTGCGAAATAATTAATTGTGTTTTTTATGGTGTCTTTTTTTTCAATTGTGATTTTATTTTGTGGTTAAGCAAAACCTATTTGCACTTCCGCTTATGCTTCTGAGTGAAATTAATTAAGTGAATTAAGATTTAATAGGGTTCGATAACCCCGCTAAGTTCTATTGTTATATATTTTTAATTTTTCGTAAAAGTTTGGTGAACATGACAGCATGTCGTCTTTCGAAGTTTTCAAAGCACAAGGTGAATCTCTTGGTCTAAATAGGAACGATCTAATGGCGTACAAGCAACAGAAAGAGAGAGCAGTAAGAGCGGAAAGAAGGGAAAGAGAAGTGAAATTACGTGAATAAAAACGACAAGAGAAAAAGGAAAGAAGAAAGAGATGAAAGAGCGAAAATCTGTTTACATGAAC
Organism: Ceratothoa steindachneri; assembly: GCA_963969495.1. Taxonomy (NCBI): domain Eukaryota; kingdom Metazoa; phylum Arthropoda; class Malacostraca; order Isopoda; family Cymothoidae; genus Ceratothoa; species Ceratothoa steindachneri. Next base: position 143,973,875 of record OZ018331.1, on the reverse strand, counting down.
TTGAAATGATCAGGGCCAGAAACGAAGTGATTTCAATTAATTCGTGCACCGAAGTGTAACAAACAGCGTCCATAAAATTGCCTGTTTTCAAGGAAGTTAAATATTACGGGTCATACCTCACTCACTTCGAGAAAATATTTGAGGTGAATCAGTATGATATTAAAACAGACGACGTATCCAAGTTGTTGCCTTTACTTAGTACCCAGCTCAGGGACATTTTCATCTCGCTTGCATCAGAGGCAATCATTGATTAGTTCACGTTAAAACCCGAATTACTTTCTGCCTATAGCATGACTTTGAGACTTTTATCGTACAAAGTTCTGGCAATGTCGGATCCAGCCTAATCAAAAATTCAGTCAATTTAGATATTCCTTGCACCTTAAGTCTAATTTCTGGCTTTGGTTGAGATGCTTTGGTTGATTTCTTCCTCAAAGAGCAGCTCTTGGCGTCACTTCGGTCGGAGATCAGATGCTACGTTAATGAACGGAATTCCCTAACATTTAAGGAGTGCATCGAGGAAGCGAATGTATAAGCGGCTAGTCATAATTGCCATCCAAAAGAAGGAAAGAAACGAAACCACACTCTCGCAAAGCAAATGCTCATTAAACCAAATTCGTTATCCACAACAGGGATAAGTCCATCAAGATGAGTGGTCCGTCTAAGCTTAAACCCTTCTTCCTGCCAGACAAACCTGAGATCAAACCCTTCTCCTCAAATCCCCCTACTTCGTCGTTCCCCGGAAAAACTATCGTTTGTTACTCCTGTGGTGTAGAGGGTTATGTAATAACTAATTACCCTCAGAATTCTCAATTTACAGGCGGTCATCCGCATCAGGTGCAAAATATAAGTGCCACGCCTGCTTAACCACCATCGACCCCCAAAGCACCTCTCCCTTCATGCAACGCGAGTCCCGCCGGCTCCAGGGGAACTTTATGTTTGATAAAAGCACTCCAGGAGGTCTCCAATTCGAAACTGGACTGGACGATGAAGGGTTGCCGGATCTCAACTCTTGATCGCAAAACAGGATGCACGTGCATCGTGATATCTGTGAGGTTGTCCACCTATTGCCCCGAGTAACGACATGTTTGCAACAGTGTACGATTAACTGGGACGCGCTAACAGATTCCCCATTGTGAGATGCTAAATCTAGTGCGCCTAATTCACTGGCTGGGCCAAAGTCGTCCCAGCGACGATCAAATTCTATGTTGCTTTAATTGGCCAGAGTCCGCTGGTATCCCCCTCTTCCGTGGCTCAACTCGTGACCACCCGAACTCAAGCGGTTAAAGAATCGGAAGCATCCGCACATCTGGAAACCCCCGGCGCTTAAGATTGCCCAAATGTACTGAACGAAGACTATGAAAAAATCAGAAAAAGTGCGAATCTCTTCGCAACCTATGAATAGAGGCAGAAAATAAGACGCAAGAGTCCATTAGAGGCAACAAGATAATCTCTTTCATTGTTTATGATGACCTCCATTACCGCGTGTGCTCAACAGACAATAACACAGAGTCCAAAGTATTATGTCTCCCCTTCTCTCATGTCAAACTCATCCTTCGAACCCCCCCAATAGTCTTTTCTCGGGTCATTTTAGCCACTCTAAGACGGCACAATGGGTCTTTAAATATTTCTATTGGCCAGGTGCATCAGATGAAATCCTGCATTACTGTCATTCGTGCGACATCTGCCATAAAACCTCGATTAGAGGGCGAGTCAAGCCTGCACCTTAATGAATGGCCCAATAATCTTGCAACCCTTCTCCCGAGTGGCGATTGACTTGATCGGGAAGATTCACTCACCTTCAGGTAAGGGCCATAGTTATGTTTTAACTCTGGGCGATTTTGCCAAGAGATTCCCAGAGGCTGTGCCACTTGAGAAGATTGACAGCATCTCTTGTGCCGAAGCACTTGTCACGATTTTCTCTCGTGTTGGGCTGCCGAAAGAAATATTATAGGATCGTGGCCGCTAATTTACGTTCCAGTTGATGGAATATGTGTGCAAGTTTCTCATGATAAATCCTTGTTTACGATTCCGTTTCCCCCACCTGAAATGGAATGTACGAAGGGATAAATGGCCGTCTCAAAGCCATTATGAATACATTATGTGCCGAGCAGCAAAGGGAATGGTACAAATATCTTCAGGTAGCTCTCTTTGCGTATAGAGAAATTCCCCATCGCACCTTAGGTTTCGCTCCGTTTGAATTACTATACTTAAGGAATGTACGAGGCCCCTTGAGCACTATGAAGGAGCTATTTACAAATCAAAAAGTGGATCAGGAAATCCAATCTTCGTACTCGTATCTGCTCGAATTACGACAGAGGTTAGAGAAATGCGCCGAAATAGCTCATCAAAATGCGGATGTTAATCGGAATAAATATCAAACTTACTTCTGCTACAAATCTGAGGATATAAAATTTAGGCCAGGTGATGAAGTTTTGTTTTTGCTCCCTACTGAAAACAACAAATTACTGAGCTAATGGAAGGGCCCCTAACTAGTGATTGAGAAGTGTGGCCCCGTCGATTATTTGATTGAAACGTCAACAGGAAGAAAGCTTTTCCACATAAATCTTCTAAAGAAGTATCACCGACGCGCATGGGCTAACCAGATTGTGGCTATAGATGACGAATCGCCTATGGAAGCTAATTATTCCACGGAGCCCTAAGTGTAGTATAAATTGCCTGCATAGAGTAAGACATCGAATACCCCCTACACGTCGTGCCAGACGTAACTGAATCATATTCGGCCGAACTAAACGTGAGCGACCAGCTGTCACCTATTCAGAAAACCCATCTACAAGCGCTCCTGAAGCAATTCGGTGACGTCATCTCGGAAATTCCTGGTTGTGCAGCCTATTTTGAACACAACATCTAATTGGCCACCCAAGAATCCGTCGTATCTAAGCTATATCCGCTGCCCATACATCAGAGAGAAGCATTTAATGCTGAGGGTGACAAGCTGTTAAATTTGAAAATAATAGAACCGTTAAAATCAGATTAATGATCTCCGGTTGTTATGGTTAGGAATCCAAATGGATCATACCGGATGTGCATCGATTTTAGGAAATTAAGTTTAGTTAACGTATTTGATGCAGAACCGATTTCCCTTATTGCCCAGAATCTTTATCTGTTTAGGGAAGCTAAATTCATAACCAAGGTGGATTTATGCAAGAATTATTATCAAATTCCGTTACGAGAAGAGGTCAAGAAATACACGGCTTTCCCACCTGAAAAGGGGGCTCATGCAATTTCTACGAAACCCCTTGGGTCTTGTCACTGCATGCAGTAATTATAATTGGATAATGAGAAGAATATTAGATGGATTACCAAATATATCAATATATTTTGATAATATTTATGTGGCTACAAATGAATGGAATCAGCACCTAACTGCCCTACAAGCACTTTTACTATGACTTCAGGAGCATAATCTAACTATCAGTCTCAGTAAGTGTCATTTCGCCTACAGTACAATTGACTATTTAGGCTTCTGTATTGGAAAGCCTAAATAAAGTGAAATAGTTGTCCTTGACAGCTAGATGCAATAACTGCGAGAATTGTGAAAAACTGAAACCATTAAAGAGAGCATTTATATCCGGAAAGGCTTTAGTCAAAATAATTTCTATAGTTGTTTAAAGAAGAATATTTATAAATAAGGACGTGATGTCAAAGCTAGAAAAGGAAAAAGGATTTGACTATTCAAACTTTGCGATTTCGGAAGCAAAATCAAAGCTATTTGTGATAGAACGGGTTGAGGCCGCGTTAAAGTAGTCAAAGTCCCCGAGGCAGAGCCTGCAACTAGTAAATCAAGGAAACTGGATTTGAGAAGAGCAGACTTTCCAGGTCTACACGCGGGAAGGACTGACGCGAGGCTAGAAGAGTGCGATGCTGTTGAAGACTCTTGGAACAGTTTCAAAACCACATTCATGAGTCTTCAATCGCGTTTTATTCCTCTGAAATGCCCCCGTCGGTCTTCTGTTCAACCAAAGTGGTTTAATCGAGAAATCGGGCAACTGCTTAGGGAGAAGAGAAATGTGTACCGGCAATCGAAGATCTCGGGTGACTTTGACGAATACCGGAGGCTAGCCAGGAGAGTGAAGTCCAGTATAAGGGCGGCTAAGCAGTCTGAGGAACTCCGAGTGGCGAGACTCTGTAAAGAGAATCCCAAGGAGTTTTTTGGATATGTGAACAGCCGTAAACCAATCCGTCGAACGATTGGCCCTGTGAGGAATGAGGAGGGGACATTAAAGCATTCAGATGCAGAAAATGCTAACCTCCTCAACGACTACTTCTCTTCAGTGTTAACTGAAGAGTGTGGTCCCATTCCCCATCCGACGGATTCCTACTCGGGGGAAAAGCTGGAGGCAATGGACTTCACCGAAGGAAAAATAAAGAAAAAGATCGCTGACCTAAAGACGAATAAGTCATCTGGACCGGACGGGTTTCTACCTAAAGTGTTGAAGGAAGTGTGCGATGAAGTATCACGACATCTGCGCGCTATCTTTAACATGTCAATCCGGACCAAATGCGTTCCTAGAGACTGGCGTGAGGCGGAGGTGACTCCTATCTTCAAGAAAGGAGACCGTAACCAACCGTCGAACTACTGACCTATCAGTCTGACTTCAATAGTCGGTAAACTCATGGAAAGCATCATGGTGGACAAAGTGACGTCGTATTTAGAGTCAAACCTGCTACTGAGGAGTTCCAAGCACGGCTTCGGAAGGCAACGGTCATGCCTGACGAACCTTGTGGAATTCTTCCACTTCGTTTTCAGTGAGCACGATCGGGACAAGGCGGTGGATGTGGTGTACCTAGACTTTCAGAAAGCCTTTGATAAGGTACCACACCGCCGCCTTCTCCGGAAAGTGCGAGCGCTAGGCATAGACGGAAAGGTAGCCGGCTGGATCGAGAACTGGCTAAGTGGCAGACGGCAACGGGTGGTGGTGAATGGACAGTCTTTTGAGTGGGTGCCCGTTACTAGCGGGATGCCTCAAGGTTCTGTCCTGGGACCACTACTATTCATCCTCTACGTCAACGACATGGACGGTGACATGGTTGCCAAGATTTCCAAATTTGCCGGCGATACCAAGCTTGGTATGAACGTTGCAAAGGATGGAAATACTGCCCGCCTGCAGGAAGATCTTGGGAAGATTGGGGAGTGGTCGGACACGTGGCAAATACCTTTTAACGTGGGGAAATGCAAAGTGATGCATATCAGCCACAGAAACCCCCAATCTCAGTATATCCTTAAGGGCACTGCTCTTGAATCGAGTGACACTGAGAAGGACTTGGGTGTAACAATCACTAGTGACCTCAAGTTCTCGAAACAGTGCATTGAGGCGGAGAAAAAGGCCCAAAGGATGCTAGGCTTAATTAAGCGCCAGTTTGGTTATCGAAACCAGGAGATTGTACTGTGCCTGTACAACTCACTTGTCCGACCGCACCTAGAGTATGCCGTACAATTTTGGAGTCCTTCATTGCGAAAGGACATCGCGAGATTGTAACGCGTACAAGCCAGGGCAACCAAGCTGATTCCCTCTATCCGACATAAAAGTTATGAGGATAGACTAAGGGAATTAGATCTGTTCTCGCTGGAACCCGTAGACTGCGTGGTCAGCTCATCGAAGTCTTCAAAATACTTCGAGGGTTCGACGATGTTGACTACCGGGATATGTTCACACTGAGTGAGAACAGAACGCGCAATCACGGCTTCAAACTTGAACTGAAGCGTTACAACCGCAATCTGTGTGGAAATTTTTTCACTTACAGTATCTGCGGTATGTGGAACGCACTTTCAGTGGAAGTTGTCAACAGTGAATCTGTTGACCAGTTCAAGTCAAGGCTAGACAAAGTCTTGAAAAGTGGCCGTTTAGGGACGCAAAACAATTGCGCAGTCATGTGCCCGCTCAATTGCTAGTCCAAAGGTACCCTCTTTGAATGGACCGTAAGGTCTCCTAGGGTACCTTATTTCCTTGTTGTTACTCCTTGTTGTTATTTGCGAAACGACATTGCAATATTGAAAAGCGCTCAGCGTTGAGCGACGAAGTCAATTCTTCAACTTATCAATGGATCCTACAAAGACACACTCAGACACTTTAATTACCTTCCCCTGAAGATCAGAGTCTAAAGCGGCAAAATTATTACCGTATTTAAAATACTAAACATATTCACTGATATAAATTATGACTATATTTGAGCTAGAAAACTGAGTGGCAACTAAAAATAATGTTTTAAGCGAGTAAACAAGAGATGTAACACTGCTATAGAGCATTTTTTCCTTATAAAATAACACAACTTACAATACTTGCCTAGAAAGATCGGTGAGAAAACTATAGTAAATATGTTAAAGAATATAAATATACATATTACTTTAAAATATAACTAAGAGACAAACTAATTTTTTATTCATGTCCTTTGTTCATCTTACAAGTTCATTACCTCTTACTTCCTCATTTCCTTTATTTCTTGAAATAAAACTTGAGTGAATTTTATAGACTTCGCTGGTTCGTAATTCTGGAATAAATCAATCGAATTTCACTAGCCATAGGACCACATAAATACAAGGATATAGGAGTATATTCATCGGAAAAAACTATGTATAAAGGCCTGTATATGGATAGAGATCACGTTACTAGTATGGTTGATGTACAGGTCTGTATAAGAAGAGATTACATTAACCGTATACGTTATATATGCGCCATTATATGTAGAGATTACGTTAATAGTATACTTTGTGTACACGCCTGTAATTCGAGAGATTAAGTTTTAGTAAACCTTTTGTACACCTGAATTTGGAGATATTACGTTAATATAAAATTTTGCATACACACCTGTATATGGAGAGACTACGTTAAAAGCAAACATTTTTAAACCCCTGTATTTGGAGAGATTATGGTGATAGTAAACTCTGTGTGCCCACCTTTACAATGAGAGATAACGTTAATGTTAACTTAGTTTTCACGCTTGTATATAGCGAGATCACGTGTATAGCAAATTTTATGTAAACGTCTCTATATACAGAAGGATCACGTTAATAGTAGAATTTGCGTAGACGCCTGTATATGAAGTGTTAATGATCATACTAAACGTCGTGTACACGCTTTTATCTACATAGATTACGTTAATAGTAAGGTAGGTGTATAGGCCTGTATATGGAGAGATTATGTTAAAAGTAAATTAGGTACACGATTGTATAATGAGAGATTACCTTAGTAGTAATACTTATGTACCAACCTGTATAGGGAGGAATTGAGTTCATAGCAATTCTTATGTATACCTTTGTATTTGGTGAGATTACTTTAATAGTAAATTTTGTCAATCGGCCTGCATTTGGAAAGGTTACGATAATAATAAACATTGTCTACATGACTTTATATGGAGTAATTACCTGAATAGTAAACCTTTCGTAAACGCCTCTATCGTGAGAGCATTACGTTAATAGTAAATTTTGCGTGCACTCCTGTATATAAAGTGATTACGTTAATAGTAAACTTTGTGTACACGCCTTTATTTGGAGATATTACGGTAATAGTAAAATTTGTCACTAGCCTGTATATGGAGAGATTATGTTAAAATTAATTGTCGTAGGTCAGGTAAGATTTCCTGACCTCAGCTTTCATACTTTGGCTCGGAAGGAAACGCGACAAACCCACGGAACACTGCAATTGGCCTTTCCTCGAATGATGCACTTTAAACGTGGGTTGCACTAGATCGAGTAAGAGTGATTATTTTCCTTGAACGAATTAAATCAACTAACTAGGAGGTTCTGGATATCAAACTAGATGAAAAAAAATAATCTTTACTACTGTACAAATAGAAATACAAAGGAACTAACTGGGCAAAAGGTTTACACACGTCAGCTCCAGGCAGGAGCCGTGAGCACGTACACACAAACGTACACGAACGACAAAAGGGAAACTTCCATTCCAGGTGGATTTGGCGCCCGAGGATTTTCTACCCGAGAGAAGAGCATGGGGAGTGGAGGGGGGTGAGGGGGTATGAGCGTCGAGCTCGATTGCTTTTCAACGGCACGGTTGGGTTTGCACTTTGCCGATTAGTACTCGGTCTGCTTAATGTTATGAAGGAGAATACAACCTGTCTTTTAACAACCACTACTAGCCTCGAAAGGAGGGATCGAAGAAGTATATCGCCGGGGAGAAGCTGAGTTGAATACAGCAGTGTGGGAATCTCCTCGTTCCTAGTTCTTATTTCTTCTTATTTACTTTTCTTGTCTTCTGGCTCTTGGTGTAATGGTGGCTGAGAGAAACAATTGCTCTGTGTCGCAACAACCTCTTGTAAGAATCTCTCGTTGTTACAATTAGGCTTGCTATAGGGCGTCTTATCAAACGGAAGTTACCTAAAAAAAGAAGCCAATCACGGATTCTTTCCATCTTACCGGCCTCTCTCTCTCTCTCTCTCTCTCTCTCTCTCTCTCTCTCTCTCTCTCTCTCTCTCTCTCTCTCTCTCTCTCTCTATGATCTCCATTTCTCTTATCTTTAACATCTCCTTTCCCCTCAGGATGGAACTTCTGGAAATAAGTGACATCTCCTTTCCCCTCAGGATGGAACTTCTGGAAATAAGTGACATCCAATAATAACAAAACAACTAAATTTCAGGTAAATATGTAGACGAGCGGCCCAGCTGATAAGATGTATTATTTCGTCCGTGTTCCAAAATGTTTCACGTTTTTGGAGTACATTTATAGGAGACGGCTCGTGGGGGGTTAAACACGATGTGTGGACTGCACTACGATGATCCTGAGTTTTTTAAATTGGAGGGGGGGCTGGGGGGCACAGCCCCACAGTATATAATCCAAATTTTATAATTTTCTGACGTTTACAGAGGTGAATGCTTTAACTACATCATGTCAGCGCCTTTAATCGTTTTGCGAATTATAATAGGGGTTGGGGGTAGGGTATGACGTCAGAAATGACACGGGGGAACGATAATATTTACACAAAATAATTTTTTCCGGCCGGGCCACTCATCTACATGTTTACCAAATTTCGAAACAACAAAACAGAAAAAGATAAGAATACATGGAACTATGTTAAAAAAAAAAAAAAAAAATACACATAGAGGGACTACTTCATTATAAAAAATAAATAATTAACAATAACCACAATTATCAATAAATACCTTTAAGAAGGAGGCTCACCTGCCTCGGGTCCATAGCAATATAAAGTTAGCATAATCAGTCTAATATACCAAAAAATAATAAATAAAGAAAAGGTACATGTTCCCTTAAACTTAATGGAAATATTGCTCAAGCACATGTAAAAAAAAAATCAATCTTAAAAATTAGAAAAGAATTACTCTCAATCAGGATAAGTTTGAAGACAAATTCAATGGATTCCTGCTCAAGCTATCAGCCATACAGTTATCGGAGCATTTAATATAGAGGATCCTAAATTAAAATTCTTGTAAAAACAAACTTTATGGCATTAGACGATCATTATTGTTTCTTTTTACATTTCAAAGGTAGGACAAGAATCTTTGGTCAGTTTCTATTACAAACACTTTCCCTACCAAAAACATTTTAAACTTTTGATTTCCCCAAATTATCACGAGGGGCTATCGTTCAATCACAGCGTTGTTCTTTTCGTGGGGTAGCAACTTCTGACTTGCATATGCGATAGAAAAGCTATCATCATTTATCCCGTACTGGACTAGAACACAGCATATTCACTCGTTAATGGGCGCCATTAAAACACTCCTTTTCAGGCGTTTTAATTTGTCTTCCACTTATTTTAGTATGCATTTTGAATTCAATTTTTTAAAAGAATACTTTGTAAAAAATCATTGCCCCTTATCTTTAGTTGAAAGCTGTATTAGGAAGTTCCTCTTCAGGTTGTATAACCCCTCCACTTCTTTTAATGGCCCAAAGGAAATCAGGTATGGTATGTCTTGTTACCAGACATAGACCCCGAGTAATGAGCTTCTCCGAAAACGTTTAATTTCCACTTTTAGGAAATTTTATTGTCAAATTAATTTTAAACTTATATTCATTAATAAAAAAATATTGGTAATTTCTTTAAAGTGAAGGACAGTATTCCCACGCCGTTTAGTTCGTGCATTGTATATAAATTCATTTACCCTAGCGGTAAGTTAAGGACCTATATAGGAAGGAAAGTGCGTACTCTTCAGTCGTGTTTTTGTTCTCACATGGGAATTAGCCAGAACACCGGTAAAACATTAAGTAACAAAGAGTTTTCTTCTACCAAGAAATATGCTATTGATTGTAAAACAGACGTGTCCTTAAATGATTTTTCTGTCTTAAAATTTGCTAAATCTATTTCATCTCCGCATTAAAGAATCACTCTGTATTAAATACAACCACCCAAATTTAAATGAGGACACGTCATCTTTTCCTCTGCTTATAACTTAACAACCAACCAAGCTGTATTTATTCTTTGAATTCCTTCCTGTTTTCACTCGACATTGTGATCCGACCATGTAAGCTAATGTTTCAGTGTCTATATTTTAGTTTTACCTTTTGTTTGTATTCAATTCTCTATTTTTCCATTTCAATTGTTTAATTTTTTAGTATTGTGTTTACTTTTTTTGTCCTTAATTGATAGTATATCTTTACAAATATTTTTCTGCTGTTCTTTACCTCACTATTTTGTTTGTTCATTAACGTAACGTTCATTTTATATTTTTAACGTCGTTTTTGTGATTTTTTCTCCTCTGTGTCTTTTAACTTTTAAATTGTGCTGTTATTTATGATTTTAGGCTTAAATTACTTATTTAGAATTTGTTTCTAGCTCCTGAAGATGTTTTTTGTAATAACCCGAAACGTTAGAATTAAAGATGGGACCCGCCTTCTTCGTTTTGTCCTTCTTACTGAATATAAGACTCAAGCTTTGTAGAAGAAATCTATGTGAATATATATATATATATATATATATATATATATATATATATATATATATATATATATATATATATACAGGAAAGGCTCAAAAAGAGATCTCTAATATTCGTCGCTAGTCACCGATGACTATGAAGAATTATTTTCAGTGACAACTCCGCTTGCAGTTTCCAAATATCCTTTCCGCACTTTCTATATTGACTTAAGTTTAATTTTCGTAAAAAAAATTTAATTTGGCATATAAAACTGTGTGTACAGTCTTCTAAAAATAAAATTTCACGTGAAGATAAGCTGCCCTGAAACCTTAACATGAAGATAAGCTCCCACGACACCTACACCAGTGCCAACCCACCCTTTTGACCTGAAGAGAAGCCAGGCTAATCTTAGGCAGCTTAAGATAATCTAACCTAAATTTTTTAGGTATCGCTTTTGGTTGATTGGTTGTAATAGACTAAAACGACTTGAATTTGGCAGATCTTTTAGGTTGTTTTTGGTGTATGCATTTTAATATACGATGAAGAGGTGAATGCTGTGTATAATTTTATGGTTTTGTTAATATTTAAGGTAGATAAATGATTATGGTCTTTTCCTCAATCTAAAACTCATCCACTAGAGCCAAGGGATCTGGTTAGGTTAGGTTAACTTGGAGTCAACTCAGCACTCAAATCAGGTACCTCTATATAAGCCAACAATGAGGTTTTAAGTTGGTCTAACTTCGTGTGGTCCAAATTAATCCTTGTAAATTAATATTAACAACTTACTCTACTATTTTTTAGGCACATTTTTCAAAACAGCTCCTAAACTAAAATTGATACACCACTAAGTTTAAGTGTTGTTCATACCATGTTTAAACCGAACTTTTATTTAGCAATCTCAACCCTTACGAGTGATAACGCTTTGAAAATTTACCTAAGCTGGATTTATCAGGAAATATTACCTGCTCTAAAACCTGGGATTGATTCCTCTAACTTGAGCCAAATCAGCAATCTGACCTGATGAACATTGAGGATCGCTCTTCTCGCTCCAATTTCGAGTTTCTATTGCCACCTCTGAAGCTTTTAAGAAAAGGCTTCATGGTTATTATAGCAATTTGTAGCCACCTTTGCACTTCATCGGGAAAACTGTATCAGACACACCTGGGGAACGCTCCTCACCCACTATATCCAATGTACCAATCTACCAGCTCTAAAAATAACTATATCATTTGGGAGGTATTTTACCTTTATTTTTTACATCGGAATACACGAAATCGTTTTCACCCACACAATGGGGCATGCTATATCTCACTAACTAAGGTAAGAACACAAGAAAAGGAGTCTCTACAAGGCTACTTAATAGTCTATATGAGGCAGCTCCTGTTTTCCTCTACAAATTCATTCACACCTAACATCTTTATCCATAGATCTATCCAATCAATTCTTAAAACTCCCCTAAGAGGACGCTTCTATCACATGGAAAGTGAGTCTCTTCCATTCATCAACCACTCGATTTTGAAACCAATTTCTATCAATCTCTTCCCTAAACATAAACTTGTCCAGCTTGAAGTTAATCGCTATGTGGCTTATCCTGTTCACTAAATATTAATACATTACATAAGTTTCCCTTATTAGAGAGGGAGAATAAGGGAAACCACAAGTGGTACACAGTTCCTTATTACTGACGTTTCGTTCATCTCGAAGTTCCTCAGGTTAACAGGAAGCTATGTTAACCGGCAAAGTCTTCGTTTTTTGTTCCTCTGACGTAACAAGGAGTAACAAGGAGTAACAAGGAAAGTAACTACCCTAGGAGACCTTACGGTCCATTCAAAGAGAGTAGCTTTGGACTATCAATCGAGCAGGCACATGACTGCTCAATTTTTTTGCGTCCCTAAACGGCCACTTTTCAAGTCTTTGTCTAGTCTTGACTTGAACTGGTCAACAGATTCACTGTTGACAACTTCCACTGAAAGTTCGTTCCACTTACCGCAGATACTGTAGGTGAAAAGGTTTCCACACAGATTGCGGATGTAATGCTTCAGTTCAAGTTTGAAGCCGTGATTGCGCGTTCTGTTCTCACTGAGTGAGAAAATATCCCGGTAGTCAACATTGTCGAACCCTCGAAGTATTTTGAAGACTTCGATGAGCTGACCACGCAGTCTGCGGGTTTCCAGCGAGAACAGATCTAATTCTCTTAGTCTATCCTCATAACTTTTATGTCGGATAGAGGGAATCAGTTTGGTTGCCCTAGCTTGTACGCGTTCCAATCTCGCGATGTCCTTTCGCAATGAAGGACTCCAAAATTGTACGGCATACTCCAGGTGCGGTCGGACAAGTGAGTTGTACAGGCAGAGTACAATCTCCTGGTTCCGATCACCAAACTGGCGCTTAATATAGCCTAGCATCCTTTGGGCCTTTTTCTCCGCCTCAATGCACTGTCTCGAGAACTTGAGGTCCCTAGTTATTGTTACACCCAAGTCCTTCTCAATGTAACAAGATTCAAGAGCAGTGCCCTTAAGGATATACTGAGATTGGGGGTTTCTGTGGCTGATATGCATCACTTTGCATTTCCCCACGTTAAAAGGCATTTTCCACGTGGCCGACCACTCCCCAATCTTCCCAAGATCTTCCTGCAGGTGGGCAGTATTTCCATCCTTTGCAACGTTCATACCAAGCTTGGTATCGCCGGCAAATTTGGAAATCTTGGAAACCATATCACGGTCCATGTCGTTAACGTAGATGATAAAGAGTAGTGGTCCCAGGGCAGAACCTTGAGGCACCTCGCTAGAAACGGGCACCCACTCAGAAGACTGTCCATTCACCACCACCCGTTGCCGTCTGCCACCTAGCCAGTTCTCGATCCAGCTGGCTACCTTTCCGTCTATGCCAAGCGCTCGCACTTTCCGGAGAAGGCGGCGGTGTGGTACCTTATCAAAGGCTTTCTGAAAGTCTAGGCAGACCACATTCACCGCCTTGTCCCGATCGTGCTCCCTGAAAACAAAGTGGAAGAATTCCACAAGGTTCGTCAGGCATGACCGTTGCCTTCCGAAGCCGTGCTGGAAACTCCTCAGTAGCAGGTTTGACTCTAAATACGACGTCACTTTATCCACCATGATGCTTTCCATGAGTTTACCGACTATCGAAGTCAGACTGATAGGTCGGTAGTTCGACGGTTAGTTATGGTCTCCTTTCTTGAAGATAGGAACCACCTCCGCCTCACGCCAGTCTCTAGGAACGCATTTGGTCCGGATTGACATGTTAAAGATAGCGCACAGATGTCGTTATACTTCATCGCACACTTCCTTCAACACTTTAGGTAGAAACCCGTCCGGTCCAGGGGACTTATTCGTCTTTAGGTCAACGATCTGTTTCTTTATTTCTCCTTCGGTGAAGTCCATTGCCTCCAGCTTTTCCCCCGAGTAGGAATCCGTCGGATGGGGAATGGGACCACACTCTTCAGTAAACACTGAAGAGAAGTAGTCGTTGAGGAGGTTAGCATTTTTCTGCATCTGAATGCTTTAATGTCTCCTCCTCATTCCTCACAGGGCCAATCATTTGACGAATGGGTTTACGGCTGTTCACATATCCAAAGAACTCCTTGGGATTCTCTTTACAGAGTCTCGCCACTCGGAGTTCCTCAGACCGCTTAGCCGCCCTTATGTTCGACTCCACTTAACTTGCTAGCCTCCGGTATTCGTCAAAGTCACCCTAGATCTTCGATTGCCGGTACACATTTTTTTTCTCCCTAAACAGTGGCCCGATTTCTCGATTAAACCACTTTGGTTGAACAGAAGACTGACGGGGGCATTTCAAAGGGATAAAACGCGATTGAAAACTTATGAATGTGGTTTTGAAACTGTTCCAAGAGTCTTCAACAGCCTCGCACTCTTCTTGCCTCGCGTCAGTCAGTCCCGCGTGTAGACCTGCAAAGTGTACTCTTTTTAAATCGAGTTTCCTTGATTTACTAGTTGCAGGCTCTGCCTTGGGGACTTTGACTACAAATCTAATTAGTCGGTGGTCACTGCCTCTGAGCTCTTCGCCAACAGAGAGGTCCTCAACGATGTCATCCTCAGAGGTGAAAACCAAGTCGAGGATATTGTCTCCTCTCGTTGGCTCTCTCACCCATTGAGTGAGGAACTCGTTGTTCCTGAACTCCAGGAGTAGTGCGTTCTCGCCACAGGGTTCTCTGGTTTCCCAGTCAACTTGTGTGTTGAAATCACCCATGACGATACACACTCTGTCTCGACAAGTTCTCCTAGTAGCTGGTACAGATCTCTGTCCTTTTCAATGAGTTGGGCAGGAGGTCTATAAAGCACCAGGGTCCTGTATTTGGCAGGACCTATCTCTAGGCCAACACCTAGTAGTTCATGGTCGGATATGATGTTGCAATCAGTCGAGTTGAGACTATCCTTGACATACAATATCACACCGCCACCCTCTCTGTCTGGCCTATCTTTCTGGAAGAGCTGGTAACCGGGAATCGTGAATTCACCTTCAAATTCTCGGCTTGAGGTTTTAATCCACGTCTCCGTTACGGCCACCATCTTAGGTTCTTCTGTTGCTACGATGCCACGGAGCTCAAGAAACTTATTCCTGATTGACCTCACGTTGAACAGAAGAACTTTTTGGGAGTCCCTCAGTGTAGGACTCCCTACGCTCTTCCGTTTCCCGGCTTCTTTTGTGTGGCAGTATCCCTCTTTGCCACATCTAAGAACGTCGTCCAGGAGTGACACGGGCATACTGTCTTATGTCCGCCTTCACTCTGGGTTGGACGCTCCTCTGCGTCCGCTCTACGACATCCTGGATTAAGTTACATAGTACAGCCTTTCCCTTGAATGAAAGGTGCACTTCGTCCCTTTTGTAAAGGTCGTTTCGACCGTAAAAGGTGCGGTAAGGGTCCAGAAAGAAGACCCCTTCCGCCGTACAGAGGTCGGACAGGCGCTAGTTCAGAGTCACGTTCCTAGAGTGAGCTATCCGGCAGGGACCTCTTCTTGGGAGCATCCCTACAACGACCCGTTTTCGAGTTCTCAATCCACAGTCGTCCACGGCTCCCATGACCGTGTTGAGAATTTTCTCGCTGGGGCCTACTTTGCCTCCTCGGAGGTAGAGGTCATTTCCACTCACCATCAGGGCAACGACTGAATTCTCGGAGATCTGAGATTTCTCAGCCTCTACCCTGATGTGGTGGTTTCCCCGTCCTGGCTGGCAGCATACTTCCACACTAGTGCGAAGGCGGGCCGCTAGCAGGGGCTGCAAACCTTGTGCTTGGGAATCGCCCACAAGGGTAACCATCGGACATTTCCGTGCAGAGGTTTGAGGATTTACTTGCTGAAGCGAACTCTTGGTTCCCTCTTTCTTCTCCATCTTATTTTTCTTGTTCTGCTTTTTCTTATTCATCTCTTCCCCCTTATCCTTCTTTGTTACATACTCTTCTGTTTTTCTCTTTTCTTCCTCTGCTTCAACTTTCTCTTTTTCAGCTTCTAATTTATCTTCTGTTTCAACTTTCTTTTTTTCCTGTTTCTTTCCCTTCCTTTTCTTGTTCTTTGAGGGTTTATCCATAGCATGCGGACATAGCTCTGGGGGTAATACTGCAGATGTAGTGTTTAGTACAGGGCTTGACGTTAGCTCTGCTATTCTGACCTCAAGCCTGCGAATCAGTCCGGCGTGTTCTAATTCGAGGCTGCTTATTTTTTCCTCCAACTTCCTGGATCTTTCCTCGGAAACCCTGCATGTTTCCTTTAGCTCCTTGATTTGGCCGTTTAAAATACAGTCGGTGCAGGAACTGGCCGGGTGGCATTTCGAAAAACACCCCTCCGGAAAGTCTACGCACCACTTATCTATGTGGCATATTGCGCACGTGTATTTTAGAGCTCCTGGTACTTTCTTGCCAGTTTTCTGAACACTTTCTCTCTTTCAATACTTTGCGACCAATCAATGATAAAAAGGGGGGTTGGTGAGTTCTCCCCGCGTGAGTTGCTCCCGCCTATTTATCGGAGCCGTTTCGGAGTCTTCCAGAAGGCACGCTCCATGTGCTGCTGTTCGTCCGACCGAGTCGTCAAGCCTCGGCGTGCCGTGGCTCCCAACCAAGCAGCACAGACGGTCCCTGAAGAGCCATCGATTTCTCACCAGGTGAACAACAACGAAGCACGCCCCTTACTAAACTCCTACTAGTTCCCTTCACAACTTCCAGGATCTCGGAGCAGCGTTCAATGGATATCCTGCACCACCAAGAGACTCGACCCAAGGCTTTTTATTGGCCTGGCAACCAACCTGGGAACAAAGGGCCGTCACCTCGGACCGATGCTACCAGAGGCACCCGTCAACGGGCACTGGGAACGGTCAATAATTACGCGCCAGGGAAGGGGTTAACGGGGCACTACCCTCATCCCATTCATCGTGCCCCAACGCCTAGGACACCTCTAGTCCTAGTCTCTCGCAACCAGTGAGCGTCGATTAGCGTTGTTATAGAGGTTCCAAAGCCTCTCTTCTGACGCGTGAGGTAGCTGCCAGGTCCTTATATGTAGATAGAGGGAAAAAAGGGAAAGAGTGACGTGATAGGAGTAGGCTTTTTTTGTTGTTTTTTCTTTTTGTATAAGTGGGAGAGATAAGGTGAAAGTAAAAAAAGAGAATGATAGAGTAGAAAAAGGAAGGAAAGACGCACTTAGTCTGGAATCTAGTTTTCGACCAAATCGACAAGGGAAGCCCTACCAGGGGTACCCAGAGGAGGTACCCCCGCCGACATAGCTCGAAAAGTCAAAGGTACACACAAGCTCTCTTCCCGCGACAAGGGGGCGTCACCTCTCCCTCTACTTTCTTTATGAGAGAGAGAGAGAGTAGCGAAACGACAGTAATTAAGAACCTTGTACCACTGGTGGTTTCTCTTATTCTCCCTCTCCATTTGTTATCGAAGACACTCATCAATACTAGTCTTCCCTATTATAACTTTTGACTCATGAATCAACCCATGAATCACTTAGTCATTCTATTTTGAACAGTTTCAAGCCAACCAATATCCATCATATAATATAGTGACTAAAATCGCACCACATTGTCGAGATGAGGCATAACTAATGTCAGGTACAGTTTCAGGATGACATCAGCACTCCTATTTCTTAGACTCTTACCTTAATATGGTAATTGCAATGTACATGGCTATAATAACCACATAATACCATTGCGTACATTAAAGTTTACCTTAATAAAGTAAGGATTGATTAGCAAGGGGAAATTTGGATTGGCAGACCAATTCTGGGGGATCTTTGCACATGTTACCTGTCCCAGGTCCTGACTAACGGAGTCGTTACCGATTGTCCCTTTTGTTCGGGACGAGTTCTTGTACACTGGACAGTAAACTATTTGACCTGTCTTCTTGGTATTGGGTGCGTACTCGGGCGCAGGGTGGAGGCAAGTCCCCCTCTGACTCTAAATTATGCCTTCCCTTGCTGCTTCTTTTAGGTTCTTTTTTATTTTATTTTATTTATGGTGTGTCTGTTTTTTAGGCTATAATTGATTACAGCAACTCTAGCTCTAGATATGGAACATATTTACAAGACATCCCAATATCCTACGCATACCTTCACCTCACTTTCTTTTGTTTCTATCTTGGTTAAGGCGAGCTCCTACACAGGAATAATTCGAAAAATTACAACAGATGGTGCGGCAAGTAGATAACACAATTTTTTTGTCAAAAAGTGTTTAGCAAAGATACCGCAAGAAATTATGTTTAATTTCCCGTTTTCTCCTCAAGAAGGCAAGAGATCTTAAACATCAGGTTGCTATCTCAAATGAACTTTTCTGAGTTCGCTAGAAATAGCTACCTGAAGCTGATAACTAGGGCGTTCCTCGGGGGGCTATAAGAAGCGGGTGGTATCATTTCATTAATGCATCATTCCCGTGTCACAGGTATATATAAAACTTCTTCTTTCGATCTAACGATTCTTCCCAAGACTTTATTGCTATTTAACCAATATCTTATCAATATGCCATTGATACTTCAGACGAAACCACTTCATTTTCTTGCCTATTCCTCTTTTGTCCTGAGATTTTATATACATTACAAAGAAAAAGCTTAGAATAGCTTAGGGAAAAGGAGGGGGCCTAACATATTCTAAACCTTTCTTTTGCAATGGATACAAAACTTTATGACAAATTTGAACAAAAATCTTCCAAAGTTTTGCCTCTACGCGCTGCAACGAACCATTATTTCAGACCCTTCGCGCTCTTTTATCACCCGCTGATGATGGGACCGATATGAGAACGAGATGGGGGCAACTTCATTCATTTTCCTTCTCTGATGGAGTGGAGAAGAGAGCCTCGTTCCATCCTATAGGAGGCCCCATCGGCGCGAAATGAACCGGCTAACGACTCAATCCCCATTCGCAGGAGCTTAAGCGAAACGTGATTCGAAAGGGAATTCACAACGCGGGATCACTGATATCAAATTAAGGGGGAAGATTGGAATTGGGGGATGTATTGGAGGATGATAGATAAAGAGAGTAAAGAAACAACGAAGTGAGATAATGATAAATAAATTGCTTTGAGAGAGATAGAAAGAATAAAGGGAAGAGCTGCCAAGGAGAGATCTCTTTCCAAAAATGCGCTGTCACTTGCCACAGAGGTGGCTAGAATTGGGGAGGAGAGTCCCGCTGATGTGGTTATGAGGGTTTGTAAGCCCAAGTTCGTAACTATGGGAAATATAAACCCAAGCTAGGAACACGAAGGAAGTCAAAACAAAGGAAATAAGTTCTTGCTTTCGTACTGCCAATCATTATCACGCTTCATACTTTTCCCTATTTTGGTGCTTTCTATTTATCTTCCTTTTATCCTTTCCTTTTCATCTTCCTTTTCCCTTTTTATCCGCTTTGTTAAAATGCACCAGGATAATCACACCCTCCCGGCTCAAGTGGCCCAGAAAGTCTCACACTAAATTGAAACTACCTGATCTTTCTTTACAAGTCTCTTATCGACAATCTTTTTTAACCGCCGGCTAAATGTGAAGGCTAGTCGCCGACCAGCTGTCATTCATTCCTCTCTAGCAAAGGAATGTCATTTCTGGTATGGATATCTTTGCTGCAGCTGATATCTTCAGGATCGTGTGCCCGTCCAGTGCTAAAGGGGGCAGTTTGCCCTACCGTCCGCAATTCCTGCCCCAATATGCGACTTTCTTCCACACTTTTTCCCTTCCACCTTCGTCTCCACTTTCTTCACGGGTATCGCCTTACCACCATTCTGCGGAAGATGCCCTTGTTTGAATTCTGTTTAAATTTGCGAAAAATGCCGCCGTTGGATTGCTCCCATTTTTCCCCTCGGAAACCATTACTCTCGGCGTTGTTCCCCTACACGAGTCTTCTCCCTGGGTCAACTCTGAGTTCGCTTGTTCGCTTTTTGTTATTAACACTTGGGAAGATAGGCAAGTAATCCAAAGAAGCAAGCCTCATTCGGCGCGGAACGAGGAGGAGAGAGAAAGAAGAGGACAAGAAGAATAATAGGAATAGGGAGAACAAACAAAAGAGGGGGAGAAGTGGAGAACAAACAGATGATGATAAAAAGAGGATAAGAGGATAATAAACAAGAAGAAGAGAGGAGAGTAAACAGAAGAGGAGGAAAGGATGAGGAGAACAAACAGAAGTGGAGGAGTAGATAAAAACAGGAGAGGAGAATAAACAGAAGGGGAATTGGCAGAAAAAAGAGGAATAATGATAAATAAATCATTGGAACAGCAACCATAAAAAATCCCATACAACCCGATTTCCTAAGTGGTTGGAGCCACCTTCTGCCATTCAATGTGTGATACTAACGTTTATTCCTATTTTTTTAGTGATTATCTTATTGTTAACTTACAAGTGGTATTTTTTGATAAAAATTTCCCTGAAGAAACAGATTTCTGAAGGTTAAAGAGCTCAAATCATTGCATTATCCAGAGAGGGATTATCTCAAGTCAAATTTGCAAGATAATTGAAATGGTCTAGAAACTGTATTCAAACAACCATTAAAATGTATAATGAGACCATTTATTTTAAAAAGCGTGATGGTCAAGGTCGCAAAAGGTGCACAACTCGAGGGAAAAGAGGTTGCTGAAAAGGATATCTCCAGCCGAAAAAGAAAACCTCTTGTGATATAGCTGTTGAGTTTCGGGTAGCAACAAAAAGAGATATTATGACACACAGTGAAATGAATGTTATTAGAAGCTGGGCTCAAAGGGTATACGGTTAGAGGGAATGCGTGGCTGTCTCAGGTGACCAAGAAGAAACGATTGTCTTAGGCAAAAGAGCATGAAGATTGGGCTAAAGTTATTTGGTCTGATGAAAGCAACTTTAAAGTAGGTTCTCCACATTAGTTTCCACCAATTTATTTCGCTTATACACATTTTTATTGGATACCAAAATTTTTATTCTCTACCAAAAATAATTAGTAAAGTTGGTATTTCTCCTCAGATATTTGTAACCCCTGGAGGTGTTTATGTTGGTCGAAGAGTTGAGGAACCTTATGATCAGAGATGTGTTTTGCCAACAGTCAAATTTGGAGGTGGCAGTGGAATGTTTTGGGGCTGCATGTCGTCTTCAGGTCCAGGATTGTTGTTCACTTGTGAGGACAGAATGAATGCCAACACTTACACCAGCATGTTTGACTAGGTTTATCAACCTTCCTTAGGTAAAATTTCTAATGATGACATACCAGATGCTATAATCTTCCAACAACACAATGATCCATGCCACAAATCTAGAATCGCAAAGGATGGTTTTAAAAAGAAAGGGGTGGCGTTGATGGAATGGCCCCCTCAATCTCCAGACCTCAGCCCAATTGAACATTTTTCGTCACACTTGGGCACAAGGTTGAGGGTGCACAAATGTTCCTCAAAAAGTGAATTAACAGCCAAAATTCATGGAGAGTGACATAAAATTTAACCAACCAGTGCCAACTTAGTCTCAAGTATGCCAAAACGCAATAAAAGCGGTTATAAAAGCAAAAGGAGGACACATAAAATATTAATTAATTATTGATAGAATATATACAAAAATGTTTATTTGTATTATGTCAAGTAAGAATAAATGAGTTTCAATCATATTCTTCACTTTTCCATACCTGCCCCATAATTATTGGCAAAGGCTATATATATATATATATATATATATATATATATAGAAAGAGCCTAGAAAGAACTCTCATATTTCCCCCTAGCAAGCTTTCGCACACGTCTTCCTACCTATAATATTTATGGGGATCTCATTCTAGGTGCAGAGCAAACGGCTACCACACAATTAGATAATTTATGAATGGTTTGGAAAAGAAATAATTTCAAGAGAATAGGACCGGACTTTCAAACATTACTGTTAATAAATCATTACCCAATACAATTTCCGAAGTCAGAGAAGAAGTATTAGAGAAGAGCTACAATATAAAAAGCCTCAAAATGAAGTAGAAAGTGAACAAATAATACAAAAGTAAAGTAATATACCAAAGTTAAGTGATTCCAAGTATAAGTGGATTAAAACTGGAATAGTAAATTTGAGAATAAATAAATATTAAGAAATAAAACAACACAACATATAAAACATAAAATAAACAAACAGCAATCTAGAAAAGCTTATGCAGCTTAAAGAGAAAAAATGGCGTGAATGCAAAAATAAACGCGTATGAAAGAGAAACTGCTAATGGTAACAGAGATAAAGCCGTTCTCCAACTATATGTATGAAGTTAAAAGTATAAAAGTGGAATAAAAGAGTTAAAAGCTATGGAAAGGATTGAGTAATATATGCTGTGAGTGAGTCGGAATTCACCATAGTACATACAATCTATCGATACATCTTAATTTTATAAATACAAAGTTCATCGTCAAACCATGACACCAACTACTGTTAAAAATAATTACCCTTAAAAGGACCAATATATGCAACCTTGCATCCTTTGATGTCGAATCCTTATTCACGAACTTCCCCATCTCAGAAATAATAATAATTCTGAATCAGGTCTACAACAGCTGTGACCTTTGTCCACGTGAAATACCTAAGGAAATCTTAAAAGAACTCTTAATAATATGCGCCACAAGAACCCCAATTAACATAAAAAATAAACATTTCCAACAAATGAATGTGGTTGTTATGAGAACCCTTCTCTACTCAACATTCGCTGACTTCTACATGGCAGAACTAGAGAACAATATTATGGAAGAAAATAATCACTTCAACCCCAAATTATAGAACCACTTCGTGGACGATACATTAACGTTATTCGATAACCCAAACCATATCTCACCCTTCATCAAGTACGTGCAAGAAGAAAACGTACTAAAATTCACACATGAACAACTTACAAAAAACACATGTAACTTTCTTAATATTAAACTAATACAAGAAGATAACGGACAAATAAACACAAGCATTTAAATAAATCCAACAGACAGAGGCGTATGCCTTAGCTATACATCATTCTTACCAGATAAATAAAAAAAAACATCATTCATATACTCACTAATACATAGAGCATATCAACCATGCTCTTCCTGTACAATCTTCGACGCAGAATTAAAAAGAATTAAGAAAAACCTCATAAACAACAATTTTACACTAATAATTATAGATAAATAATATCTAGAGTAAAAGAGAAATTATACAAAAAAGAACAAAATAAAACTCAAATAATTTTTATGTACTGGAAAATCCTGTACGGATTTATATATTGTGTACTTCACAAATCATAAATGACCAAGAATCTTAGAGTTTTATGTCAAGACCAAACAAAGGCCAATCCTCTCATCTTATCTCTGCAACCCACTTTTTAGTTGGCTATAAAGAACTTGCTTGCAGGACGTTATGAACAAATTCTCTGAAGATGTCATATGTCTAGGACGAAAGATAAGCTCAACTGTTTAGATTAAACATAAGATACAAAATTAAAGCCTTCATTACCTTTTTAAATCGAACACAAAAACTGAATTTCAAGAGAAAATAAACTAATAATAATGATCATAATAATAATCATGATAAAAATCCTAATGATAATAATAATTTTATTTTCATAAGGTTACATCTTTTGGGGGGCTTCGAATTTGATGAGAGTTTTATCGAAATTGTTCACATAAGCATATTTTGTTATGTTATGTTGACGGAAACAGTATAAATGAAAGTAAGCATGATATTATTGGCGTAATAAAAGTATCATGGATTATTTGTAGTATTAATCAGTAATATCAAATATTTCAAAATACGTAATGACGATAAATATAATATTAATAATAATAACAATACAAAAATACCAGTATTCGATTGGGTAACAGAACTAATTCCCTTAATATAACGTAGGCCTAATGACGTTGATTTAGCAATTAGAATAATAAAAAAGGTGAAGGAATTGCATTGAAAAACTACAATCTCCAATTTCTCTATAGTGAAGTTTAGTAAAAGATATGGCTTAAAATATGCCTAAATATAGTAAAGGAATAAAGTTGGTTGAGTGATGATGGTAAACCATCATAAATACGAATAGACCGATATAAAATATCATATTGCGATGTAGATTTATTAAATTCAGGAGGTTTAAGATTTCGAGCGGAAGACAAATGAGTTGCTTTGGGTTCGATGGAAATGGGAGCAAAGAATTCCTGTTTAGGAATGAGATAAATATCGAGGTTAAAGATTTAAGGAATTTTATCGTGTAGTAGATTACGAGAGTGTTACAAGAGAGTAATTGTATTGTAATTGGGTTGCTGAGTGGGTGCTAAAAGCAAAGAGATTTCAATGTCCTTGAAAGAAAGTTAGGTAGTTAGGGGGGAATTGTTAGTGTTAAGTGAACCCTACCTAGTGATACCATAAGTGATTTTAAGATAGAATAAGTGATTTGTACTGTGTGAATTTCGTCTTCAGAACAAAATAAAGTGAAATTCGTTTTAAGGATCCGAGAGTATAAGACAGGATTTTGAGCAGCATTTATCAGTGTATGTGGAACTTTAACTTATCATTAATGTCAACACAAAGGAATTTAGTAGAGTATGGTCGGTAATAAGTTACTTGTCTATTAATGTAGAAGGCAAGATGTTAGATAGGTTTAGTAAAGGAGAATATCATATAAATGGGTTTACCAATGTTTGGTGATAGTCTGTTATCGTAAGCCAGGGATGTTGAGAGCTCAGTGTTGAGGGTGAGAATTATATAGAGGTATCCTTAGCAAAGTATATGAAATTTAATAAAACTATGAGAATGGAACGTCATTAATGTAAATTGGAAGTAGAAAGTAACCCAAAACAGAGCTCTGAATTACTCCTATGGAGAGAGCTGACATGGGTATGAGAACGGAATTTACGGCCCGTGATTATGGTCGGTTTGTAAGGATGGATAGGACCCAGATTGATTCTAACTAGCTTTTTTCGAAGAACTTTGTAATTTACTCCAAACTTAAATAATTGAGCCTAAATACTTGAAAGTATCGTTAGTTTTGATAACGAATTCGTAAACAGCGTCAGAATTGTTAACGTTTGGGCACAATCCATATTGATGAGGATATAAGTTTTTATTCTCAGAAATAAATGACGAATGTCTTTGTACATCAGCCTTTCGAATATCTTAGATAAGATCCGAACTGATGAATGCGGCTGCAATTTGAAAGGAGCTTATTATCACTCGACTTAGAGATTAGTATAACTCGGGAAAATTTCAAGCGGTAAGGAAAAACACCCTGTGATATAGATTCATTACAGAAAAGAGATATCATTGAATTGGTGATATCAGCGATAATTTTGTAAATGAAATTAGGCATAGATTACAGGAAGATTTGTTTTCAAATTTTCGAATAGTATTAGTAAAGGGAAAGGCGAAGAAGGAATTGGCGTTTCTGACGGGCATGTAACGAATCGTGGAGATACGTGGTGGCGGGATGTAATTATGTAGTTCGATAGAAATAGTATAGATGTAAGAGTTAGAAGATTAGGTACTGTTTTCAGGATTATCGTGAGATTTGCATTGGTAAATAAACTAAAAAATAGAGCGCTTGGAAGAAGTGTTGGTTTATAGTTTATTTAACGCTAACCATGTGGTCTAGCTATCGGAGAAGTTGGATCTGAATTTTTGATACGAATAATTAACTTCATCCCGGTAAAACTGGAGGTATTCTTCCGTTTTCACATTTAAGAATATGTTTATTGTTAATGCATTTAAGCAGAATATTTTCCAATCTAAAGGCGGAGATTGTGAGAAGTAGGGAGAAACTTGGAGTGAACAGAGCCGTGTCCATTGTATTTATTATTTAAAGTATTAGAAATGGATTCTTCAGTAGATTTAAGCCATTGAATTGATTTAACGCGAGAGAGTTGCAGCGAGTAATAAACCTTTTACCCAGTGTATAGAAGTGTGTTTAACTGTGGTCGTAACTGTGAACTGTGCTTTAGTTTGTGAAAGGAAGATAGCGAAAATAGGATATGGTGATTTAGGATGGCTGCATTTATTCCAGAGATGGTGTTGGAAAGTTTATTGCAACAGATATTATCAATAGAAAAGAAGGAATTGGAAGAAAAATTGGTAGCTGGTTTGATAAGGGCCCGAAAGGAGAAGCTGTGAGAAAGATGAATCGATAAAGCTTAACATTTGAAGGATTATTAATTATGTTAATATTTAAGTCACCAGCCAATAAGGTAAGATGTTATGAATTGCAGTATCTTTGTTTTATACCTTATTTATACCTTTATTCGTAATAAACATTTAAACTGTTTTCCCTTTCTCCTGATATATTCGCCGAAGGGATTGTTTGCTTCTCTACCCTTTGATCTCCCCTCTAATCAAGGTTTCAAGGGAGAGTAAATTCTATTTTACGCTCTCTAATACTCGTAACTTAATAATTTTAAATAGTCTTCTAATACATTATTAATCGAGAATACGATGTTTTATAATTTAGTTTTTTCATAATTTGAAATACAATAGATGAGTCTAAATTTTCTATACATACTAGATGCGGTCAATAAGTTTTGCAATTCGGATATAAGGAAACGAGATATAAGAAAAAGTGTTTTATTATTTTTCAATATAACTACCCTCGACTTCAATGCACTTGCGCCACTTGTCCCTGAGGCTTCGAATTCCCGACAACCAGAAATCTCCCGACTGCTGTTCAATCCACTCCTGGACGGCGAGCTGGACATCTTCATCGTCCCCAAACCGGCGTCCACGCAGTGCAGTTTTCAGCTGGCAGAATAAAAAGTAGTTGCTAGGGGCCAGATCTGGACTGTAGGGGGGCGGGGAGGTTGAGCTCCTCGAATCCGCACTCGCGCAGGGCAGCTTGTGCAACTCTGGCCTTTTGGACTTTGACGACGTTGAAGTCGATCATGGGGCGTGAGGTTTCTAGGGACCCAATGGGCAGAGACTTTGGTCATGAACAAATTGTCGTGGATGATGTTGATAACACTTCCATGTGATATGCCAAGTTCTCGCTCGATTTCTTCGACTCTTACCCGTCGATTTTCGAGGATCCTCCTCTCCACACGGGCCACATTGTCCTCGTTGGTCACGTCTGACGGGCATCCTGGACGGGGATCATCTTCAAGGGACTCATGACCATGGCGGAACTCCCTATTCCAGCGAGCAATGGTTGCATAGGAAGGGGCGGTGTCGGTGTACACTGCAACCATGCGTTCATGGATCTCTTTTGCATTTTTGCCTTCCTTGGTCAAAATTTGATTACTGCACGGTGCTCAACCTTCTCCATTGTTGAAAAAGTTGTGACTAACGATCTGCGATCAGCTACTGCTTCTTAAATAGACAAGGCAGGAGCGTGCGGCTGCAGGTCCTTACTTGTCATAACTTGTTCTAACACCCCCACAAACAGCCATCCCCCTTCCTCTGTTTTGCCCTACCGATTCACAAAACTTATTGACCGCCCCTCGTAACACGAAGTTTTCAGAGAAAATTTTCATAAAAGCTTAAGCTCCCGGATCCCTTGATAATGATCTCTATAAAGAAATTAGGGTAGGACCTCTTTGCAACCATAATTTAATATTCAGGATTTCGAGGCATTAGGACGGCTTCTCCTTTAAATATTGAGGGTGAACACGAAAATGGTCTCTGTACGCCTCAAGATGATATGGAAGAATGATGTGATGACTCGAATTTGGCCAGCGACTTGAACACAATGTGAATGAGAGTAAAGGAGATAACAAACTCGCTCCCGGATCACCCATTGAGAGACAAGTAAGCAATTAAGGAGAGAAGAGACTGGCTTTCACTCAACCACAAAAGAATGTTGAACGAAAGTGCCTTGTAATAATCCCCCAAAATTTGAAATTGATCGGGAATATCAAGGAATGTGAGAACATTATTTTATTAGGAGGCGAAATTTCAAAAGATTTTATAAGTAGCACCGACCCCAACCCAACTGAAGATTGCGTCTATTCTCGATTTTAATTCCATAATCCTTGTCTCAATATCATTAATTTCCATTCATCGTTTGGCAAATACATTCACTTTCATCCAATAACGGTCCGTCGCTATTACTTGTGAGCCATTGTCTTTTCATGAACAAAACAATCTTATCATTTATGCTTATTAACTCGTTTATTACATTTGATTCCAGAACAGTTCAATATTGTTTGGTAAATAAGCCATTAATAAACTTTTTAAACGCCGGAGTACTTCCTTTAATTTAGAGAGAACAGTCACAAGTGTCCTTGTTGATCCTGTATGCTAAATACCTCTCATACTTCAGTTGTTTGAGTACATCAAATAAATATGTACGTGAAACATTACTCTGGTGTATAAACGACAGCGGAATAATTCAATTTTGAGCTGCCCACTTCATCCTTTCTCTGTCGTCACTAAGAAAATTACGGTTCGTTATTGACTCCCAAAGAGCCACAGCAAATCTGAGATGGCTTCTGTAATTAAGCAACAATGGAGCAATAGTTATCGCAAATCAATGCAAATAGGGGGAAATAAATCCAATTACCACACAAAGTGTGGAAATGACTGGCATTAATACACAATGGCTATGAAATAAAACTCCCAAGTGAACGCTCTCTCCAATAGTGATGTGGTAGGTGCTATCTCAGGGGTGCAATCTGAGTAGTAGCAAAGAGGAAATTAAATTCCCAAGCAAATTCACGACGTCAACGCAAGAAAGGAAAGATTATTTAGGTGAAATTCCTCTGTGTCAATTTTTTATAACGCTCCCAACTGGCGATTGACAACAAGGGCAGAAGTCGCCTTAATTTAATTTAAGCTTAATATTAAGTTATGTTAAAGCGCAGAACATATCAATACAAAGGAAAAAAAAACACAACAAATGCAAAACCAAAGCCAAGACAAAGATGTAGAACAAAGAAAGAATAAGGAGGAACATGGTGCGGCGTCGGGGCGAGGCAGGCCCCTCCCAGCGCAGGAACATGCAACCACCACCAAAGAGAGTAGAGAGAAAGAAAGAGAGAAAAACGATAGAGGCGTTAGTAACAAGAGGGACTGGGCCTCGGAAGACTAATACAACGTTTCTCTTTGTATCGGGTCTGATTGCGGAGAGGGGGGGCTGGGCGACTACCGTTAGCCGCGTGGTAAATTGGTTGCAAAGTTGGGATGGAATGATTTTCACGTTCAAGCAAATGGTGAAGGTCTATACCAGGCAGTTGGTTTGGCTTCCCTTCTTTCTCTTTTACCGCAAAGTGGTGTATAATTCAACCCTAGTAAATATAGGTCAACCATCTTGATCATCTACTCACTGGAATCCAAAGAGTTTTATATTTACAGGCATCCTTTGTTAGTGTACATGTGTAGGACCTTTCTGACTTTGTTGTGGCTTGATTACTTTCTCTGCTACACCTTGGATCACTTTAATCATGCACAAAATTACATTTACAATTTTTTTAAAGATATCGTGATTTTTGGATTTTATTGTAGCTGATGATGCAAAAATAAATTAAAATATTAATAAAAGGCTCATTAAACCCTAATTTTCTCTTCTTTTATTCTACTTTTAAAATTCATTAGAGCTTCAAAGTCAGATTTACATATAAACAAATTTCCAGAGACAATGAATTTATAATTTTGACTTTAAACTAGAAAAACAACTTGGAAATATTGTCTTGTATTTTATATACCCTAAGAACTTTGCTACAAAAAAAACATTTCTTTAGAATAAAGTGCACATTTTTGTTTTGAGAAAGGGCATCCATAACAAGGAATTGCTATTTCACTTAAAATACTAAATGCAACTTCCATGTCTGAACATCGAAAACCTCTTTGCTATATTTAATTCCTCCATAGGATTTGGCTTAAGGCTTCTAAAAGACAGAAATCAGCGCTTCTACCCCACAGAAATGATGGGGAAGGGAAGCAATAGAGGGAGGGAAGGGATGAAAGAAATAAGTGAAATCAATATTAATCGATTAGTCCTCAAGGGATCGCTAAACCGTCTGGAATTAGGTTTAAAATCTGTTAGAAATGTTTAAACTAATTTGGATTGAGGATTTTTACGGGTATGCATTATAATTTTAGGTTATTTAATATATTTAATTCAGAAAATTTGAAACCACAATCCACCAAAATATCATTGATTCCACTCTTCTTCCACAACAGTTATTTAAGTCAAATGGGCGCTCTTTTTAAAGTGTTTTTTTCCCTCGTAATCCACCGAATCATGTCCTGCTCATTCTCATCATAATTGAGAGGTAAGTTTATTTCCGTGACAAGAATCGAAATTTGAGTCTTAGTTCGTTTTGTTAATTAGCATATTTTTGTAACATGTTTAAAGATGTTTGAGATATAAGATGAATTTCCTTCAATTTAATATTTAGTATAATAATATAAATCAAATTTCGCGTAAGGATCTTAATGTTAATCCTTATTAAATATTCCGTAAACTTATTTTATGGGAGTATTCAGTTATGTAATTGTCCGAGTGAATTCAAAACTATTTATTTTGTTTTCTTACAAAACTATTTACTACTACAGATACGTGATTGACTCTTTTTTTCTGGTATGAATATTTACTATCGCATATACGTGAATAACTCTTTATATTTTGAAGCATAACTCTTTACTACCGCATATACGTGGAAATATCTGTAACCGTGGAAATAACTGTAACCGAGAATACAGATCCCACTGTTGTATGGGACGTTGAATTTTTCTTGTAATGTCTTGATTTAAATTGACTGACTCTTTGTTAACATTTACAATGGAATATTGAGCGTTTGCCGAGACACCATAACCCCCCAAATTATCTAAATAATATCTTATCATGATGGAATGAAGTACAGATAAAATACTGTAATTCGATATACATAGTGACTATAAATGCCGCAAATTTATCTTCGTTGCTAAGCGTTTGTTTTCGATGTTATGCTTTATGAAATACTTGGAGTGTATTACTTATTCGTTGCCGATGCACCAATAGCCTTGAAACTATGTTTTAAGTGCTCTTTTTTTCATGT
Organism: Ceratothoa steindachneri; assembly: GCA_963969495.1. Classification (NCBI taxonomy): domain Eukaryota; kingdom Metazoa; phylum Arthropoda; class Malacostraca; order Isopoda; family Cymothoidae; genus Ceratothoa; species Ceratothoa steindachneri. The sequence goes on along the minus strand of OZ018331.1, from coordinate 143,942,635 downwards.
TATTTTGCTTGCATACTTTTTATTGAGACATCTGGCATCGTTGCTCAAAACGTTGCCAGGTAACGCTTCTGTATGTCAATGCATATTTATCTTATGAATTTCTACGCAAGGTGTTAATGAAAATTATTTATAATAAAATAAAGAAAAAAAGAAACTGGGACGTTCTACCCTTATATATGTCAGTGACGCAAAGTAAGTTATATATTTCGTTATCTCAGTTTATTCATTTAGTAGCATGAAATTGTAAAGAAGTATGATGAGAAGAATAGAAACAAAATATTAGTACATGCGTATCATGATGTGCAATTGTGACTTTTGTTTACACCCCCAGCCCAGCCCGCGTCCACTACCCCTATTCTACACATCTTTCCAGCTCTTCTTCAAGCGTTGAATGGTCATATAATGCTTGGTGTTCCTCAGCTCAGAGGCTCATCTGGTAGTGCTTGTAGCAGTTTGTCCAGGCCAGCCTTGAACATATGCACTGCACAGTTTGTTGTGTTCCTTAGATCATTTGAGAGACTAATAAAATTTATTGGCCGTGCATGGGCCGGAATGGAGGCCAGGAGGTTCCTGCTTCCACCTGTTGCTCTTAAAGAGAGGGTTTTCCTGCTGCACCTGCGTCCAGGGGGCTGATTAAGGTGTGATTGCACTTCTTAGGTGGGATCTGGCACCATCCCTTCCAACGCCTTCCATATACTCGTATATATATATATATATATATATATATATATATATATATATATATATATATATATATATATATATATATATATATATATATATATATATGTGTGTGTGTGTGTATGTATATATATATATATATATATATATATATATATATATATATATATAAAATATGGACCTATACCTATTCCTCCTTTGCTGAGAGTACAGCACTAGTTTCTTTCGCTAGTATTTGAGGTTAGTTTTGTTTTGGTTGTTAGTTTGCTTAGCTTAGTTTACGATAAGGTTACATTAGGTTAGGTTGGTTGCCTTAGTTTGGTTAAAATAGTTAGGTCAGGTTAGTTTAGTTAGGTTGTTAGTTTATACTATTTTAAGTTAAGTTGGTTACGTTAAATTAATTAAGTTTGGTAAATTTTACGGATAATTTTAAATTATCCAAAGAAAGTTTGGCAACTTGGTTGCCAGTAAATTTTCGGTAAAATTTACAATATTTTTTTTACAGTTTTTTTTCTTTTGCCTAACTCCTTAGTACCGCTTATACGTGGATGACTCTATTGTATTTTTGTATATCCCTTCTGATGCTGCTTACAATCTTCTACTCTATTTAAATTCCGAGCATTGAACTCAATTGAAGTTGTGAACAACCATTTCTTCCCTTTTCAGATGTGTCTTTTAAACGTGAATATTTCAGTTATACTACTCTATTTTATCTCAAACCAATTAAGTTTTTAATCAGTTAATTTTCTTTTATTTCCTTTCATTTCAATTTGAACACTGTTTGATCATTAGCTCCTACGCCTTCCATTCGTCATCGAATTATTATATTATTCATTGTAACCTTAAAATTTAGAAAAATTTCTTATACCGTGCTCCATAAGTCCCTAAAATGGGGTCCTTCTAAGAAATGGATAATTATAGCAAACAACTTGATTTTTATTTAATTTTTATCATTTTTCAAGTCCTTTTAAAAATTCTCTAACACAACTTGAACAATTTGCTTGTGTATAATCTTATGACTTCAAGTATAATGAGTGAATGTTACGATGCTATACGAGAATAAATATAGTGTCAATTTCTATCATTATCAAATGCAAATCACCTTTAAATTTAGCCTATTAAATTTTTTTATACATTTAGCAGTTTTGAGGGTGTATTTTGCCACCTTTTTCCTTATTACTAAACATTGCTCTTCACAGACTTTTTTTACCTCTTCTAAAAATAACATCGAGTTTCTTCTGTTTTTCTCAAGCCACATCTTATTAGGTGCAAATCAATAGCACCTAGGAAAGCTCTTTTCCTATCCTCTTTACTCTAAGAGGTGTATCCAGCTATATTCTTTCTCTGCTAATAGAACATACACACAACCACCTCTCTTCACCTTTCTCTATCTCTCCCATTTTCTTCCTCTTTAGCCAACGCCTTCTAGCCCATGCACAGTCCACATCTATTTCTTCCTTTCACTTACAAGCGCCCTCTCACTCTCTTTTTCTATCTCTCTCTTACTCTACCTCTTTTTCTCTCTCTTACTTTCGCACTTGTCTTTCTCTCTCTCTATTACTCTCATTCTCTCTATTACGCTCTTTCTCTCACTTACATTCTTACTCTCGCTCACTCTCTCTAGCTTACACTATCATTTGTTTACACACTTTCTCTCTCTTTCTCTCTCTCTCTCTCTTTTACACTATCTCTCTCTCACCTTCACTATCATAATCTTTCTCTTTTATTCTCTATCTTAATCTCTCTCTCTCTTACTCTCTCTCTCTCTCTCTCTTACGTTATCGTAATCACTCACTTACTCACAATCTTATATTCTCTCTCTATTATAATCTCTCTCTTTACCTCTCTTAATCTCTCTCCTTATTTCTCTTTCTCTCTCTTAATCTCTCTCTTTATCTATCTCTTGATCTCTCTCTTTGTTCTCTTTCTCTCTCTTAATCTCTCTCCTTTTCTCTCGTGCTCTCTTTCACTATCTCTCTTGCTAACTCAATTTTAGAATCTCTTATTCTCTCTTTCTTTTTCTTTATCTCATCCAATTCTAACTCTCTTTACTAACTCTCTTATTGGGCCTTACTCTGTCTTTTAATCCATCTATTTTTTTACTACTATAATGTTACTATCTCTTTGCCTTACTTTCTAATTCTATGTTACTGTCTTTATCTCTTTGCTACTCTTTCTCTCTTCAAATCTATCTCTCTCATACTCATATCCTCTTACTCTCACTCCCTTAATCACTATCTCTCTTTTTCTTACTTTCTCTCTCCATCTGTCTCTCTCGTACATACTCTCGTAATCTCTCCATCTTACTCATTATCATACTATCTCTCTTAATCTCTTTCTTTATGCGCTGGGCATAGACGGAAAAGTAGCAGGCTGGATAGAGAACTGGCTAAGTGGCAGACGGCAACGGGTGGTGGTGAATGGACAGGCTTCTGAGTGGGTGCCCGTTAATAGCGGGGTGCCTCAAGGTTCTGTCCTGGGACCAGTACTATTCATCATCTACGTCAACGACATAGACGTGACATGGTTGCCAAGATTTAAAAATTTGCCGACGATACCAAGCTTGGTATGAACGTTGCAAAGGATGGAAATACTGCAAGCCTGCAGGAAGATCTTTGGAAGATTGGGGAGTGGTCTGATACGTGGCAAATGCCTTTTAACGTGAACAAATGCAAAGTGATGCATATCGGCCACCGAAACCCCCAATCTCATTATATCCTTAAGGGCACTGCTATTGAATCTACTGACACTGAGAAGGACTTGGGTGTAACTATAACTAGTGATCTCAAGTTTTCGAGGCAGTGTATTGAGGCGGAGAAGAAAGCCCAAAGGATGTTAGGTTATATAAAGCGACAGTTTTGATATCGGAACAAGGAAATAGTACTCTGTTTGTATAATTCACTTGTCCGATCGCACCTGGAGTATACCGTACAATTTTGGAGTCCTTCATTTCGAAAGGACATCGCGAGATTGGAACGCGTGCAAGCTAGGGCAACCAAACTGATTTCCTCTATCAGACATAAAAGTTATGAAGTTAGATTATGGGAATTAGATCTGTTCTCGTTGGAAACCCGTAAACTGCGTGGTCAGCTCATCGAAGTTTTCAAAATACTTCGAGGGTTCGACAATGTTGACTACAGGGATATTTTCAGCCTTAATGAGAGCAGAACAAGAAATCACGGCTTCAAACCTGAGCTGAAGCATTACAACCGCGATATGTGTGGGAAATTTTTAACGTACATTATCTGCGGTAGCTGGAACTCACTTCCGATGGAGGTTGTCAACAGCAATTCTGTTGACCAGTTCAAGACAAGACTAGACAAAGTCTTGAAAAGTGGCCGTTTAGGGAGGACGTAAGACAATTGAGCGGGGATGTGCCTGTTCGACAGCTAATCCAAAGGTACCCTCATTGAATGGAGCATAAGGTCTTCTAGGATACTTATTTTCATTGTTACTCCTTGTTACTCCCTTACTCTCGCTCTCTTAATATGTCTCTTACTCTCTTTTTCACCCTCACTCTCTTTTATTTCTTACTCCCTTTCTTACTCACTCCCTTACTATCTATTTATCATACCCTCTCTCTTTTTCTCTCTCAATCATTCTCTTTGTTCTCTCTATTACTCACTCCCTCTTTTACCCTTTCTTACTTTCTTTTACATTCTTTAGTCTCAGTTAGTCTCTCTTACTCTCTATTAGTCTTCCACACACTTTCTTACACTCCCTTACGCTAAGTTTATTTCTCATTCTCTATGTCACATTTGCTTTCTTTGTATATTTCTCTCTCTCTCGTTTTCTCTCTATTTCTCCTTTCCCTCTCTCGTTTTATCTCTATTTCTCCTTTTCCTCTCTCTCCCTCCCGCTCTCCCTGTCTCTCTTTTATATTCGTCTCTCTTCTTCTAACTCCTCCTCCACCCTACCGATCACCCTAGATCCTACCCCATCTCTCCCCCTATCCTGTCTTGTCCTCCTCCCCTAACCTCCCTATCCCTCTCCTACCCCTTATCCTTCCCCTCTTCCCCCCTCTTGTTCTCCATTTCCCTCCCCCCGCCCTTAAAACTCACCTTCTTCATCTCCCCCCTTATTTTTCATATTTCTCCTCACTCGTACTCTCACTCTCTCTCACCTGCTATCTAACCCTCTCCCTCTACCTTTATCTCCTCCCTTCTCCCTTCCCCTTTCCCCTTCTCTCCTTTCCTCATCATATCTATCTCCCAAGAGACTAAACTTTTTAAGTATCCAAATAAATAAATATAATTCCTAATTATTTTGTTATTCCACCACATCATTCGCTTTTTCCGCGACATACAGTATGTTACATACTGTTGTCAAGTTCGTTTTTTAGTGTCTTAAAATGTTGAATGGTGTAACATCTTTTTCAATTCGCTTCCATTGCCTTCAGGAAGCTACAAAACATTTTATTCCGATTTTAATTCAGGATTTTCACTCACAAAAAAATAAGACTTTATTTATTGAAATCAACACTCTACCAATTTAAAAATAAGGAATAAAGGAGATAGACCTTCAATTCTTCGGGGTGTTTTAAATTTTTTCGCTTGTTTTGCCCTTGAAAAAAGGAGATAGACCTTTAATTCTTCGGAATGTTTTGAATTTCTTCGCTTGTTTTGCCCTTTTAAAAAGTAAATAGACCTTCAATTCTTCGGGGTGTTTTAAATTTCTTCGCTTGTTTTGCCCTTGAAAAAAGTAAATAGACCTTCAATTCTTCGTGGTGTTTAAAATTTTTTCGCTTGTTTTGCCCTTGAAGAAAGGAGATAGACCTTCAATTCTTCGTGGTGTTTTAAATTTCTTCGCTTGTTTTGCTCTTGAAAAAAGGAGATAGATCTTCAATTATTCGGGGGGTTTTCAATTTCTTCGCTTGTTTTGCCCTTGAAGAAAGGAGATAGACTTTCAATTGTTCGGGGTGTTTTAAATTTCTTCGCTTGTTTTGCCCTTGAAGAAAAGAGATAGACCTTCAATTCTTCGGGGTGTTTTAAATTTCTTCGTTGTTTTGCCCTTGAAAAAAAGAGATAGACCCCTAAATTCTTCGGGATGTTTTAAATTTCTTCGCTTGTTTTGCCCTTGAAAAGAGGAGATAGACCTTTAATTCTTCGGAATGTTTTAAAATTCTGCGCTTGTTTTGCCCTTGAAAAAAGTAAATAGACCTTCAATTCTTCGGGGTGTTTTAAATTTCTTCGCTTGTTTTGCCCTTGAAAAAAGGAGATAGACCTTCAATTCTTCGGGATGTTTTAAATTTCTTCGCTTGTTTTTCCCTTGAAAAGAGGAGATAGACCTTTAATTCTTCGGAATGTTTTAAAATTCTGCACTTGTTTTGCCCTTGAAAAAGTAAATAGACCTTCAATTCTTCGGGGTGTTTTAAATTTCTTCGCTTGTTTTGCCCTTGAAAAAAGGAGATAGACCTTTAATTCTTCGGAATGTTTGGAATTTCTTCGCTTGTTTTGCCCTTTTAAAAAGTAAATAGACCTTCAATTCTTCGGGGTGTTTTAAATTTCTTCGCTTGTTTTGCCCTTGAAAAAAGGAGATAGACCTTCAATTCTTCGGGATGTTTTAAATTTCTTCGCTTGTTTTTCCCTTGAAAAGAGGAGATAGACCTTTAATTCTTCGGAATGTTTTAAAATTCTGCACTTGTTTTGCCCTTGAAAAAGTAAATAGACCTTCAATTCTTCGGGGTGTTTTAAATTTCTTCGCTTGTTTTGCCCTTGAAAAAAGGAGATAGACCTTTAATTCTTCGGAATGTTTGGAATTTCTTCGCTTGTTTTGCCCTTTTAAAAAGTAAATAGACCTTCAATTCTTCGGGGTGTTTTAAATTTCTTCGCTTGTTTTGCCCTTGAAAAAAGGAGTTAGACTTTCAATTCTTCGGGTTGCTTTAAATTTCTTCGCTTGTTTTGCCCTTGATAATAGCCATGGTATTAAAATATTCTTTCAATATATTAGGTTTCGTCTTATGTTTTTAGTTATATATCAGTGATTGATAAATGGAAAGCTTATGGTTCCCATGGAGAAACTTGAGCCTCTGGAGGTTGAGTGATGGAATTTCATTCATGGGTTATCTCTAAACTTTAAGAGAAGTTCCAGGATGTAAATATGTCAAATATATTACCAAAACATGAAAGTAAAGTACACTACGCTATATTTCTCTTTTCTTGGGGAACTTTGAAATGATAAAATCAATATTCAAATTAGGGCTGGATTTTACCTATATGCTAAACAAGCTTCAGATTCAAATCCTAAAGGAGCCCCATAATCTTATATTTTACTTGTGCTAGTTTTATTATTATTTACAATTGTAATAATAATTTTAAACTTCATTTCCAAAAGGGCCATTTAATCAATTAAAAATACGATCTGGATCTACCTCTTTGTTGCATGTGTTTTGTAGTCATTCATGCTGCATTAGTGACCTGTTCTTCTCAATGTGCCGCCCCTAGAATTAGGAATAACAGGCCAGATGACAAAGGATCCTTTCCCTTCTCCCTTTGCATCCAAAACGACCTTAAAGATACATTTCTTCCATTAAGGATTCTCTTATTTCTAACAAATCGCTCGACTACAATGCAAGGATATCAAGAGTGCCATATAAAAGCATTATTATTATTATTATTTTTATTGCAGTAATGCGGTCTGAATATTTTATCTGATTACATTATGAGGATTGTGACGTATCTCTCTGACACTGTAAGGATCTGTTTATGTAATGAGTTTTCAATTGACGCAAGCAGATTCCTATGCCACGGTGCAGAGTCACCAACATTGGTGCGTAATAGAAGAGAGACATATCACCGCGTTATCAGTGAAATCAGATATTTGAAAACAACAGCCATAAATTTGTATGTTGCTTCCTGTTGATTACCGCTAAATTTAAATATTATATTCTCTTTTTTATTTTGAATACACAAATTTTAGATTGAAATCAGTAGCGGTCTACTGAAATACATCAACTTTAATATATAGTAGCGTTATTCCCTCAAGAATTTAATTATTGCAATGAGTAATTTGTCTTCCACTGGTTGAAATAATATCTCAACCAAAGAAAAATTATGGGCATTTGAAAAATGTGAACTATAATTTATATTATTTATGTTTGCATTTTATTGAAATTATTTTGTATTTTACTATACGAAGGTAAATACTGAACGAGGAGGGGATGATTAATGGGTTAGTTATGATTCGGTTTTGTGGGGGATTGAAACCCTCGGGAGGCTACGATTGATCTAAAGGGGTGGACTTGTTTGTGGAATTCGGGAACTCTGAAAGCTTAAAGCTGATTGATGAAAGTTCAGAGGAGTTAGGGTGGTCCTTTTTTCCCGGTAAACGTTGTTATTTCTTCTTTTTTTAAATATTCTGAGCCCTTTTGTCGAAGGTTTCCATGTTTGAAGGTGGTAGGTTTTCTATGTCGGGTTATGGGGGAGGGGGTGTCTAATTTCATTTTGAAGAACGGTTGTAGGGGGATTGTTTTCCTACGTATGTCGTTTTGTTTTATTTTCCAAATTATGAAACAAGAATTATAATTATAAAGTTAAATAAGCTAGGGTATTGTGGTAGAAGCGGGAACTAAATCAGACCTAAAGAAACCACTTTACTGTACAAAAGTACCAGAAAGTAAATGTACAAGGTAGATTGTTCTTGGAGAAATGAGTTAGAACCACATACCATACAAATCATCATCAAATACCTCAACTGTTTTCAGAGTTGGATGAGAGAGGGTTAAAACGTCGTCCCTGCGCTTGATACACGTTACGAACTCCTTATTTTTGCCAAAGCAAAATTATTTAAGGTGAAAAGAGTTTATTTATTTTGACGGTGACAAGAACGACCGCATGGATGACTTCTATTCCTCCAAGACAGCCCAGCTCTATGCGGATGGATTTATGAAGTTGTAGAAAAGATGGACTGGTCATAAATTATAACGGAGTGTACTTTGATAAATAAAAAATAAGTAATGCGAATAAATTTCTTTTATTTACATCCTTCAAAGACGCTCATAAGTTTCTGGATGATCTGATAATCGGGTATTTTTTCGAAGTGTGACGCAACGTGGAAGAAATAATCCTCTCCTTTCTGCCTCAATAAACGCGGTGAAGCGATTTTGGCTTGAATTACTGTCACTAACTACTATGGGAACGAATGGGTTTAATCCAATACAAAACCTATGGAAGATACTCAGTGAAAAGGTTATGGCTTGGAAGCCATCAAAAATTGAAAATCTCAGGCAAGATTTGATAAAAATTGGAATCAAATCACACCTCAACAATTGAAGTTCTGCATCCTAAAGTGGACTCAAAATATTCATAACAGAAGCTTGCATTCTCCTTTTGTGTTTTTCAATTGTCTATGAAATAATTAGTTTGATTTCTGGTTATGCTTCCATTTATACTTATTGTTGGCTTGTTTGGGACGGCGCCTTTCTCCAAATTTCTTTCCTCGCGATTATTCGGGCCAATTTCAATTCATATTAAACAAGTTTTTCAAGAAAATGTATGCAGATTTTGGTGTTTTGTTTTCTGATTTTGGAGGAGTCTAGATGTTTTATCCTTTTTAATGTGCTTAAAACCTAAACCTAAACCATCTTCTACTATGTGGAAAGAATGTTTTAAAATATTCCTCCAGATGTTTTAACTTTATAGTAAAAATTGATTTTCTCTTTATTTTTCCGTGAAATCACTAAAACTCATGATTCTTCCAATTTTCTTTTTTAAAATCTCAATTTATTACCACGAAGTCGGTTGAAATCCTGCAACCTTTATTTAACTTAGTTTATTAATTTCTAAGAAATTTCGGGTTTCAATTTTCCTCGCTTACCGTATACAAAGGAGCGCCGCTGCGTAGAGGGAATTCATCTCATTTTAATCTCGCCATTGCAAGGTCACTTTTAAAGGAAATTCATTAATTTGTTGGAGGCACTGGAGATTTATGGTGGTTCAGGCTTAGCTGTACTCATTTTACCATCTTTGTGCTCAATTGTTTCTAGTATTCTGCAATGGGGAGATTAAAATGAGATAAATTCCTTCTAAGCGGCGGCGCTCCTTTGTATACAGCAATCGACGAAATTTGAAACTCGTAATTCCCGATTAGGAAATTAATTGAAAGCAGTTTATTTTATTAATTAAATGAAGTAACATTTTTATTTGAGTATTTCACTTTTTTTTTAATTATTTTTTATGAGTTTCAGATGAAGGACTGGCTTGCAATTGCTGTCGATTAGCCACTCATATTTTGCTAATATCTTAGAATTATATTAATTTTAAATATTTCGTAGCGAATTACTTGAGATAGCAATAGTTTGATTAAAAGCAAACTCAGCGAATAACTTCAATATTTATTATGGTAAAATTTAAAATCAGGCTTATAAACACCTTGGGAAGGAAAAATCTGCAGCTAGGTGAATGAAGTGATTATTCCCGAATCGCATATCAAGGGGAAAGTTTGATATTGATAACTTTATACATTCTAAAAACGCCTAAATCTAAGGATAAATTGACTAATGTTGATAATGTGATCATTTGGAATTATTTTCGAAATAAATAAGGGCTATTTGAAGTATTTCAAGCATGGCAATAATAGTTGTCTAAGTTCAATTCGTAGCCAAAAAGATGTACAGTCATAACCAATAGTATTGAGACTACTATAATTTTTCACATAAGAAAATTACTAAAATGAATACAACGTCGTATTTTGTTTCAGTCTTAATTTTTTTTAGTCTGAAATATAAAAGAAATTAGTGCGAAAAATTGTTTTATTAATAAATTCAGTGAATTGCTGCCTATAGTCAATAATAACAATAATGTCCTTTATGCTTCAAGACTTCTTGAATTCGTTTTGCGGGATGGATACCAATATTTTGCGATATTTTGACTGATATTGTTCCATTTTGTCCAGTAAGCACCGACACTGCTCATAATTGGATGGTTTATGTTTATCACCGGCTGGTTTGATTATCCTCCACAAATTCTCCATTGGATTAATATCTGGCTAATTCCCTGGACAAGGTCCCCAAAGGTTCGGTGTTATTTTCAGTCAAGAACTTTGTTATTGCTTTTGCTTTGCGAGAAGGTGGTCCATCTTGCCGCAAAATACACTTATCATCCCCCAATTAATCCTGAACTGTTGGGAAAAGTTGCTGATGAAGCACGTTTTAGTGCCAATTTGAGTTTATGGCAGTGATTATGGGTAGAATCTCCTTCCAAATTCGAAATCTTCAACCTCCCCTAACAAGAAATTTAACAAAACCTCTGTAGCCTTCACCTGCTACTTACTATGGTCTCGGATTTATAAAGTTCGAATTGTATGACAGTGTCATAAGAGAGGAGAAGAAAGTATAGAAAAAGGAGGAAGAAAAAGAATATGAAGATTCATGATGAAGTAGATCTAAGGTTTCAATTTTAGCTCTTTTATATTTGTCTTAGAAATGTCATTTCATCCTTTCTGATAATTTTCCGGTTTTGCAATTTCTGTATTTACTTTCAAGATTAGCATTGTGTAAGATTATATTTGTGACGGTAAGTACAGAAGGTTAGACCTGTTTGGCAGATGTGGTGAAATACAGAATGAAATATGCACCTAGAGCTCAAAGTATGCATAGATTGGAAAAATATATTCACTATTCAGTTATCTATTGATTGCAAATCTTCTCCAAAATACTCTGAAACAGGCCAATTTGGTCTTGGCCCACGTACCGAGGATCCTATCTTCTGATGAGCTTTTTCTATATTTTTTTGGTTTCATTTAATTTTTATTTACCTTTATCCTCTTCAAATATATTACTCATAATAGAACTTAATGAATCTATTAAATCCAACCACTTTAAAATTTAAACGTAAAATTAGGTTTATTGCTGTTTGTATAAGAAGTGAGCATAAAAATAGTAAAAAATTACCACATGGTCAAACCATGAAGGTTATTAATTCCATCTCTGCACATGGGTTCAAGAAAGCTTCTGAGGAGCATTTTAAGAAGGCTAGGCTAGAGTGGAATTTCGGTTCCTCTGGACGGCTGAATTTATTTTACAGGGCTTTCTTATACCTTGTTGTGACCAATTTATTTTTGAATTCAACCACAAGATAACAAGAAAACCATATAGGGTTGCTATCAAATTTTCTCGCCCTTTTTCCATAAACTCACGTTTGGTTGGATCCAAACTGCCGCTATTACAGAACTTCTCCGAATCTTCCTAATTTCGACCGAGAAATTCTAAGAAATAGCTAGACCCAAGAAATATAGCCAGATTGGATAGGTTTCTCTTCTTTATTCCCAAAGTTTCGAATCTAAATCGTCGCATTACAAGCGAAGGCGAAGGATAACGGAGTTTTCTCCGCTAAATCAAGCTTAACAGTGGGGGGCGAGACAACTCTTAGGTAACGCCGTGGTTTTGGTGGATCGAAAAGGAAGTGAGAAGCCGTGGAATACCAATCAAATCTTAACTGCATTCATCAGTTTTTGTAAGAAAATAGTGGGGCAACTTAGAATGCTAATTGTGCATTTTGTGAGGAAAGCAACAAATTTGGTACACTAGTAGACTATCCTATTATGAACAGATTTGGTTATTGGGCAATCTCAAATTCACTCCCTGATGGCTGGGGCAGCCATTTTTCAAAATGGTCGTTAGTGGTTACTATAATTTTACAATCCCCCTTATTAAAAGTCGTTAATAGGATAATATAACACAAACATTGTTTTGAAAATTTATTATAAGCTGAATTTACCAAAACATAATCAAAATGGCCGCCAATCAATTTTGAGAGCATTTTCTCTCACACTCGCACAAAGCAACGCTTCAAACAGCTCTTCTTGCACTTGCACGCTACTAGCTCATTGCAAGCGTGGGCTGCATTGGATAACTTCTTCCAGTGTGGCTCGTACACTCCGTCGTTATTCTTGACCCAGCCCCAGCTGGATGGAGGAGGCAGCTCTGGCGTTGGTAACAGTGTTTGATCCCACAAATGACCTCATTTGTAGGCCGCCCTCTTTACATGCTCTTCCATAGCTGCCTTGGTTGGTGGAATCAGCCGTACGTTGTTCTTCTTCGCGAAGAGTTTCATCCGGTCCTTATCAATGTCCTTGCACGTGCTGGTTTTGTCATAGAGCCATATGACGAACTGTGACACTTGGTGCATAGGATAGCACTGCATCTATAAGTTCTGGTATAACGGTCCAGAATATTTTCCAGACATTCTTTTTACCATGTCCAGCAAAGCTAGATACAGTGTCAAACCCAGTCAGAGCGTAAAACATAGGGAGTGCCTGTACCTTCTCTGATCCTAGGCCAGCTGCTCTTTAGTGGGCTGCCATGTACCTAAAACTTTTCCCAGTCCGACAGTTCATCTTTTAGTTGCAGTCCCTGCGCCACTAACACAACCAACACCACTACATCGTTGTCAACTGCTTTAAGCATCATCTTGTGGTGACCATAGTTGGCTGCATTGAATGCATGCAACAAGATTCGAGTGTCAGCTTCTTCGTGGTTGCATGGAGTTAGCAAGGTCAGGTCTTGCAGCGGCGGTGGCTTACTCAATACTGAATCTCCATCAGTAATAACGAGCTGCTTGTCATCCTGGTCAAACCACTTGAAGACCGCTTCTGATAGGAACTTAAACAGATCGGTCTTGTTGGTGTCCACTCGGAGGAAGTTATGCCAGGTTCCAGACATAACTAATGCATGACGACGCGTCTATGCACTCCTTTTTCACGCAATGTAGTGGTCTTAGACCAAGTCAAGGCGTGCCACAGTCTGGAGTTTTCTTGACAAATGTGGTATGAAGACATTCTAGCATAGTCATAAAAGTTCTTGGCTACCGCAGGCTGCAACATCTGGAAAATGACTGCCTAGTCAAGAAATAGGTTTTTAGTATCAGGAGCCTCGGATTGGGCATTGGATAACTCTTCAAAGCATTTCAGGAGATCACTTTTCATACATAGATGGAGACTTTCTCCATCGGAGAGAGCTGGATGACACACTTGATTCTCATAACTAAAGAATTCTTCAAGATTTCCACCCATCGTCTGGAAACTAATGTAGAGCCGTGAGAAAAGTGCCACGTCGTTCGTGAGAGAGAAGAACTGCTACTTCCTTTTGCTTACACCTTTCGGTGTAGAAGTGCTGAACACTTCAGCTTGTTCCGACTAATTTCATCGTCAATTGGCTTCGTCCTTTCCCCTTGGCAGTCTCTGATGAAAGCTTTGAACTTCTCTTGGCCACTCTTCACATTCCTAACAGTCTCAACTGCAGCAGGACCTGCAATTTCCCATTGTGTCAAGGACAATCAGATCCATGCTCTCTTCCTCAAATGGGTTGCCAAGCTGTTCCATGAATCTGACAAGGGCACGGACATTCTTGGCGAAAGAGATCTGCAGATTTTGTGTCTGCTCGTGATAACAAGTGTCCTCTCGCCTCCACCAGTATTGATGGCCATCTTGTAACTCTTCTATGGCTCTGGAGACTTCTGGTTCGGCAATCATCCAACGCCGCAGGGCACTTGGGTTGTTAGTGAGGCCGACTGCACCACCATCTCCTTTGATGCATGCGTTATTCTGTTCATGCGCTTGGTCGATTGGGATTGCAGCGTACACATTCTCCGTCTTTCGTACAATGAGGTTGTCAGACATAAATTCTCTGGCTACATCTGGGTACCTCATTGAGGGCGTAACCATGTCCCTCGGGTGAACAGGGACCCACCTGGCATAGTGTATGTGGTCTAAGGCATGAAAACATGGTGCCAGTTCCGTCACGGCATCAAGATACATCGTTAATGAAGTCTGCCGCAGAGAACGCATCACGTAGACCAGTAGCAATATCTCTAGTTCCAGCACAATTGCCCAATATTGAAAATTAGAAACGTCTTCTCCTTTCTGGTGACACCAGTCTTTAAACTCAGGCAGATATTCTGCATCATCAAAATATGTCACAAAGGGGCGTTCATACGCATTGTGTTGCAAGATATGCAGTGCTGCTGCAGTGATTTGATGAGATATTCTTGCGCGGGTGACGTGAGCAGCTCAGAGGAAGGAGTCGGCTATCCCTTGTGTTGTAATCTCCGCTTTCACCAAGGATTGTACCCACATACTTCCTCTCAGCCAGTCGCCCAGCGTCTTCAAGGTAGCCATCTCGATGTGGAGCCCGCCGAACATCACTGCAATATTATCTTCACCATACTTCTGTGGCCACTTCCACTGAATCTGCTTTGCTAATGAAAACAGTGGCTGGTTCAAGGTGACTATAGGTGTCTAGCCAGGATTCACATGTTCTACAGCTTTCTTTACTACATCCATGGAGTGCCAGATCATGGTCACTGTGTGGGCACTGTCGAGGAATAGTGGAAGCACGGTGGTGGGGCAGATGTTTCAAGCTAACGGCGGCTGGCATGAAACGCTATTCTCGTCTTTCCCAGTATTTTTCCCTAGGACTCGCCTTGCGTGCTCTAGCCACAGATATTCTTCCTCAGTCTGCTCCTTGAAGCCGTCTCTGGTCAATGACATCACTTCACTAGCAGGAACAGAGAGGATCTTCATAGTGGTAGTAACTGGGGGAACATGAGTATAGTAGTGTGGCAAGTCACTGACCATCTTTGAGCTATCATTTCGTGATCCACCAGCGATTGCAATGCCTAGGTCCATTCCTTCGCCAGTAAAATAGAAGTGCTGCATGAGGGAGATGGCTCTACCATGGAAGGAATTTTTGCTGTCATTGAGCTGTGATTGTGGTCGATATTTTCTACGGTTGACGTTGTTAAGGCATTGTTGCGCATCTTTGATTGACAGACCACTTGTTCTCTCTGAAACTGTTGACAGGCACATCTCTCCATCTGAGTTAAGAGCTGGAGACCGCGGTCATAGATGCTCATGCCCAAGTGTGAAAACCTGTCTATTAATTCTATCTTTCGTGTGTGTGCGTGCAACATCATACCTACGTATGTGGAAACTGGTTCTCCTCTGCAGCACTGTGCTTGGCACATCGCACAACCGGTGCGATCTGCCCGATTGTGCTTGATGCTGTTAAACTTCAGCCTCTGGGAAATAGAAAGTGCTGCAGGGGCTTCGTCTGCCATCTGATCCTTAATGCTGGGACCCTCTAGGGCCATGCTCACCATGGCAAGCAGCAGTGCTGGAAGATATTCTTCTTGATATCCTTCAGGGAATCCGTTGAAGGGTTTAGCTTCTCCAAACATGTGGCAGCGCACGGTCTGTGCAGCACGTGTAAGATGAACCACATCATTATCACTGTCCAGGTCACAGGCTTTCATGAGAGCAGCACCGACGTTTTCTTCAAATACAAGCAGTACGTCTCTCCCCTTTGTGTGTGCACGGATGTCAGTGAACTGTGAAAGAAGTCTCTGCTTCAGTCGTGTGGAGTGTACCATCGTATCGAGCTTAACACCTAGCTGTTCCATTTTGGCCTGATAGAGCCCCACGAGATCGGCTAACTTGAACACCGGTGCTGCCTCCTCTTCTAGCCTAGCTTCTTCTATGTAGAGGACCAGTTCGGTGAAGACAGTGCCAGATAATTCTCCTTTCTTGTCTTTGTATTTGTACTACTCAGACTGGGACTTTCTAACACGGTTATGCAGAACTGTGAAGCACTTCTTATGGTACTTTACATTCAGGACAATCATGTTTCCTGCACTGAGGGTGCCGAGCAGTTCTGTGTCTTTAAGAATGGCTGCCCAGGATCTAACTTTACTGTCCATTTGAAATGTTGTAACTTGGTGAATAACATCGGTTCCTGCAGGTTATCTGCAGAAAAACACTAGACTTCTTAGGCCTTCTCTGTACTGGATGATCTTGGATGAAATCTGGGACATTTGCAGGCATCCGGTACGTCATGGATCTCTCTTGCTGTCGCGAGTGTTCGCTTCTCTGCTCTTTGCAGTTTTGTATTATTATATTTGAGTTTGCATGATTGATGGTACAAAGCATTGTTTGCAACCATGGCAGCTTCAATGTCATGACCTTCATTGAGCCTTTCCAATTGAATGTTTTCTGGTAGTTTTCCAAGCTCACTGAATCTCATCAAATTAGTTGCAAGTAAACTGTGCCCTCTCTCAGATACTTTTCGCTCAGACAGCGGAGGACATGCCAATGATTCTGCTTTTTCATCTTGGAAAATAGAACACAGCTTCTAGTTAACCTTACTTGAGTGTATTGATGTTGATGTTAATGGGAGAGGTAAGTCAAGACTAGCGAATTGGAATTTTTTAGACATACTGAAGTTGTTCAATATCTTCTGTTTACTAGCAACTGTTTGTTCACCAGCAGCTATATTTTCCGTTTGCTAGCAACCACCACCATTAGCCCTGCAAAAGAAATGGTCTATTATTAGCAAAATATGAATAAAACAAGATGATATAATGGGTATAATGAGTTATGGGAAGTTTTTACAATATTTTAGAGGTAAATTCGCGATAACACAAATGTTCTAAAAACATTATACATGTCTTAACCCTATTTAGATTGATTTTAGGTGAACACTCTAAGGGTTTGAAAAATTATAGTGGCCGCTAGCGGCCATTTCGAAAAATGTCTGCCACAGTCATCAGAGGCTAAACTTGTCATGGATCAATATCCAAATTTCTTGATGATATGATAGTCTACTAATGCGCTAAATTTAGTGCTTTCATCAAAAAATGCACATTTGTCACAATATATGTACCTAACTTGCCCTACTAAAAGAAAATTATCAGATTAACAAAGTCAATAAACAGAGGAAGAAAACAAGGAATATTGAAGGATATGCTACTAAATTCCTTAATTATTTGGATAAAGATTGCCTCTAATTCATTGCAACAAAAGATTACAAACATAAGTGCAACATTTATGTGAAGTTGATACCCACGAAAACAAATAGAAGCAATCAAACATGCTAAAATCAGGAGTAGGAGGACCAAGTTAGCTCTATATAGGTGGGCAGGGACACTTTGATGAAAAGTGAGCATAGATAAATTAGAATACATAAGCCTTTTTGATAAAATTATTTAAAACCTGACGCTTTTTACAAATAATTTAATGCGTTGAAACAGCAATAATGTATATTAAACAACAATAATATATAATAAGATAATTTTTAAGAAAAATATAAACAGTAAACATTCATTATTGTTTTACTATTCATAATTTTGTGCATTAAAGTTTCGTTATTTTACTAATAACATTATCAAAGTGAGCATATATTATTTCAATAAATTGAACTTCAACACCAAAGAAATATTTCATAAATTAGCGATTTAATCTAATAATAATAATCCATTTATACTAAGCCTTATAGACTTGCAGAACCTCATACATAATCTGTATCATATTGAGTGTATTAAGCCGCTCCTGCAGCTACCAAGAGATAGGGAGGAGTGTATAGTGGCCTGCAGGAATGCAAGTCTACCAATGCAGCATAAACCACATGGAGAGACATGAAACAAATAGACAGAACCTGATCTTTAGGTCTTGGAAAGTCGGGAGTGGTTCAGTAAAGATAAGTAGAAGGCGATGACGTTGTGTTAAACCCTGTAAGACGAAAACCTTTGATGAAAGTACGAAACTAGACCAAGAGCCAATTTGGTGATCAAAACAATCCCGGCGGAGAAGATCACTGGCTACATAGATTTACAATAGTAGCAAAGAGGGAGAGCGAAAATTTAGAAAGGTGACTATAAGATCGAAGATGGCTCCCAGATTTGTTACAGGTTATAAAAGTGAACTGTGGTCTCTTCAAAGTTCAGGTGTCGAGGTATAGCCAATATATTTATGGAGGGGATTTGATTAGCCGGGTGGTGTGAAATATGGCGAAAGGACGCTCAGTTGCCCTCTCCTCAGCTCCGTTACCTTATGATGGGGTTAAGCTAATGAAGAAAGGGGGAAGGAAACCGTTCCCCTGAGTACGCGGGCAAATAACAAAAAGCGAGTGCAGATTGGCCGTTAATTACTTAGCTATGGCTGAATGTTGTTCTGTGTTATTTATTAGGGTAGTACAATAATAATATTTAACAACACAACAACAAAAAAAAGATAATATTTGCACAAATTAAATGAAATTGGAATATCCAAGGCTATGGGGTACTCAATAGTCTGGCTGAAAAGCTTAAGGCAGGTAAATGACCAAACTCGGATTGTCTTCAAGCCGAAATGCAAATACATTTTTAGGGAATGGCTGGATTAAAAGAGATCCGCACACGTCGTCGCCTTGCAGAAGTTAATGCTTGGACGACGAAGGGAAAGGGCAATTCGAGGAAGAGAATTGTACAAGTTGAGATTTACCTCGGAATACCTTGACGAGTGAGTACTTGCGCTGGTGAATGAGAACGGTCGTTGTGGGGAAATCGCCAATTGCCTGCGGCGGAGTTCCGACAGGAGAGTTTCTTCCTTTTGGGCTCGTGTAGACGAACACGGAGCCAAATTGAGAAGTGACGTGTCTCGTGCGTGATAGCGGGCCGGTACTCTCGTCTTTTGATCTCGTGTTTGAGAGCCACGTGGGTTGCTGTGGTCCACGCGGGGCTCCTTGACTATATTCTTTCACATCAGGAAGTATCGATATCTTTATATCGAGCAACTTCGAAACGGATACCCAAAATAATAGTTTTATTGTTGTTGAGCTTCAGAATAATGTCCTAGAACCAGTCATTGAATATCTCAGAAGCAGAGTTAAGTGTTCTAAAAGACTTAAGAATTAGATGGAGAGAATTATATGAAGATTTGAATATCTTCAGTATAGAAAGGAAATGGCAAACCACGGCGTGGCACAAGAATGGCAACACGAAGAAGATAGATACAAAAAAGGAACGGACAAAGTAACCACGCGAAACAATAATATGTTTTTAAGTTGGCCATGGTGTTCAGTTCCAATTATGAATGATTAGCCTGCGTCAGCAGCTGTAGGAAGGTGGGCAATAACGTTTACCATTGCAAATTCAGTGTTCTGGTGAGCCAGACAAATAGATCTCACTAATGCAACGAGGGAGATATGGTCAATAATTTGAGTGAATACGACGCTATCAAACCCCTTAAGACGAACAGTAACTAGGATATCGGATAGGAGCTTGATTAGTGGATTCCGTTCAGGATGAATTTCTTTGGAATGGAGCAAACAGTAGCATTGTTGATGTCGGATGGGGGGACTACACCAGTTAAGAGTGGTGTCATAGATTCCAAATAGATAAGTGAGGAGAATAGGGATAAAGAGGCCTTTTTAGTAGTATAGTCCTAATCAAGCGAAGGATGGATCTTTTTAGAAGAGAGTAGACGGGAGGACATATCCACTAGGGATGCAAGGCCCAGGAAAAGGGGTGTGCGATAGATTGTTGATAGATAACACATGGCGACGGTCAGGAACATAGGGTATTCCAGAACTAATATGTAATATTTTTTTAGGAGAAATATTCTGAGAAGATTACATGAGATAGATGGTTGAAAGTGATGGGGCTTGGGGAAGGAGAGACGAAAGAGAAGGTTGAATAGTGTGCGTGGATTGTTCTCATTCTTGTAGGCGGATACGGCAGGTGTGAACTTTTATCAAGGTTATAGTGTGATAGCGGAACGTTTTACGGAGATATCAGAAGAGTGATGAAAATGGAAGAAGTAAAAACGTTGAAAGATGTATAGCCACAGGTCCTTCTAAAGAAACTTGGGTCTTGATAAACTACTGACGTTGGGGCTGGGAGGGATCATAAACAACCTAATGGCACCATACATCTTCTTGTGGTTGCGTAAAATAATTGCTAAGGAAAGAAAATATGGGGGGGGGGGCAGTCTTGTGAGAGGGGAAAATTTTTACTGATGTGTATCTTTACTCTTTTGCTTCAATAGTTCCTGATTTTAAGGTACACTCGGTACCGTGGTACTGCGACTTAGATCGCCAGTCAAAAAGGTACTGTGGGTTAAAGAAATTTACTATTGTATTCCGTTTTACTCGTGATAATTTCCATTATTTTTGGATCGATTTGTTCACTTTTACTATTTTCTGCCAGGCGAATAAATTTGTCTTCGTTGAATTACGTCGTCTTCAAAATACCCGTGCCATAATCTGACAAATTTGTGGTAAGGAATAAATTTAAAGGGTAGCTTGTTCCTTCCCCTTTTCCGTCTCCCACCGTTCTCCAAGACTGTTCAAGATCTTCCCCAATGGCATTCAAAACCTTTCCCGGCGAACTTCGTCGATAGGATATTTCGTTCGTTTTTTTAGTGCATCCTCGTAACCCCCGCTGGAAATTAATGAACCTAAGGAAATGAAACTTATTGAAAAGCAAAGGAAAATTATGGTAGTCAGTGCAAGCCATGATGTTTAGCGCTAAATGGTCGATGCTAGAGGTTGCAGGTAGGTAATAAACATAGTAGGACCAGAACATAGTTTCTAAAGTGCCGAGTTCTCTTACATTGGTAATCTTTATCGACTTTAAACGTATTTGCTAGTGAGGGTGGGAAGCTATTTTATATTATTCAACGAGACGTTGTAAAAAGGAACCAAGGGAGACAAACGAACGGTCCTTCAGGCCGTTTGCCGTGATTTATATCAATGTACGAATGAAGCAAAATGAAGAAACTCACAAAATGTCTCGAGTAGTTAAATATTTCTCGGTACCTGCTGCCAATTAACTGGATATTTCATCACCTTATGTGTCCATAATCTTTGTAGATTTTCTTGGCGTATAGTCTGCTCCAAATAATAATAATAATAATCTTCATTTGTGATTCTTTTAGTCCTTTTCATTTTCTGGATGCCTTTATTAATTGGTGTTTAAGCTTTACTCCTATATTTTATAATTAGTAAGACTTTTGGTAAATAACAAGTATAAAACATGATTGACATGAATTTAATATGAAAATAAATTATCCAGCATCGTCTGTCTCTTGGGAAAAATCTGAAGAATCCCTTTAGAGTGTGACTACACACTAGCCTGGTGGATTGCGGGAGAATCCTTCAATCCCTTTCCGCCTGTCAATTATTTATATATCGACATTGTAAGTAAATATGAAAAGGCGTCATTTAAACTCTGTAAACACCTAAGATACGACCACACCAAACATCAAAGCAAACATTGCAACAAGAAGAGATCCACAAAGCTCTCCTTTCGTCACGTTTGAATAACATTGACATTAATATAAGTGGACTTTGCATATCAATGTATTGACTTTGGTATCATTAAAATGCCGTGGGGAAGAATTTAAATATTGACTAAGTTCAGTTACCAGCACGACAATTCTACACAAACTTCAAAATCTTTCTTTTAAAATTGAAGTATGATTTTGGGTTCAGAACTCTCTTCCAAAAAATAACAAATGAGTTGGACAGAATATGCAACTATCCTTTCATGACCTCCATACAAGAGTTATTGTCGACCCTTAACTTTGTTTCCTTAGTCTTGATGTGTAATTTCCTGCTAGAGTTTTCCTTGAGTTTATGACGCCAGGAAAAGGCGGTGACATCTTCCATCACAATTCATCATTACTTTTCTGATGTGTTTTGGATCATTAGGCAAGGGTCGGCTTTTCCCTGCAACCATACAGATAGAAGCAAATTGTAACAATCGGATACATTGAAAACCACTGAATTAATGGTTACAGAGCCTTATATAAAAATGGGTCGTAGGAACCATACAACAAAATGAACTTGAACATTTTAATGAGTAGATAAAAATATTTAGCTCTTCTTTCTCACAGATAGAATTTTTAATTCAGTAAATTCAGTTAAAATACAAATGGATAATTCAAGTACGAAGGATTATACCCGAGTCCAAATTCGATGGAATTTTTACCATAAGAGGAAATTCTTGATGTAATTGCATCAAACTCCAAGACATATTTTTTACTTTTCTGTCCTTAGGGGCACCACTTTTCATACACACAAGAAACTACATTTATGAGCCTCTAAGGTACATTAGAGGATCTCTCCATAGCAACGGGAAATTATTAGACTTAAATTAAAAAATGAATGGAGCGCCTATTTTTCTAATGGCTCAATTGACACGGCTATTCATCAAAACACTTTCCAGTTACAATATTATTCATTAATTATAAACAACTTTCTTGATGAAAGTGAATGAAATTTTAGAGTAAGTTACCAACAGGTTGAGGAAAGAGGAGATCGAATTTTCTGACCGTAAAATTCTTACTTAAAAATTATATTTAAATGTCAGTAAGTTTTCCATCCCTCTATACATTTATATAGGATATGGCTTTAAATATATTTGTCATTTTAGAAGTAAAAGAAGTGAAGCCTAACTTTTAATTTATTCAAATTTAAAATACTATCCTAGTCATCCTTGAATTTGACCAAGATTTACTCCTGAAATCTTTTTATTTACATATGTGCATTGTAGACATATTGTATTTGATATAATAATCGAGACGTTTCTTTTTTTGTAGATCTCTACATCAATATATTGGGTTCAGAAATAAGTTCTTGCGGTTTTATCAAATTTATTCATTACCATTAACAATCTTAGAAAAACTTCATTTTTAATTGATAACAATATGCAATTTAATCAGTAATGTATTCTCCGTTGTTATTTACGACTTCTTCCCAACGTTCAACTAGTTTTTCGATGCCTCTGCAATAAAAATCTTTATATTTTGACTCGAAGAATTCGTCTAACCAGATTCTTAATTCCACATCAGTATTGAACGAAACGCCGGGCAAATTGTTAGAGAGTGATCGGAACAGATGGAAATCCGATGGAGCCAAATCTGGCGAATATGGAGGATGCGGCAGTATTTTCCAATTAAGCGATTGGATGGCGTCTTTTGTCATATTGACAATATAAGAACGAGCATTGTCGT
This sequence comes from Ceratothoa steindachneri, assembly GCA_963969495.1. Classification (NCBI taxonomy): domain Eukaryota; kingdom Metazoa; phylum Arthropoda; class Malacostraca; order Isopoda; family Cymothoidae; genus Ceratothoa; species Ceratothoa steindachneri. Next base: position 143,919,190 of record OZ018331.1, on the reverse strand, counting down.
GTTGCAAAAGGACTCCATAATGTGAATGAGGTCGCTTTTCACGAATAGCTTTGGCAAGTCGATACATTTGTTGAACGTAGAGTTCTGCATTGACAATCTCACTGTTCGCAAGGAGCTCATGAAAAATGATGCCTTTACAATCTCACCACACATACAGCATCATCTTTCGTGGATGAAGTCCTTGCTTTAATCGCGGAAGTGGTTTTTTATTGGGGCTAAGCCATTGTTTTCGATGGTTCATGTTGACATAAACACACCACTTTTCGTCGCCAATGATGATACGGTAAAGAAATCTGTCCTTATATCCACGAATAGCCTTGTGACCAGCAAGCAAACCTGCGGCAATCGTGGAACGTTGAAGTTTGTTGCTTTTGCTCAAAGCGTGCGGAACCCATGCACCGAGTTTTTGAACTTTCCTTATCGAATGAAGGTGATTCACTACAGTTTTCTGATCACACGCCGATTATACAGCCATTTTTCTAGGCGATTGACAAGGATTTTCATGAAGAAGGTCGTTCGATCGATTTTCATCCAACTTAATGGGGCGATCAGAACGTTCTTCGTCATTAAGAATGAAATAACCGTTTTTGAAACGTGAAAACCACCATTGAGCTGTCCTTTCTGATAAAGCATTTTCTCCGTACACAGCACAAATATCGCGACGAGCTTAGGCTGCGTTTGCATTGTTCCCGTCTTGATTGAAAATGAATAACAACAAGTGTCGAAAATGCGCCTTTCTTTCAACTAGACATTCCATTTTGAGGGTACAGAACAAAAATTAAATTAACACAACTTTTAAATAAACCGCAATGACTTATTACTCAACTTCAAGACGTAGCCTAAGCAAAAGCCTAATAGTCTACGCTGTTAACAGACGTAGCCTAACCTTTGCAAATTTTGCTCTCATTATTTATTATTGTTCCTTAATATGTGCACAATTCACGTTAACAAAACTTAAATCAACACAACATTTTAAAAAACGCAAGAACTTATTCTTCAACCTAATATTTCAAAATATGCAACATTTCTGATTTCCAAAGAGGGCAAATTGTTGGAACGCCAATGGTTGAGGATTAAATGACAAAAATGTCTACTTATTGTGTAAACACAAAGAAACTAGGAAACACAAGGAAAAACTAGCTCTGAAAAGTACAACTCAAGACTGAAAGCGAAACTCAGTGACAGAGATCACAGAGAATTAAAACACATTGTATCCATAAATCACAGAACCATAGCTACTAAAGGGATTGCCAACTTAATATTAACCAAAACAGTTTGTCGAGAGCTCAATGCAGTTGAATAAAACGAAAGCGCTGCCATTTTCAAAACCTTTTCTTTGCCCATCAATGTTAAAAAACGCCTAACCTGGTGTCATGCTACAATAAGGGGACAATGGACCAGTGCATGAATTTCATCTTCTTTGTAGAATATCCTTTATCCTTTTTCTTTATTCAGGACGAAATTATGTATGGAGGACACCTAAAGAAACCTTGATCCCATTGATCCCAACCATGGGATATGGATGCGGCCTAGCGATGGTTTGGTCGGCTATATTGTGGAGTTCTCTTGATCCTACGACGACAATGAATGGGAGGATTATTTTTAAGGAGTATTTGTGAATTTAAGGTGACCAAATTCCTTCAATAGTACACACATGATTTCACAATAGTGACACAATCTTCCAAGACGATGATGTGCCGATTCATACAGCTATAATTGTTCAAAACTTGCACAAAGATCACAGAAGTGGTTAAGATTACTTGGCTTGGCTCCCACAATAACCAGAGCCGATCCTATTTAAATATATCTGGGTTGTTTTTGATCAACAAGTAAGTAACTGCTTTTCCCCGTCATCATCTCTGAAAGGGCTGGAACAGGTTCTGCTTCATGAATGGATTAAAATTACAATAACTACTGTCCAAAACTTGTAGGACTATTCCTTGAAATAATCCAGCATGTTATTTCTGCCAAAGGAGGATCAAATGGATATTAAATGATAAATATTATTTAACGAGGTGTTTCCATTATTTTGTCCAATCCTTGTAGATGGCTTGGCAGTTTTATCAAATCTTTAATGAGATTGTAGTTTTTTATAAATTATATTTCATATCAATGTAAGGATTTTGACTGAGTTTCAGTTAATACACGGTCCAATGCAAAGAATTTAGCAACTTTTCTACGTTCTTCATGAATGGCCGGAGATACACGACCTCATAGTTTATCAGCGAATCTTAGCTTCTCCTCTTCCTTTAAGGTCATCTGCTCCAGCGTTGTGCTCAGAGACAAACACCGAATATTAAAATAAAATTTTCTCTGCTGCTCATTGATTTCTATATATTTTCCCTATAAACTTTATATGTTATGGAACATAATTTATATGGAATTATTAAGTTAATGGTTTTACCTAGTTCAAATCGTATAAAGTTTACCGCCAGTCTATTTAAAATTGAAGAAAAATGTTAGTTCCAGGAACACTAACTGGTCGGAGGAGTTCTTCACATTATTGTCAGGGTTGCCAATATGGTAACATTTAAAGATCGTCAGGCACAGTACCGTAAAAAAAATCAAAACCCTTGTATTTCTTTCCCAACATATTCCATAACCTTTGTCAAATAATATCCAAGGTTTCCAAAGTACGGTAGGTGTACGATAGCCTACAAGTATAAGTTACATATGGGTAAAGGTTATATAAATTTGGATGAATAAAACGAAAGCTATCAGCAGATAAACAATTTTCTGGAATAACTAAAGTGTCCAAAATTATCCAAACGCTTATGTTCTTGTAGATAAAACCGGCATTGTTTACATAGCAAATGACTTCAGTTCACTCTCATGTACGCTAATATGCATAAGAATCTGTCACGCCTCTGGCCGAGAGCTGATCGTAAAGCTGCGCTACGAAGATAGTTTCAATTGGAGCCTATGCAAAGACTGCCAAACTCTCTGAAAGTGTAGTCCGTAGGATTCAGTCAACCTATGATAAGACAGGATTATGAAAAGTTGGTATATCAACTGGTTAGCCAAAGCAGACCTCGAAAAGGTAAGACCGAGCCACAGGCCATCTCAAGAGGGCCTGTAGCAGTTTCTCGACATTAACGGATACGAATGAAGACAATAACCCATTTCAGTAACACATCTAAGTTCAATTTGTTCGGATCCGGTGGTATCTGATTTGTTCTTCACAGAGCAGAGAACAGGATAAAATTTATCATCATTTGCATCAAAAAGACTGTGATGTTGAGGCATGATTTCGATAGACTGGGCTGCTTGCGTACTTACGGTGCACACTAAATGCACATGTATATAAGTTATTAATGTGATAGCATGCTTTGCCCCATCTGCTTGCCTGCAAAGCCCAACCTGCCTTTTTCATGCAGAATAACGCTCCCTGCCCCAAGTCCAAGTCAGGAAAGACCTTGCTGGATGAGGATCACATCGCACTTATGAGCTAACTTTTCCATAGTTCGGACCTGAATCCCATTGAAAATGTTTGGAAGAAACGCGAAGAGAGGTCTTAAACGAGGAATTCGAAAACAATCCAAAAATCTTTAGGAAATTGTTCAAGATGAATGGACAAAGATTACTCCTAAATAATGTAAAAACATCATTGTGAATAAAAGGCTCCTCAATAAGTCATTATTACCCTATAACTTGTACAAATGTTTTTCACTGAGAATTTAATCATCATATTCCAATAAATATTTGTTTGTGCTTTCTTCATATAATTTTCGACACTTCACTTTTTTTTTCTATTTAGCTGCTTATCTGTTCATACATTTCGTTTTATTCATCTAAATTTGCATAACATTTACCTATGTGCATTTTATACCTGTAGCTCATCGTACACCAATTTTGGAAACCTTGAATTTTTTCCTGGCGAAAGATATGGAAGAGGATGTAATAGCAATACAGCCATTCTGATCGTTTTGGACAGTACTGTACATGACCCCATGTAAAACCTTTATGGAGAAGAAAAAAGCCCTAAACTAAAACAGTCTCTCCCAGAGCACAAAGGAGAATTAAGAGCATTTCCATACCTCCAAAGGGCTCATAAACATTTCACGTAGAAAATTGCTAAAGCAGAACTAAGATAAATGACTCTACTTCATTCCATTCCCAAAAATAATTATGGAAGAAAAATAGAACGTAAGCTAAGAGAACCACTCCCAGAACATAAACGAGACGTAAATTACTATCAAAATATCTAGTCTTGTTAATTATGGCTCAAATAACAACATCACCTATCATCCTTGGGAAGTGCAATTTGAAATAAAAAGTTCTTGAACTTGTCTAAGAAAACGAGCCGCGTCAAACTTCATCAAAGAACTACCAAATTTTAATGCTCCTGGCGGATCCTTTGAGCCCTTCACACCCTCTTTATATATCAACTGAGACGCTTAGACTTTTAAACACTTACGGAGTAATAACTTACCTTTGTTCTTACCTCCTCTACCTTTAGCTCCATATTTCCTTATTAACATTATCTGTTTATAGCAAGTGAAGAAATAGCAAATAAAAAGAGATAAGAAGAGAGAATATATGAAATTAGAAAAAAAAATTAAAGTCGTAGTGTAAGAGTTTATTAGTAAAGAAATTGTTAAAGTTTACCAGGTTACTGGAATATCGAATAAATCTTTTAAAAAAAACAAGGACAACATCGAATAAATATAGAAAAGATACAAAAAACAACGGCAATATCGAATAAATCTAGAAAAAATAAAAAACAATGGCAACATTTAAAAAATCCAGAAAAAAGAGAAAAACAATGGTAACATTGAATAAATCTAGAAATAAATACAAAACTGATGTCATCAACGAATTATTCTTAAAAAAAAACAAAAAAACAATGGCAACATCAAAAAAATCTAGACAAAGCAAAACAAAAGGTTAATCGAATAAATCTAGAAAAAAAATACCAAAAAAACGGCAAAATCGAACAAATCTTAAAAAAAAACACAAAAACGGCAACATTGAATAAATCTACAACAAAAACAAAAACACGGCATCATCTAGTAGATCTATCAAAAAACAGAAAAAACAACTGCAACATTTAATAAGTCTTACAAAACAAAAACAAACAAAACATGTCATCAAACTAGAAAAATAAAAAATAAACATCTAATATATCTAGGAGAAAAACACAACAAAGGCATCAAATAAATCTAGAAAAAAACACAAAAAGCAGCGGCAACATCGAATAGTTATATAAAACGCAAAAAACAAAGGCAACTTTTTATAAATCTTTTAAAAACAAAACAAAAAACAACGGCACTATAAAAAAGCAAAGAACAACGGAAACCTGGAATAAATTTAGTGAAACAAAAAAGAGAACAACTAATAAATTTATAAAAAACACAAAAACAACTACAATATAAGCTCACCGGACAAAACATTAGCACCTAGCGAGAAAAAACATAATTTAACATCTGAAGCGTTTAGGAACCTTAGGCAGCCGAGAGGCGTAACTTAGTTTACGTCGAAGTGTTAGTTAGTCTTTATTTGTGTTGCGGACGGCGTGAAGATCTGTCTGTAGATGGCAAATCATCTCTACTTGATCTGGGCTGGAAAAGTGACGTCATGGAATGTCGGAAAGGTGTGATTGCATTTAGCCGCACCAAAGGTCATCAAGTGAAGGAGGTGGCGGAATTTGGCAGTGTTTCAACGAGTACGGTAATCCGGATTTACAAGCAATGGCAGAACTCCCAAAATGCCATTCTTGTGTTCAACTTTTCCATCCCTACATTTAGAATTTGAATTCTTAACAAAATTCTTTACCTCCAATGGCTATCCTAAATAACTATTTCTGAGACAAATTAGTCTGTTTCTCAATAAAAAATACTCGACTCTGCCTCCACAACAAACTGTCAATAAATTAAAGATCTTCCTTTCTTTACCATACTTTGGTTACCAATCCTAAAAACTTAAAAAAAAGAGTTGTTAAAACTGTTAAATTCAGTCTATCCTCAATTATTACCATCTATTGTTCTCATTAATGACTTCAGACTGGGATCATTATTTAAGTTCAAAGTTCAACCACCCACCAATATGCAATCTAAAATTATATACGTTTTTTGTTGTACGTACAATAGCACTGTATCATATGTGGGGGCAACAAGGCGTACGCTTTACTCCCGCTTCATGTAACATATGGGTAGATCTGAAAAAACTGTACAACACCTTTCAAAACCTGATCCATCCCCAATTCGAAACCATCTGTCACAATGTGGCTCTAGGGCTACACTCGAGAACTTCACGATACTTAATGCGGTAAGAAACATCTCGGACCTTCACCTGCTAGAGTCCATTTATATTACAAAACTTCAACCCAGTCTAAATAATAACTCATTATCTGTCCCATTAAATATACTGACTCATTAAAAAACATGCTAATTTGTTAAATTTCACATTGTTTTTTTTAAGGAGGAGGGGGGGGCAAGAATAAAATTCACTGTTAATTATTTTCCTTCCTATTTTTTAGAATTTCCCTCGTTGGTTCAGTTTGTTTTTTTCTCCATATTTCTAATATAATCAATTATCTCAAATTAAATATTCATGCTTCGCAATTTTATTACATGTGTTAACTTTTAATTTGTACATTTAACTCCGTATTTTGTATTCTTTCTTTAGCACTGATGATGGGATTAGTTATAATCCTGAAACGTTTGAAATAAATGTTTCGAGGCATCTACGGCTCTGTCCCGCTCATCCTGTTTATATATATATATATATATATATATATATATATATATATATATATATATATATGATGTAGGTTTCTGCCATTGCGCATCTACAACCAATCAGTAATGCATAAGTATAAATGAGGTCCTCGCTTATACAAGGATAGCAGCAGCACGTTCACACAAGATCAGCACGACATACTATGCAACGAGACGAGCCACGTGCTGCCACTTGGAACAGCAGGAAATATGATCACGGTTAAGTACCGCTACTTCAATTCACGCGACACCACGTACCTAGCAAACATTCTCGTACTAATTTACATTCCCGTTGTGCTCATCCCATACAATGAAAAAATAAATTAACAAGGATAATGCTACGAATTATTAGGTAAATTGACTCCGCAAATAATCAGTGAATAACTAATAAACGGATTAAACACACTTGTCATTTCTAAGTACCGGTGACATATAGGACAATTTCACGTAACGACATGTAGTATGTATGTTAAATCAATGCTCACCCTCCAGACATACACAAACCAATAGAATCATAAAGAGGGAAATACTCGTCAAATTATATTTTGTGAAGTAAAATCCTTTCACGCGATTCAGCCTCTCCTCCTATCCCACATAACACGTCCCAAGAAGACCTATGAATATAATAATAAGCAAGGAAGGCAGACTAGAGCACTGAATTAAGGGACAAGGGAAATGGGGCGAGATTTGCAATCCATGCGGTACCTTGACTTAAGCTGAATGAATCCAAAGGTCCCGGGTCTGTGAACCATTAAGATTTGAATTGGGTAATTACTCCTCACCTAGATAATGAACTACACACTAACTCCTCTAAGTAAGGCGTGTCACATATTGCCCTAGTAAGAAGATCGGATAAAGTTGGCTCAGAGGAAGTCTAAACAGCTATTCCCATCCCGTGTAAGAGAGGCCTCATTCACACATGAACAGAAAGGATAAGAGGTTCAACTGGAGACCATACAAGAAACCACAACTGCTTCAAACTCACCTATTGACGGTGTCGCTGGCCTAGAATTCCCAAATTGACTTTAATTTCTTCTCATACACCACCATTTCGCTTCCACATTCCTTTCGGTGAATGCCACTCGCAATTACTTTGTTTTAGCTTCGAGCAAACACGCACGAGAGGCGTGAAACCCCTTCTCTTTTCCTGCGCGTTTTCTCATAAAATAACTAATGCCCAAAGGTAATATTTACATGTCCATTAATTATTTTACATATATTACATACATTAAATTATATATTTCAGAAGAATTTCGTATTGAGAAGGAAACAAAGGAAAAAATTCAATTTCGTTGATGATCAAGAAGAGGGCAATAAAAGTTTAAGAACAAATGGCGGCGGTTTGGGTGGAGTCAAATGCATTCCTTCGGAGGAAAATGAGGTACTTTGTATGCTTGAAACTGAAGCGTCGAGGAGATGAATGCGCATTTTCAATCACCAAAATGACCATACTTAAGCTAGAATTCTTACTTTTTAGTGCCTGTGTTCTCCGTATCTCATATTTATTCCTCTTAAATACTTCTATTTTATTCAACTACCATTTTCTTTCTATCACTCACATATTCCTCTCCAGCTTTTTAGAATGTTTTTGTCGCTTACAAGTTTTCTTTTTTCTCAATCAACGAACAGCCAGACATTATACTGCTCAGAAGATACATCAAAATCGCTCTGATAAGGAAGATAAATATTGATTCATTAGTAATTTATTGAATATCTTTCTACTTCTAATGAGTCATGGTTACCAAATAAAATCAGCATTTTCCTTTCCGTCTGTATTTATTTCTCTGTTTTGTTTGAATGATTCTTCGAGATTAACCTGCATCATTTTTTAGCATATTCGATTTAGATTCCATTTGAGAATGACTATTTTATGTATCTCTCTAGATTGATATATTGTATTTTATCCTTTTTTTATCTATATCTGCCATGCCATCTTCGTAAATAAGAATTAGTTGAATGTTTGTGTATCTGCTTCCTCTCTTATTATAGGTTTTTTATTTCATCGCATCTACTCGTGGTTTTTCAATATCATCCAGCTGAGCTTCGAATCTTCTTCCTCCTCTCTCATAAAAATGGCAACAGTTTTCTATTTTCCTAAAAAAAAACTCGCAAATTCTGAAATAAAAACACCTGTTTCCAGCAGCTGAGAGAAAACTTTTTAAACTCGTTCTTTCTGATAAGACTTCGCCTCGTAAGTTGGAAAATTAATTAAGCTGGTATCCTTTGGCTACCTTTGCCTTTTCGGTTGGCGCTGCTTTTTTCACTTGTTTTAGAACGCTTTCTTTCACCCTTTCTAGATTTTATTCCATCTATATTAAATTATAATTACCAACTTCCGAGCAGAAGTATGTAGCAATGGAAGTGATGAATATGGAGGTAGAGGAGAACCGGAGAAGAGAAAGACCGACAATGAGATGGAAAGACTGTACTCTGAGTAACATGAGAGAGAAAGGACGAAATAGAAGAAGTGCACTAAACAGAAATCTTTGGTAACGACTCATCAAGAACGGCGATCCCGGGTAGGGAGAAGCCAAGGAAAAGAAGGAGGTCATCCTAAAGTTTGCTCATTTCTGTTCAGAATCAATAATGATAAGACGTCATTGAGACCTTTTGCTTAATTCAGTTTGCATCCATGTTCAGCGACTTTAGTTTAGAGGCCTGACCCCGTTTTGGGTACATACTAAATTTAAAGCTTACTTCTTGTAATTTGTATTTGTAATTCATTTAATTTCTACTTCATGCTGGCACGGTAAGGTTTCCTCTTTGGTTCACAGCTACGTTCTCTTTTTTTGCCTTCGTTCACGATCATTGCGATCCTGCGAATATTGAAGAACGTTATTCACAAGTATGCCCTGGATATTGGGTACAGCCTGTATAGAAGTCCGTTTCCCTTGTACATTGAGTTAATCGCACTAGGTTCTCCGAATCGGCTAGTTTTCAACTGCTAATTTAGAAGGAAACTATTACTGGTAACCTTTAATGTGATTTGAGCCTACCTTAAGATACCTTAATTTTACCTCCCGACTGATTAACGTACTTAAATTATCATTGTAGCAGAGCTTTGTTGAGTGACTAGGGCACGATCGTTTTCTTTTTCTAACTCTGTGGAGATATAGTCTATATTGACGGGTTATTAAATCAAGAAATTCCTTTGATTCCACATCTGGTTACCTAAATGGGTGGGGGACAGATGGTTCTAAGCAGGTTCCCCCTTTGTCAGGTGATGGTTCTAAGAGACTCAAAGTGGTTTTCCCGACACACCTTTTGCAGGGTCTATACATGGGCGAAAAATTTAAAAGGGTTTTAAACGACAACCTGAGAGAGAAACTTATCTTAGAGCAGTGGGGTCGGGAGGGCGTATGTCTCCTCCATTATCACTGGAAAACAGAGACATTACCTCCTCTACATCACTCACCCCTTTGTATGATGTTTATGGATGCTTCCTTATTCATCTTTGGCGTGTTCAGACAGTTTCTGCAGATTTCGTTTTTTGTGGCCTTTCGCTGGATTTTCTGTCTTTTGTCTTACAAAATACAAGGTAATTTTTGGGGGGATTTGCTTGTCTCGGCCTTTATTTTTTTCTTCTATTTTCTTTCTTCTTTAGTAGTTTTTTGTTCTTGGCGTTGATAGTTAATTAGGAGACTAATTTTCCGGAAGAGAGGGTACAATCAATCAATTTATCAAGCAACCAACAGCCGTACTTATAATTATGGTTTTGATAATGGATAAGACAATAATTCATAAATAACTGTTGCGTTACCCAAAATAAGATAGAGTGGATGTTACAAAGACAATTACGAGTTCTAATATTTCTCATTAAAGAAAGAAAATACAAATAGCGTTGGACAATATAGGGTCTTTCAATATGGTCGCTCAATTTTTAAATATAAATAAAACCAGTTGTTTTTGATATATGCACTCAATTTATTTTAAATTTGAAAGAACATTTTATGGCATTAAGTGTGGAATATGACGACGTTCAAAAGTCCACCGGGGCTTTGCTTAGTGGAACGTATTCGGGAGGCCCAATTTTCGATGACTTTGTCGCATAAATCTGGCTGAATTTGCTGGATGGTGTTCGTTATGTTGACTTTAAGGGCATTAACTGTTTGCGGATTATTTGCATAGACCTGTTATTTAAGGTAACCCCCAAGAAAGTAGTCTAATCGCCGTAAATCGCATGATCTCGGTGGCCAGTTGACGTCGTCGCCGCGCGAGATTACCCTACCCTGAAATCGCTGGTGCAAAATGTCTATCGTGGCGTGCGAAATGTGGCACATAGCGCTTGCCTGTTAGAACCACATGACGTCAAAATCCATATCAGGCATATAATCTAGTTGAGGCCACAAGAAGTTGCTTATTATCGATCTGTAGGTCTCGCCGTTGACGGTTATGGCAATTCCATCTTCGTTCTCAAAAAATACGGACCGATGATTCCGTTAGACAAAAATCCGCCTCAAATAGTGACTTTGTTCGGATGCAATTGGTGATGGTGTATCTTATGTGGATTGTTTTCGTCTCAAATCTGATAATTTTGCTTGTTTACAAATACATTCATCTAAAAATGGGTCTCGTTGCTGTGGCGAGGATAGAAATCACGTAATGCGCGGAACGTTTGTCGAACGGAGCACTGATTTTGATAATAACATTTGATGATTTGCACACGCTGTTCAACACTATAACCTTCCATCCTGATTTTCCAAGTACTACTGAATAGTTCACAGTGAGGTTGCCAGGTGTCTCTTTAACAGCATGGCGACTATCGCCTGACAAAGCTCGAGCGTCCTTGTTGAAAGACCCTTAAGAATAGAACCGATCGCATATTGTTGATAATACAATTTAAAAATTAGAAAACTTCATTTAGATTAAGATATCATTTTGAAGAAATAAAAATTTAGAGGTCAGGAAAAAACATGAACGGCATTTACAAAATTCATTTCACTTCATGCGTTAGAGAAGAAAAAAACTCTCTTTACTAGTGAATTATATACGAACGAGAGCTTAAGGTGGGAACCGAACCATGGTTGACGCTGAGATATTGCAGATACTGTAAAGGAGAAAGCTAAAGAGAAGCAATGAACCCGCATCAAAGTGACATAAACCGCTGAAGACATTGGAAGGTAATAAAAATGATTCTATTATTGTTTGATATTTGAAATAACTTGATATAACCTACAAAACTACCTAAAATGGTTTCATTCGCATTCATTATCTTGAAATAGGTTACATAAGTGTGTAATAGTGTCTATAAAATGAAGAGGTGGTTAACATGGAACGAATCTCTTTAAAGACTCAAAAATGTGCAAAACCGAAAGGGCTGATGAGGTTTCGGTTGATTGCCATAAAGTTTGATAAATTGTCATTCAAACCTCATCAAAGGGAAATACATTTATTATGGAACGATGATGACGTGGAGTGGCACTGATCCAGGAGAGATGTGTGTCCTAACGGTCCATAGCGGTATTAGTAGTCTATTTGGGGGCTATTCACCATTTGTACTACCCACATATTTTACTTCCGTAACTTCACTACTGTATAACCCCACACGGATCCTTCTTCGTGGAACATGCGCTGATTAAATAAAAGTCCTCCTCCTCCTAGCCCGTAACGACCTAAGGAATTCACAGCATCCATATATTTCAAAAACCTTATTTTGCCACATTTTAAAAATTTCAAACTTCGTTTTAGATATTCTTTTTTTCAGATGTCTTCCTTGTTATTTTTTTAATAAAAGAAATAACCTCAAACATTTAAAAATCTCCAGAATACGATGCAAACAAAAAGACATTTATAACAGACAGATAAATTTTCATATTTCAGTAGCCATAAATAAAAAGAGTGGATCAATCGCTCTAAATCTAAGGACGAGGGGTGGGGGCCTACCCACGCTACAATAAGTTCACAGACAAAATCTATTATCGCGAAAGGGCGAGATATGAGTTCCTGTTGGGAGGGAAGCAAGATTTGGAAGAGGTGGTTTGGGTTATGAGTCATACGGCTCTGCTTAGAAGTCTCCCAGGAAGAGGGGCGATAGAAGTGGATGGGACCAAAGAGGACTTACTTAGTCCTTATTCAGCTATGGACCCAAATAAAATGGTCCGCAAAAGCAGGAAATATGTTTATTCTGTCATTCAGTGCCAGCCCCCACCATTTTTCCAGAAAAACAGCACCAATTTGGCGAATATTTTCTAAATTTTCCTGTTATATGGGACAAATCTTCATGTTAAACTATTTTCATCTGTACCATTTATTCTTTTATCATTTCCTTTCTGAAAACTTTTCCCCTCGCCCTTCTCCCCACTAAACCCAACGCCTCTTATTTTGTTTTTTCGGAAATTCCAAGCGTGTAACGTTCGAGACTAACGAGTATAGCGATTCCCAGTTTCCCTGGGTCTTATTTTTATTCCACTATCAACTCCTTTATTTTCTTCTCCTTTTCTATCCATTCCCTCAGTCATTTCCCATATGATTATTCCCAGCTATTCCGCCTATCGCTGATTCAAGCAGGGCCGTTTTTAATTCCTACGCTGCACCGATGGATTTATTTGAAAGCAGGAAATGCAATAAAAGCAATTTGATGTCATCATTCTAATCGGAGAAAAAGGCTCGTTTTTTGCTTACATGTTCATATGTACACACACACAAAAATACACATATAGTTTGAGTTGCACACGCCGACATTTCAGGTAGGCATATAGAAAAAAAATACTGAGTTGGAAGAATAGGCTTGTTTTTATTTTTTAAGAGAGATTATGTCGTCCACTTTTGGAAGGATAGACCAACACATATAACCTAAATGCAATTAATTTTTCACATACATCACATGTCACATAACTCACCAAATCTTGTCACAAAATTTTATATGTCCTTGCAATATATAGCAGGAGATAACACCTACGGGGGGAGTTTGCGCTTCACTACTAAGATTGAAATTTAAAATATAAAAAAGCAGCCATGGTTACATTTTTATAAATTTTCTGAACTTCATCAATTATAATAATTTTAAAAAGGAACTCTAAACTAAATTTCCCCCCTTTCAAAATAGCATGTTGCTAAAATACAGAGTTATAGAAGAAGATATATAAAAATACATTTTCTTAACTTCACCATTTTTAATTCTTTGGGTTATAAAAAATTCACAAAATTTCGATTCTTATATTTATTTCTGAACTTCACTATTTTGTTTTTTGATATTATAAAAGAATTATTAGAAATAACTTTGATAAAAAAACATAAGTCATAACCAAACTAAGATGAAATTATTATTCAAATACTCAAAAACAATCCTCTTCTTAAATTATAGAGTTCGTGAAGATAATGATGATGATTAGTGATGATACTTTTAATTACTAAGTAAATATAAAGGAAGGAACAAATACATAAAGAAAAGCAGCAATGAAAATATTGCTAGAATAAAGAGGTACAGGCCTAACAAAGATAAATCGAAAAAGTGTAGTAAAATTAATAAATAATACATTTAAAATGATTTTGAAAGAGCTTATACATCCTGGTCAGGTCGAACAACTACCAGAAAGACTGGCCTTCTTTGCAAGTTCCACTATTCCAATCACCCTAAGGAATAAGAGAGATTGAGACTAAAGCGTGTTCCCCAAACTTTTCCCAAATGACCTAAAAAGGAGAAACGAGACACCTTTCATCCACGGTGCTCCCAAATGCATTCTTCAGACTACTCACCACCATAGAACAGTTTGTAAACGCGCTCTTTCTGATGGAACTTTGCATCGACTAAATTGGAAAATTATTTATGCTGCTTTGCTTTGCTACTTTTGCTTTTCGATTTGGCGTTGCTTTTGCAGCTTCTTTTTCACTTATTTTAGAACGTTTAACGCCTTCGGAAGATTGGGAACATTCAACCAATTTCTCAAATAGACAACCTCACAGAAGAAATCCACATTGAAAAAATAGAATTTCTCAGAAATTTTCGAAATACGAGAATTACGCTATTAATAACGGATGATTATACAATAATTTAGAAATAACTCGCATTTGAGAAAATATGATGGGTTGGATGTTACAAAGGCAGTTACGAGTTCTGATGTAGAACCACTTATTTTGATAATGCAATTGAAAAAACAAATTAAAAATTCATTTAGAATTGGAACAACATTTTGAGGAATAGGAAAATTTAGAGGACAGGAAAAACAAGAATGGTATTTTCAAAATTCATTTCACTTTATTCCTTAGAGAATAGAAAAGAAATTTACTGGAGACACTAACCAGAGCTTAAGGAGGGATCCGAACCAGGGTATATGGAAGCCACCGAAAAGGAGAATGCTAGTGAAGAGCAACTAAAAGACCTCAAAGTGAAAATAAAACCAAATTTTTGAATTTAAAAGTCAACTTCATTGAATATTAAAAAAAATGAAAATAGTTGGGAGGGGCCAATTGAAAGAAAATGAATTGCGAAAACTGGTCTGAAAAATACAAAAAGGGCTGAAAAAAAATAATGGAAATCCTAAATTTCTACGAAAGATTCAAAGACGAGTCTCATTTTCAATTTTTCGTTTTCGAAGACCAAAAATACTAATTTTAAATTTGTTGCACAACGAAAAAATACCCCTGGCCGTTCAGGAGATAAAATCCATTAATGGATACGAAATCAGACAGGTATTTAAATTTGCTAATTAAGGAACAACTTCCATATTCCTGAAACTCAGATGAGCAAAGTTTTTTCTTTATAGAACTCATTTTTTCCCCATTACAGAAAACCCATTATGAAATCTGCCATCACTAATTTACACACACAAAAAAATGTGTTTAAATTCTTATTTCTGAGTACTTGTGCTCTTTATATGAATTGCTCTTGGGGACTACCACTTACCCCTCCAGCATTAGAGTGCTTAGTTATAGCAATCTTTTTAATCCCCTATATTATTCTTTATTGTGTTTCGTGTTATTTGTTTCGCTCTATCTTCTCCTCATATTCCTTTGCCCCCTCCCCTCTTTTAAAAGACGGAACCATGATGGGGACTAATAGTTGAATCTACCCCCAAACAAAAAATCCCTTCCGTCTGGCCCATTTATTTATCTATTTGCTAACAATATTTTCCACAAATATTTTGGTTCAAAAGGTAGGTTTTAGAACTTTTCCTATCTTTCATACAAATAAATAAATCTGAACCATCTAAACAAATAAGGGGAAAAAAAGGAAAGGAAAGAAAAAAGTTGTCCAGAAAGTAAATTGCATTTCGGGTCTTGTAGGTGAAAAAGTGAGTCTGGTGAGCTTTTTTTCAATGGTAAAAATCACGTAAAGTAAACCACTGAAGACTTTTAAAAGTAATATAAGTGGTTCTATTTTGGTTTGGTGTTTGAACTTATAACTTGATAAACTGCAAAACTACATTGAACTAACTTTTATAACTGTGTTTATAAAATGAAGAGGTGGTTAACATGAAACAAATCTATTTCAAGACTCAGAAATGTGTGAAAACGAAATGGCTGATGAGGTTTCGGTTGATTGCCATAAAGTTTGGTAAATTGCCATTCAAGCCTCATCAAGATGAAATACATTTATTATGAGACGAGGATGACGTGGTAGGGCTAGTCTAGAATTTTAGGAAACTGGTGATGAGGGGTATTCAAATGATGAATATGGGTGAAAAGAACATACTAGTGGCAGAAAAGTTAAATTCTGATTGATCTGACCTACATCAATTTAAAGTTGAAATATTGTTAGTTCTGGGTCATTTACTATATTTTAATATTATTTTAGTTACCCATAAAAGATCAATTTTACCATTTTCTATCATAAATACATTTATGTAGTCTGAAATATATTTTTCTAAAAAAATGTAAAAATATATTAGAGAGACATTAGAAGTAGGAAACCTGTTAAAAATGACCCATAATTTAGTTGGGTCAAACTCCAAAATTGCAAGTAGCCAGTACTCATTACTCATTGGAAGTCAATATTCCAGTAGTATTGCCAGTTCTGGTAACTATTGTAACTGGTAACTGTTTATAAAGCATTTACATTTTATTTGAATGCTATTAAAGCCTGTGGATCATTTTAGGATAACATAATTATTTGGTACAGATTATTTCTTAATCTAAGTGCCATCTTTTCATTTGCAGATATACTTGCCATTAGTGTGACAATAGCAAAAGTCAAGATAAGGTCCAAATCAAGTTCTCATCTAACTAATTTTGTTGGGACTGGGCAAGAGCTGATGGTGCCTGAGTTGCCAAAAATAAGAAATATTTTGAGGTGCGGTATCTACCTGAGGGAGCAAAGTGAAGATGACCGGAGAAATTATGAAGTGGACCAGCTGGTAAAAGACATGTATCAGGGCTTGATTAATCAATGGACCAAAGCTAATGCTCTCTTCAAATTATCTGTTGTAAATCAAAAAGTCACAATAATATCAAAGATTAAGGAGATGTGGAAGGAGGCAGTAAATTTTCCCTTGGTAAAGGAAAAATTGAAGTAAAAGAGAGGTTCATTGCAAAACTAGATAGGTTATTTGAATGCAAATGTCAAATTTCCAGTTGTGGGAAAGTAGGTCGTAATGGCTGTGAGACTGAAGCCCACATTAACAGCTGTTCTAGTAAAGAGAAAAAATACCTACTAGGGAACTGGTCTTTATTAAATGACAAAAGGAGAAGGTTGGAAATAAAGACACCTTTGAAATTGGAGGTGCTGTTATTCCAAAGCATAATAGACAATTAAGAGCTTCTGAAAGGAAAAAAAAAGAAAGGATAGCAGAAAGAAAGAGAAAAGGTAAGGAGGAAAGCGCTGTTTTAGCAGAAAAAGCAACAATAAAAGAAATTGAGCATTTTTTTGGCAGAAGGTGAAGATCTGGAGGCAGAAATTTCTGATGGTGACAACAGTTTGGGTGATGAAATATCGCCAATCAGATATGGAGTGCTTCCTACAGGGCTTTCTCTATTGGAAATAGGACCAGTAAACCAAAGTCAGTGGTTGACCACAGCTAACAAACTTCTTCAGCTGTGTGTGTCAAAGCATGAGCTCAAAGGAAAAGCCTTTAAGAATCTACGAGTATGACTGATTGTTGAGTTCATCATTGGTGTATATTAACCATTCTGGTTAAACGTTAAGATTAAGCACTCTTGGACCGAGGGACCTAAGCACATTCACTGCCTTAAGTCTCAGAAGAATGAGGTGTTGGATATTGTTTTGCCAACTGTTAAGAGATTAGCTTATTATGCATACAGTGAAGCCATCCTCCAAACCTTCCTATGCTCTGAAGATCAGGTGGAGAGAACTGAAGGGGTGAAAAGAATCCACACCATCAGAGGAGAAGGGGACCCAGATACTCAACTGGGAGACTTCTTTGTAAAGCTTAGAATGACACCAGATATCAATTGTAATGCTACCAGGATTGGAGATCTAATCAATTGGTCAGAAGATATCTCTGAGCCACCTCTCACTTGCTCTTTAAGTACTTCTGAATTGAAAAACTTCATTGACTCTCCTATGGAAGTGCCTGACTGGCCTTGTCACAGACAGAGGATTGAGAGGGTTGTAAGAATGGTGATTGAGGTTTCTTCCAAGTATTTCTCACATGAAAAGAGGGATAGAGGAATCGGGGCACAATAGACAAGTAGACATCTGATGTCCAGGAATGAGTCAAAGCAAGATTTGTGTGCTCTGGTGAAGTTTAACTTTTGAATATGACCCAAAGTGACCCAAGTAGCTATATGTAAAGCTTTGCATGCACTTTTCTCACTCATTAAACATGTAAATTTGAAGTTACTTTGTGTTTGTGTGTACTTGGATTGAATAAAAATAGGTTACATAAGGGAAAAATTTCCTTTGATTTAAATATAAATTGATGTAGGTAGGAGCAATTGTATAAAAAAATAAAGTTCTTTTTCAAAATCTACACCGGAAAATCTATCATTTAAGCACCCCTCATTAAAGGATTTAATGAAAATATATGGTTGCCCCAGAGTATGACCCGCCTTAATGACGTGGAGTAGCTCTGATCCAGGAGAGATGCGTGTCCTATCAGTCCATAGCAGTATTTGTAATCTTCTTATGACGCTATTCACTCTTTGTACTACCCACATATCCACCCCCTAACTTCACCACTGTATAACCCCACAAGGTTCCTTCTTCAGGAAACATGGGCTGATTCAAGAGAAGTAAACCTCCTCCTCCTAGCCCGGGGCGAGCTAAGGAATGTACATCATCCACATATTTTTTCCATCTTTTCAACACATTTTAAAATTTCAAACTCAATTTTTCAGATATTTGTTTGGCCAGATATATCTTCGTTGTTGTTTGTTTAATAAAAAATAAATAACCTTGAATATTCAAACAACGCTAAAAATACAATCTAAAATTAACAATTTGTATCCAAAAGCCATAAACACATTTTCATCCGTCAGTAGACATAAATAAAAAATATGGACAAACTGCTCTTAATCTAGGGACGAAGGATGGGGGCCTCCTCAGGCTGCAATAAATTCACAGCTAAAATTTATTGCACCCGAGGGGCGAGAGATTATTTCTTGTTGGGATGGGTGTGGTTGAAGTTATCAATCATCAGAGATGGGGAAGATCTTGACCTTGAAGTTTACTTATATTTTGGTGATCTTGATCTAAGATCACTTTAGACCTCAAAATCACTCTTAATTTCAGATCCTTTAATATGCCGCTATGCGAATGTCATTAGTTTTTGTCCAAGTGACATCTGATGGCAACTTTGTTCAACAATCATTGTTTATGTTTTCCGCAACGAGTGTTCATAAGGTTCCTATTTAAATAACTGATGATGTGACATACCCGGAGCCGGAGATTTTTCTTTCACCAAAATGGTAAAGATTACATATAAACATATATATAGTTTACCTACATTGCTATCATTTATTAAATTATAGCTAATTATTTATATAATTGAACATTATGCACATTTACTATGCGTGAAATAATATGCATTCGTAGTTGTTATTAATAAAAAATATTTAGCTTAAATCTTTCATTTTTATTACTTTTTATATATACATATTATCAAAATATAGTATGTTCAAGTATAATTTAGGCATATAGGTCCGTATTCATAATAAATTAATTTGAAACATATTTCATTTAGAGATTGAATATTTCAATAATGAATGCAATTTTACAACTTCATCAGGCTCCTAATGGAACCAAATATTCTAGGTTGTCAGCAAATCAGTATTTAATATATTTTGATACCAATGTTGGTAATAAGAATGAAGCTGCTATTGAAAGGAAAATATTTTCAAATTATCGAAAAAACTGGAAAGAGTAACAAAGAAATTTGTATGCACGATACAAAGAAAACTACAATTCTCTCTACTGGCCTTGACTAAATCAGAAATCTTCTGAGCCACCTTAGGATTAGTACTACTTAGCAACTATGAGGGAGGGTCAATAAGTTTTGCAAATCAGGAGGGCAAAACAGAGGAAGGGGGGTGGCTGTTTGTGGAGGTTTAGGACAAGTTATGACAAGTCAGGACCTGCAACCACACGCTCCTGCCTCGTCTATTTAAGAAGCAGTAGCTGATCGCAGATCGTCAGTCACAAATATTTCAACAATGAGGAAGGTTTAGCACCGCGCAGTGATCAAATTTTTTACCAAGGAAGGCAAGAATGTAAAAGAGATCCATGAACGCATGGTTGCAGTGTACACCCACACTGCCACTTCCTATGCAACCATTGCTCGCTGGAATAGTGAGTTCCACCATGGCCGTGAGTCCCTTGAAGATGACCCTCGTCCAGGACGCCCGTCAGACGTGACTAACGAGGACAATGTGGCCCGTGTGAAGAGGATAATCCTCGAAAATCGATGGGTGAAGGTCGAAAAAGTCGAACGAGAACTTGGAATATCACATGGAAGTAATATCAACATCATCCATGACAATTTGGCCATGACCAAGGTCTCTGCCCGTTGGGTCCCTAGAACCCTCACGCCTCATGATCGACTTCAACATCGTCAAAGTTCGGAGGAGCTGCTGCTCCTGTACAACCAAGACCCGGCGGGATTTGAGTCACGCATAGTGACAGGTGATGAAACCTGGGTCCATCACTGTGATCCTGAGACTAAGCTCGCAAGCATGGTCTGGAAGCACAGGGGCTCTCAGACCCCCATCAAGTTCCGGACCGAACCCTCAGCCGGGAAGATCATGGCTACCATCTTCTGGGATTCTGAGGGAGTGTTGATGGTGGACTATGCGCCTCGTGGAAGGACCATCACAGGCCAATATTACGCCGAGGAACTGGCTGGTTTGAAGGAGTGCATCCGTCAGAAGTGGCGTGGCAAGTTGATACGCGGTGTCCTGTTCCTTCACGGCCAGAGTTGCACAAGCTGCGCTGCGCGAGTGCGGATTCGAGGAGCTCAACCATCCCCCTTAAAGTCCAGATTTGGACTCTAGTGACTACTTTTTATTCCACCAGCTCAAGGCTGCACTGCGTGGACGCCGTTTTGGGGACGATGAAGATGTCCAGCTCGCCGTCCAGGAGTGGATTGAACAGCAGTCGGTAGATTTCTGGTTGTCGGGAATTCGAAGCCTCAGGGACAAGTGGCGCAAGTGTATTGAAGTCGAAGGTAGTTTTATATTAAAAAATAATAGAACACTTTTCCTCATATCTCGTTTTCTTATATCCGAATTACAAAACTTATTGACCGCCCCTCGTAAGAATGTATTTTGTTGTGCAGAAACTAGATTCAGAAGGTTTGGGTGAATATGAATCAGAGAAGAAATCTCACAAGCGTCTAGCTAAAAAAGAAGAATATGCCAGCCGCAGCAATGCTGTGTCTTCCAAAATTGCCAAGCAGTCAACACTAACATGTTCTACATTTCTAAGTAAATCCCAGGACTACCAATATGCAAGGATATCCTTGGAATAGGATTTTCTCGCTTGTAGCTAATGGACTATTACAATTGATCCTAATTGAATTACATTAATTTAAGGAGCTTCTTGCATGTTCGTATAAGACAAATATTTAGCTATATTTTTCATAACTAATCTCTGATTAAAATAAATATTAATCTAATTTGTATGAACATTTGACCATTGCGAGCCTAGCTAAATATTTTTATATTTTTTCCATTATCACTCAATCGCATTTGTTTTAATTTTTAAATATTTTTCAGACGTCAATCTGGCTTTTCATGTGGCACCTAGACGCAACCTACCTAGATCTCTTGCAACAACAACCAGCACAATGAAGGAAGGCATACCACCAATACTGGTAGCAGTTGATCATGTGGGTGTTCCATTCGAAATATGGTTAACCTATCACTGCAGTTTCATGGTAGTCACTGCGCCTTGGATATGTTATTATTTAGTGTATTATTTTTTATATAATTGATAAATTAACTATTTGTGATAGACGGATAGTCTGATAGTATAATATTTTCAATTATTCGACATGTGCTCCTCGTTCCTTAATTTGTTGAATAAAGACTCTTCCATATTTTTCTTTTATGAGATGGGTCATTGATGTAGTGGTATAGTAGGCGTCTCATTGTTGAATTGTCTCCTTTTTATTACATAGGTCTTCTCTTCAATGCTAGGTGGCGCAGTTCAGCTGGTGTGTGTCTAACCAATGTTCATAAAAACATTGATTTTATATTCTTACATTACCGATCAATCATGACTTATCGGAAAGATCAGCTTCACTGGAATGCCGAAGACTTCATAGAACACAGGGCTTTGGAATATTGGACAGGATCAACTCGGAGCATGTGATACCCATTAATGAATGGGGAACACATGTCGAATAATTAAAAATACTATACCTGCTAAAGTGTCTATTAGCCAATGGATCGAACATGGTGGAGTGTTTAAAAGAATTCGATGTTCGTGGTCAGAATCCTACTTATGACATTGATGAATATGGTGCAGGTGAATGATGATGAAAAAGGTACAGATGAAGATTTTATCGTCAGCAACTTTCTTTAACATTCAAGAGATCATGGAAGGAGTTAGTGAAACTATCATCACATATTCGATGTGCCTCCCACTCATTGAACTTGGTAGCAACAATTGATTAAAATAAAGGAATGAATTCACTTAGACTAAAGAAGATAAAACATTCTGCAATGGAAAGATGTTCGGCTCTGTTAATTGTTGCTGGTAAACCCAAGTCAGCAGAAATAATACAGGAAATTTAGGTATCCATGGGTCACCTGATAGAACTCAATGTTCAGGTGCCATCTAAACGCAACCTAGCTAGGTCTCTTGCAACAACAACTAGTATAATAAAGAAAGGCATACAAGCAAATCTGCCAAATATATAAACATAATAACGACGTGAATGTAGCTTTTGAATAACTGGATCTACCCATCATCAAAGACAACGAATTGGAATTAATTTCAGAATCTTTGTCTGTTCTAAAACCAATTGCAGCAGCCCTCAACAAAATCAAGGCAGAAAATAAATGCTAGTACATTTGTCTTCTTCCAACAATCCTAGTGACTCAAGATTCCCTGCAAGTTGGAAGCCTATCCAACCAAACGACCTGCGCTTGAGACACTGCATGACATTACTGGTAGCGGTCGTATCTGGCTTCAATGCCAGATCTAGGAATTTTTTTCTCGTTTAGCTCCGTGTTAACCTTTTCCGTTTTGGCCTCAGTATCTCATCGGTATTTCAAGCTTACATGGATACCAATGTTTCAAAGGCCAAATTTCAGGAATCACGAAGAAATTAAGTAAAACACAAGGTGTAAATGATTGTAAAAATTTGTAATTCTCGCAGTAGTGGTAATAATAGTTCGGGGAAGTTAGACTCATCATCTGAAGACGATTTTTCCAAAACTATAGACGGCTAATATTCTGCTCCTAACACCAAGGAAGACTTAGAAATCCTCAATTATTTGTAGGACACCAGTAAGGCATTCGACTCTTTATAAAGATGTATAACACCATGGTATCTTCATTTGCACCAGTAGAAGTGTTTTTGTTTACTGGAATGGTTCATAGCCCTAAATGAAGTCGTGCCTCGAATGGTAATTTTGGGCAATTGGTTTTGCTGAAAGCAAATGTTTACAGCTGTTGAACATTAAATTAACACTCGTAAAATGCAGTTTTACCCCTATATTGCCAGTAAATGAATACTGCAGTAGAACTGTAAAATTTAATTTTATTTCAAAATGTAAATGAGCTACATTTTCACAGGTAGAATAAAAAATATATGAGAAAATTAAATGGAATAAAGTTGGCTAATTTCATGACACATCCGCTTCCAGCATTGTACTACAGTGGTATGTTATGTGAGCTCTTTGAGAGTGGCTTGTTTACCAAGGCTGATTTGTCACCAAGATTTGGTACCACTCTTGGGGTAGCCAAATTGGTTTCTTGCTTCAGCTTGGCAGCTACCGGTTTGTTTCTGCAGGAAAAGCCTAGTATTCACTAGGCACTGACTCCCAAAGGATAGAAAGCCCTGTTCTTGCTTGATTGTAGACTGGCTAAAGATGATCAGAGATTTACTTAAAGGTAAAAGGAATCTTGGAACTGGAATCAATATTCCTGTTTCGGCGGGAACTTAGAATGTCTTCAGATGTCTCTTCTTGATTTGAGTATTCATCCCGAAGCTTTGTTTTTTTGTTTGTATAAGTTTATTGTGCAATAGCGTAAATTTATACATAATCTAATACAAATACAATAATAATATAATATAATAATATATAAATACACATAATATAAGTGTACATATTACACAAAGCGGGGAGTCCGCCAGTGTTGGGGTGCAGTAAGACGCAGCGGAGCGTCCCACGCGTGTCTTATCTGCTGCAAGTGGGTGGCGGCGGTCCTCACCACCCGTCGCCTGGCTGGGCGCGGGCGGCGATCAGCATGGAGGGGGTGCTGTTCTCAGCACCTCCAGCAGCTCGTTTGTTGGGGTGTGGCGGAACACCTGGGCGTCTCTTGCCTTTCGCGCCCTAAGTAGAGCGCCTCTTACAGGGATGGGGGCTGGCGCTTGCTCTGGCCTGAGGCTGGCGGTGGCTGGGCAGGAGAGGAGGTAGTGCACCAGTGGACGCCGGGAGCGTCCGCCGCAGTGTTCGCACCTCCCTGCCATGAAGTCGGCGTGCAGCTCTTCCCGCGTGGAGTAGCCCAGCGTCACACGCTGTAGCAGCACGCCGTTTGCTCTGGGCTGCTGGAAGGAAAAGTTCAGAGGGCGATAGGCTGTGGCTGCAGCATACCACGCCGCCTGCCTCTTAGTTGCTTCTCATTCTTGGTGCTGCTGGTGAGCGTTGTGGGCGGCCCTGCGTTTGACCTGCACCTTGAGCTGCTGCAGGCTGGAGCGCACGGTCCAGGTGATGGTGGGGCCGTGGGCGGCTCGCTTGGCAGCCTCGTCGGCAGCATCGTTGCCGCGCACGCCAACTTGGCTGGGAATCCAGTGGAGCCGGACACGCCTGCCCTGAGCTGCCAGGTCCTGCAGGGTGCACAGGATGGTGGTGGTGAGGTGGATGTTGTCCCGGGTGTGGGCGTGGGCGTGCTGCAGCGCCTGCAGTCCCGACCGAGAGTCTGTGTGCATCACTACAGTGGCTTTTCGGCGGAGCAGAGCGTGTTGTAGGGCATGCAGGATTGCTACCAGCTCCGCCTGGAGGGTGAAGCAGTGGTCTGATGTCCTCCACGCCTGCGTAAAGCCGCTCGTGATTAAGGCTGCGCCGGACCTCCGGCTGTCGGGTTCGACGGAGTCGTCGGTGAAGTAGACTGCGCTGCCTGGCTCCGTGACCTCAGACATGGCCCTGAGGGCGTGCTTGTACAGCTCCTTGGTGAGGCAGTTCGCTTTGCTGGTGGGCAGCTGTGTGGCGGTGAAGTGAGCGGCGGGGGGGGTCCCATGGTGGTGGTGGAACATAGGCGGGGTTGGGGGTGTCGGGGTCACGCCACAGCCAGTTCCCTGCCTGGTTAAGGGAGTTGGTTGCTAGGCTGACGTTTACGAGCCACCTGTTGTTACGCAGGCACTCGATGCCCTGTGCCACGGCATTTCGGAGTCTCCTCTGCTCAACACCCTCCGCGTCGCGCTGGATCACTCTGACCACCCGACAGGCCACAATGCAATCCACCCTGGCAGTGAGGGGAACCATAATGGCCTCACTCTGCATGACACAGGGACTGCACCACCTGGGTGCCCCCAACATGGTCCTCATGGCGATGTTTTGCATCACCTGCAGGCGCAGGTGCTGCTGCCCGGGTAGCGCTACAAGGACCGCTGCACTGTAGTCCACTAGAGAGCGCACTGCCTGCAGGTAGTAGAGGCGAAGGACGGGGAAGGTTGCACCAGTGCTTGGCCGCGTCATGGCCTTCATCACATTCAGCCGGGCCTGCGTCCGCTCCCTCAGGTGCGTGAAGGACAGCCGCCTGTCCACCCACACTCCGAGGTACTGGTAGGAGTCGGTCCAGGCCAGGCCGACTCCTTGGACACGAAGCTGCTGGCCAGCAGATGTGCAAGGCTTGATGGCCATGGCCTGGGACTTCTCTGCCAAGATCTTGAGCTCCAGCTCTTCGCACTTGGCAGTGATGAGGTGCAGCGCTTCTTGGGCCCCCACGAGCTTGTTGCCGCGTCCGGTGACGACGAGGGTCAGGTCGTCGGCGTACCTGAAGAGGATGGTTCCTTGCCGATAGGGAAGGGCGACCAGCTGCTCCATCAGCACGTTGAAGAGAAACGGGCTGAGGATGCCGCCCTGGGGTGTCCCATTCTCGAAGGTGAGGTAGGAAGACTTGTGACCCTGGAACTTCCCACGGGCTTGGCGCTGGTGAGAATCATCCCGAAGCTGATGATTGTATAGGTTTATTGTGCAATAGCGTACATTTATACATAATCATAATACAAATAATAATAAAATAAAAACAAAACAAACAAACAACAAAAAAACAAACAAAAAAGACAAATACAGTAATAACATGATACAATAATATAAATACATGTATAAATGGCCCACACACATGCGGGTTTATTTACATTCACAAGCGATAAATTAACTTTTATACATTCGACTTTCCAGTTAGATTAACTAATTTCACAAATTATTATTCTAATATAAAGTCTTACAATTTCTAGTAAATAGTATACAAGGAGTTAAAAAGACATTTTTCCTCTTATATTTCTACGAAAGAGTGAGTTATTGTTCAGGGGCCTTATTGAACAAACTGAGTTCATATTAGACCGCTTTAATACATTTATTATGAATTCAAAATAATAATATATTTCCTCACCTGACTTAATTTAATTCATTTAGAATGTTTTACATATTTTTCGAATCTTACAATAGTTGTATTATTAAACATAAGCAATAAATAAGATTTCATAAATTTCTTTTAACATCTTTCTTCGATAGAAGTGGGCTAAATATAAAGCGTTTTAACATATGAAAATAGAGAGTTTAGGAGATTAATTTATAGTAAATCGTTTTTATTTTAAACAGAGATACCTTAATCGTATAGAACCAAAACAAATTCATAATATTAATTGCTTTCCTATAAAACTAAATTTATACATTTCTTTGTTTAAAAAGGCCACCATTTCTCTCATTTCAGCTCTCTAAATTACTTCTTTTTTTTATTGTCAATTTACCCTGAATTATATTAAATATATAGAATAAATGAGATTGTAATTATTATCTATAGAATTTTACATAAATTTATATTTACTAAACTAAAATTATTATATTCTAATCTTTCGTTTTATTTTAAGATGCTTTAAAAATAAGTAAGTGATTGAGAGAATGACAATAATTTAACAAAATATAACTAAGCTGTTTAATCTTTTATGCTTAGAGATATAGATCATAATGCAAAAGAGAGGTATTAATGCCAGGAAACGGTGCTCTTTTTAGAGCACTTATCATTCGGTTTCCCTTTCATCGAATGTTATTTTTGGTTCAACTTGAACCCATTATAAGATTTTATAAAAGTCCAAAGTGTTCATTTTCGAGGTTTCTTTAGGTGTCTCATTCAATCTTGCAATGTGAGCACTACAGTATTACGACCTTATAAGTAATTCCTAATATATGTATATTTAAAATGGTTGCCCTTAGGGGAATATAAAATATACATAAGTATATATACATACTTCACTATTACTAAGAAGCCAGAGGAATTCAGTTCCCTAAAACCATTGTTTAAATTTAAATTCAGCAATATTTATTGGCAACTCCTACGAGTTGACAGCTCTTCTTTTCACATCTCGCTAAGTCATGCCCCCCGACCCCCTCCTGCAGCCCCCTTGGATTGCAAGCCACCTCTCTTGAAGGCAGGGTCTTTTGTGATAGTGTATCCATCCCTTTCTTACGGTCCCTCTAGTTCGCTAACAGATCCTCTCTAACTTATGTTCTCCTCCGTTCTAAGAATCGTACCAACCAATCTTGCGCACTTTATTTTACCCTCAAGAAGCAATTGGCTCAGATCTTAAGAAAAACGCACATGTACCAACCTAGTATGTTTTAATTGTATTTTACATTTAAAAGCCCTCCTAGTGCATGCGCAGTAAAATAAGTTTGGGAAAAGACTTTTTTTTTAATAAAAATTGTAAAGTAATTTGGCTCTACCTACTTCGGGATTTGTTATATTTATACCTATGACTATTTTGTAAACGTTAGTATAGCTCAGAATTTTCCAAAGGCTGAGCAGCACTTTTGAGTTCGAAAGCTGAAAACAAATTCGAAGAAGTTAAGTTAAATCTTGAGAGAAAAAAAACAATTATGTTTGGTCCTTAGCATTGGTCGGAAGCTGATTAATCAATGCAGAGTTCCTACTGCTTGACTGCCTACTATGTTCACAACTAAGTCACGCTTCAAGTTCAAGAGGCACTTTTAATCGACGCTCACGTTCGCATCTCCAAGAACCGTTGCACAAACTAGTGCTGAACCTCCAGCAGTTTAAAATTTAATCAAGAAATTACGAGCCCATTCCCGTTGATGACTAGGACTCCCGTCCGTTTAACGTAAATACTGACCATTCATTGGTATGGTTTATGGACCAGGTGGAATTAAGAATTAAGAAAATAGAACTAACAACTATATGAAGGTTATTTAATAGTTTATATTTGCTGATAAGTTATAATAATACTAAGTTTTAACTTTACCGCCTGAAAAACTAAAAGGTGAATCGTCAACCCTCATGATACAGACAGGTAACATAACATAACATATATTAAATGCAAAAAAGACAAAAGGCCATCAAAGTTGCTAGTATATAAAAATAAAAAAATACAACAAAAAGACTTAAAAATAATTACAAAACAATCTAAAAGTTCAAGGATCGCAAAATGACGATGGAGAAGATGTGTCGAAGGTGAAGACGTGAATATGGAGAAGATTGAACAATTGCGAAGGTGTGATGAGAGTGAAGGTTTGACGATGGCGATAACTTAATTCAGATTGTCTTGCAGTGATGCAACCTCTTTGACTTTGTATGTGACGATGGCGAAGATGCGACGACAACGAAGAGATGATGATTTCGTAGACGCAACGATAACGAAGTGATGATGATGGCGAAGACAGAAAGATGGCAAAGACGAGGCGAAGGCACGACAACGATGACACCTGATGGCTCCGAAGACCTCAAAAGAAAGGATGACGAAAGAATCCCGAGCAACCGACCGAAAGTTATGATAGAGGCGACGCACACCTCTCCAACCCTGAGCAGGAAATCGAAGACACGAACCAATGATGCATCCTAAAAAATACAATAAAGATGTAGAATGTTACTTATTTCCTTTAATTTTTTTAGAAATCAGTAATTTGTTAGAAATCAATATTATTAAGCTGCCTAATGAAATTTTATTAATAAATATTATACATATGTGAACTTTATTGAAATAATTCTTCTATTCAATTCCATTAAATTATGATTCATTCATCATGTAATTATCACGATTTTCTAAAAGTGTTCAAGTTGTGAGAGTTGACTACTGATTCAGGAAGACTATTCCGTCTATCTAGAATTCTCATTGTATAAAAATGTTTACGATGATTATAATCAGAATAGGGCTTTATACATATTGTACTTATGAACCTTTGTACTTGAACTGTTAAAATTAAATATCTTATTTCCATCAACTAAATATATTTAGTACATAGTACATGGGTAGGATGCGATGGGTAGGGGAGTATTAGGAGTGATACTAAAATAATTTACTTTTGTTTATTCTATAAGGCTGAAACCTTTTTTTTCAATTCTTATAAAATTGATCTTGAAAAGTGATCTTCAAAATCAAGATTTTGGATCGGCGGCATCTTCAAAATAACATATTTTTTGGTGATCTGATCTTGATCGTCAAGAACACTTTTTGTGTGATCTGTACTCGATCTTCAAGATCCCTAAAGTTGCTGATCTTCCCATCTCTGCCAGTCATACACCTCCGCTTGTACTCCCAATCACTTCAAGTCGCTAATGAAAAGGGGCGATGGAACCGGATTTGACCTAGAGAAGATTTAGTCCTTGTTCAGGTACGGAGCCACCGGAACGATGGATATGTTGGATAATTCATTGAACTTAATCATTCCTAAATCATTTTAAATAAAATGGTCCGCAAGAGCGGGAATATATGAGTATGTTGATTCAGTGTCATTCAATGCCAGCCCCCAGGCTTCCTTCAGATTAGACAGCACCACTTTGGCGTAACATGTCCTAAAATTTCTTGTCGAATAAGACAGATTTTCGTGTTCAAACAGTTTCATATTTACCATCCATTCTTTTTTTGTTTTTTATTCTGCCTACATTTCACTTTGCCCTTTCCACCACTAAACCCAAGGCCTCTTGTTTTCTTTTAGCAATTCCAACTCTGTAACTTTCAAAACTACCAAGCATAGCGAGTCCCAGTTACCCTGGGTCTTTTTTCCATTCCACTACCATCTCCTTTATTAGTTTATTCTTCTGTTCCACCCATTACTTTAGTCATTTCACGCTTCGCCAGCTATTTCGCATATCACCGAGTCAAGCAGTAACGTTTTCAATTCCTTCACAGCGCCGATGGATGCATTTGAAAGAGGAAATGCTCTTGTCAGCGCTATGGTAGCTGCTCTCTACTTCCATCTGGCTGATTGCCCAAGATTGTCGAAACAAAAGGAGGAAGAAGAGGAAGGATGCGGTCAAACGCGGGACGATATCAACTGGTAACATTTCGTAGGGCATCTTTTTGCGCGTCGGGCTCTGATAAACGATTTTCTGCTCCAATAGAGTAATTCGAGTTCATCTTAATCGAAAAATGAAACTAATTGTTTGCTTATAGGTACATTTGTACACACACAAACACAGATATAGTTTGAGTTGTACACTCTCACATTACACGCAGGCATATAGAAAAAAAAAGTGTGAGTTGGAAGAAAAGGCCTACTTTTATTCTTGAAGAGAGATCATGTCGCCCATTTGGGGTAGGATAGACCATCATATAATAATTTAAATGCAATTAATTGATATCATTCGTTATTTCATATTCATGCCGAGTATTGCAAAAGTCTTGTTACACTCTTCACAACCGCTCTCATGCTAGTTTTAATGCAGTTAGACATGTTTTTATTGCTTAACATGTAAATATATGTTTACATTGTAATAGTAATTAATTTGGCCGCCCTGGGGGTGATCCCGTGCTTCAGGCGCAACCTGAAGGCGGTGCACACGCTGCGGACGCATTCCTTCCTTATGCTCGCCCACACGCGGTTGACGAGGCATTTCAACTCGTCGGTGTGGTTGTGGCGGATCTTTCTGAACAGTTCGTTGATGAAGAAAAGCTGACAATGTTTTCCAAGCATTACAGGACACACATTGATTCAGTCAATTTGGTTTCACAAGTTTCATAGATATGACTATTCGTACGTTAGATGCCTCTTTTATTTAAAGTGCGAAAAGGGGAGCTCTTCTCGTGTAGCAGGCTGGGTTAAGTGATCAAACGAGCTTCCTTAGGATGAAGGAAAATATTCAGGTGGATTCTTTATTCAATCGTAAATTGCGAGAACACGTCTCTAAAAGGTAAACGGTAAGGATAACTTCTTTTTACTTCTTGACAAATGCTAATAATCCCTAAGCTACAAAACACAGCTATATAAATCGTCATTCCATCTACTTATAACTATAAAAAATTCAACCAATCAGGGTTGAGACACATTTAGTGTTCCTATTTATGTCCATTTCCGAAATAACTGACCTAAGCGTTAACAAATTGGCCAATCAGTTTTTAGACTTAAGCGCTGCAATAATTGGCCAATCAGCGTCACGATAGATTTAATGAATGACGTTCAAACCGTTTTGCATATAAACACGGCCGAAATCCAAGAAATAAGAGACTACGGAACTACTCGGCAGAGAGCAAAAGAGCTCAATTGAATGAAGAAAGAAATGATTTTCTTAATATAAAAGCAACAAGGAGAAATATGACATGAAATAATAGATAAAACAGCCACAAACGAAGACCCCAAAGTAGATGGAGGCTAATAAAAGCGATAAAAGGCAGAGCATTAAGAAAGCCGATCAAAATAATAAATCAAAATAACGAATACATAAGGACCGACGCAGAAATAGAAGAGAAATTCAGAGCTCATTAGAGCAAAATCTATACAATTGAAGATGAAGATAACATAAACTATTACAGAACAACAGAAAGAAGAGTCAACGAGTCTATAGAAGCCAACATCCACAGATTAACCCCAGCGTTAAAGTCGAAAAAAACAGAAACGAACAAATAGGCCTGGTAGCCACAATTACGATCGAAGAAATCAAAAGTACCATCAAATCCTTCAAGCAAAAAACATCAGGAACAACAGATCTAACGAAATACAATTATGAGAAGGCCCTAGAAAATATTATGAATAGCATAAAAGAGCTATTTAATGCCTACCTAAACATAGGCGCCTTCCCTGAGAAGTTCAAATTGGCAAGGATGGTATTCCTACCGAAACCGGGCAAACCAGAAAAACTGTTCTTGAGTTACAGGCCAATCTCCTCGCTGAACTTCCAGGGGAAGGTCTTTGAAAAAATAATAAATGAAAGATTGGACATCTTCCTTGAAGAAAACGAAAAACACAACAAACAACAGTTCAGATTCAGGAAGGGAAGAGACTCTACAATGGCCCTAGCCATAATCACAGAAAAAAAAAAGCTAAATCCACGGCCAAAAAAGGATACGTCGACTTAGTCCTTCGCGACGCATAAAAAGCCTTCGACAAAGTAGGGGTCGAAAGACTAAAATATAAACTCCTACAGCTCAACCTTGGCGTAAAAATGGAAAGAATCATAGCCGGCTATGTATCGAATAGAAAGGCACAAATAAGTATTGAAAGACAAGAAGGCCCCACTTTCGACCTACAAACAGGAGTACCTCAAGGGGGGGTGCCTAAGCCCCACCTTGTATTCCCTCTTTACCGCCGACCTACCTGCTCCAATCTCACCTAACAGTATAAATATACAATATGCAGACGATATAAGCCAAATAATTCTGACAAACTATACAAACCCCAGATGGCAGGCTCGTATTACAGCACGAGAAATAAAAAACATAAACGATTATGAAAAACGTTGGAAAATTAAAACAAATATCAACAAGTTCAAAATAATCACTCTACAAAGATTAAAACAGACAAATAATCATAGAAGGTACAGAGTATCAATATTCAAATGATGGGAAAGTACTGGGCCTACAGCTGGGGAGTCGTGGATACAGTAGCCACGTGAAATCCAGGATCGCCTCGGCGTAATCAGGCTTAAAATTGTTTTAGACCCTAGGGAATCTGAGTAAAAAAAAAGAAGAAAAGAACGCTGCGCAAAGTGTTCGTCGAGTCAGTCCTGGTGTATCCACCGATCCCTCTGCACGTCACAATGAAATCTAATAAGAAAAAAATAAAGAGAATCCAAAACAAAGCGGCATATCTTATCCCTAACAATAGAAGAAGAAAGAGGAAGAAAATACGCGACATATTAGAAACAGCCGAAATTCAATCCATAAACAAGACGTTAGAAGTACGAGCAAATATAATATGGACAAAGATAGATGAAAAGCTCGTAGAAAATGAACGACGTGCTTAGAATACTGGAAGTAAACTGAAACCGAATAAAGAAAGCATTCCCGAGCAGTAGGTTCCACCTACAGCGAGAAAAAAAAACAATATACACTTGAGTAAAAGCAAACTTAACCTAAGCAAAACAAGAAAAACAAAGGCAAGAATGCCAGAAATAACGTAAGAGAAAATAAAAGAAATACATAGATTAATTAGAAGAGACGCTACCTGCAAGGGGACCCAAACGAAAGGACTCGGACGCAGAAACAAAGTATAAAAGAAAAAAGACTTAGAACAAACTAAAATAAAACTAATTAGAAGTAACATTAAGGAAAATAATAATATAGAAGAATACAAGTATTTGTATATATATATATATATATATATATATATATATATATATATATATATATATATATATATATATATATATATATATATATATATATATATATATATATATATATATATATATATATATATATATATATATATATATATACACCTCTCATGCTATCTACTTTATTCCCCTGCTTCTCTCACCTATTTTCCGAACATTTAAGCGCTCAATCAGAATCTGGATACAGCTACGCTACAGAATGTGCATTCTCGGTAAAGGAGGTACAGGTTTTAAAAAGCGATCTCGAAAACGTGCACTATTTTCCTTACGAGGTCTTACAAGGAGAATAACAGAAGGAGCTCTAAGTAGCATCGACTCAACAATTTCGCTCTCTGTGACCTAAATGACTGGGGATCCAATAAAACATCCATTATATTAGCCCTTTACCTCATTACCCGACACAGGAAGCAATGGTTTCAGGAAGCTCATTCACCAACCACGTACAATGTGAACTTCGTTCCTCCATTTACAAAAGAGAAAATACTGCATACTTGGAAGTTTATCTTCCCATTTAGAAAAAGGAGAATACTACATACCGGGAAGTCCATCTTCCCATTTACAAAAGGTATGATACATAAATAATACATAAATACATAATACATAAATAAAATTTACATCTTACAATTATAAACGAAAAATATATATATATATATATATATATATATATATATATATATATATATATATATACAGTAAACCCTCGATATAACGAACTATATGGGGCGGGAGGTCGTTAGTTAAAGCCGAAAGTTCGTTAAACCCGATGGTCATTAAAAGGGATGGCAATAACGAACCAAGTTCGTTATATCCGATAGTTCGTTCGTTCTATGGAGTAGTAAGTATCACTCGTGAAGAGAGGAAGGAGGAGGAGGAAGAGAACGCCAGAACAACCACTCCCGTGCGATGTTCACAGCCGACTGAGTTGTGATACAGTGAGTCTCAGCATGGAGTTCGGCTAGGAAATTTGGTTCGTTATATCCGAAATTCGTTATATCGAGGGTTTACTGTATATATATATATATATATATATATATATATATATATATATATATATATATATATATATATATATATATATATATACATATAGCAAGCCCTCTGGCATTCCTATAAAATATTACATGTATCAATATTCCATTGCATCAATTTAAATATCACCATAACCCAATATTATTTTAACGTAATGTACCTTGTGCATAGATATTAGCATACTTCGTTTTTAAATTCAATGTTAAAATATCCATCTATATTCCCATTTATTTCTATTAAATCTCATGTAAAATCTCAACCTAGTTAGGTATACATTATATAACTATAAATCATCTTAAATAATCCTACTATTAATGTATCAATCAAAAATTTCAAATTCTTTGTATATGTATTTTCAATATATTGTGGTGCACAAGGTGCACACAATCTATGTGCATGCTGTGGCGCACACAATATCTGCACACACACACACACTCATGAAGTAGTAATGTTTACATTCAGCCAATGTAAATAAATTTATGTGTGTGAAACGAAACATAAAGAAACTCAAATGAAACATTGTAAAATGTAACGGGATATTTTAGAACCATTCCTATGTTTATTTGCCAAGAAGACAAAAGTCGCGGTGAAGAGGAAAACTGGGAATGAGACTAATTATTCTGTGGTTACAGTTTGGAAAAAATAAACATTAAGAAAAAGAAAAAAGGAACCTTAAAAGGGGTTAGCTCGATCGTAACGACACTCGGTGAAAATCAAATTACAATCACAATATTATATTTTTATTTTTGTTAAGGAAGGCGAAAAAAACGCGTTCGACTAAAAGTTTTGTTTATATATATATATATATATATATATATATATATATATATATATATATATATATATATATATATATATATATATATATATATATATATATATATATATATATATATATATATATATATATATATTATATATATATATATATATATATATATATATATATATATATATATATATATATATATATATCTGTATGTTTGTAAATGAGTCCAAGTATAATACGAGCAAATTGAGGAGGAGAGAGGATCATTCGGGAGAAATCATTCGAGAGAGGGCATTCGAGAGATTCGAGGAGCAGTTTTACAGGTAGCTCGCGGATCATTTACTCCGCATTAGGAGATAGCATTTACGCAATTGCTCTTACATCAAGACGATTCTTATTCATTCATCGTACCAAAGCATGGACATTAAGAGCGTTGTATTTAAGTATCATTAATGATAAGCTCGTGAAATCGATAATCAATTTAATTCGAACTCCTCCTCAATTTGCTACCCAAAGCCACCAAATAAATAAAACTGCAGTCGTCTTGTTTTCGTCACCATTTTGCTCGAAGGCAAAATCATTTCAGAATTTCTGCTCATCGCCAAGCCAAAGATATATCATTATTACCTTTTGGAGTCAGGTAATAATTTCTCGGAACGTTATCGTATCAGCTAAATCCGGTTTAACGATCAACGTTTCGCAACAATCTTATGGGGAGCGCAATAGCAAAGAGGATCATAAAACGAGGTGGAATATAAATATATCTGGTCACCAACGAAGAGATCCTTTTCATCTTTCACCCTCCACCCACCTAATATCTTTTGTAATAAATAATTGCCATCCAAAAATCGTGCTAAGGTACATTTTTTTGGCAACACTTCCTTTAGTCAAACACATAAAATAACACGCTTTCAGCTTTCTCGCATTGAACACAAAAATTCCCCACTCGTGTTTCGTCATTCCCATCGCAAAAGTTTGTAAATATTCCTTCTCCAGTTAATCATTTAATTTCAAACAAATCATACTTAGTATAATTCCTCGTCCTCTCATTCCAGACTCCCATACACACTAATTGCTACTTGTTGCCTAGTTACCCATTTACTAATATTTACCTTGTTATCTACTTGTACCAATTTATAGCTGATTATACATCGTTGTCACTACCTTACACCAAGCTTAGTCACGACGAAAATTCAGTATTAAACTAATGTTAATTTTGGTATAATTAAACTCAAATTCAATCATCATATTTCAACTATGTTCCATTCTTGTTAATCTATAATATATATATATATATATATATATATATATATATATATATATATATATTGTTCTATCGTCGTTGTATTTCATCCCTTCCCTTAACGATTTCGCGGTCAACGATTACGCCTAAATTCACTGCCAGCTCAGCCGCTTGAGCCTTGTTTACGATTCATCCTTCAATAATTCTCACTCTTCAAAAATTTAAGATATAGGTTTTTTGTGAAGTATCTATCTAGGTTCATACCACAATGGCCCTATATTAATATATATATATATATATATATATATATATATATATATATATATATATATATATATATATATATATATATATATATATATATATATACAAACATATGTTAATATGCTATGACGTACTTAAAAATAGGGGTATGAGGAATTTCTCGCGAAAATGTTACACGTGGACTGGAACGAGTATAAACGCTAACTTCACTACCATTATCCTGGGTATTTGGAGCGGATTCCACGCAACTGGAATTTCTGCCACTACCTTCCGATAATTCTTCATTATTTTGCTGCGGGGCATCTAATTTTAAAGGACTATTTACAATGGGGGTTTTTTTAAGGTCGCGAACAGTTTATATTTCTCTCATTAAATACATTAGGCAATTTAGCTGGTTTCACTATGTCTATAGACGCCGTGTCTTGATGGCCAACCGGGAATTCTAACTTAAAAACTTTGTCGCCGCGTTCGAGAAAACGGAACGGGCGTGCATAAGGCGTTTCTAGTGGCTTCCGAACGCGATCAACACGAACCCACACATGCGTAGCGTCATTCAGTTCTTTAAGTACAAACGTTTTCGGTACCGAGTGCAGACGGCCTTCAGAGGATGAGTGGAATCTATCTGCGACATGGTCTTCGCTAGTTCAGAGATGAATTTCGAGTTGGCTTTGGATTAAGGGTGAAAAACCTGAATCATTAGGCAAGGACCGGATGCCCAGAAGAACAACTTGTAGGGCCATCAACCAACCTTGTCGGCGAGCCAATAAAGAGTTTTTCAAAGTCAGGTGCGACCTTCCCACGATCCCGCTAGTAGTAGGTCGGTACGCCATGGTTCGCAGGTGATGGAAGCCAACGAGGTCCGATAATTTTTTGAAGAGTTCGGACTCAAAGTGCGCTCCTCTGTCGGTGATCACTTATGAGGGAACGCCAAATCTAGATATCCAGCCGTTCAAGAAGGCTAAAGCGACCGTTGCAGCACTGATGTCTGGAATCGGTATCGCTTCAATCCACCTTGTGGCTCTGCTTATGCATGATAGCAGGTACCGGTTATGAAAGGGGTATGATTGCCTAGGCAGGGTGCACGGCGCAAGTGGACCAACTATATCGATGTGAACCGTCTTAAATCTGGAAGTGGGCATATTAATAGGCAGAACTGGGGACTTGATGTGGCGATTTACTTTAGCAGATTGGCAGGAGAGGCATTCTCGCGTCCCGGAACGTATATCTTTGTTCATATTGGGCCAAAAATACCTCGCTTTCACCAACCGAAGCGATACCTTAATCTCTGGAAGTGATATATTATGGAGTAGATTGAAAATAGCTGATCTGCATAATAAAGAAACAAACGGTCGTGAGTATTTAGATGTTACCTCACACCAAAGTTGAGAATCACCGAGAAAGGGTAATTCCTTCAGTCCAGATCGAGACGACTTCACGTCTTCGTCATGCTCTTGTGTGCTGCCAAAGAACGGAGATCAAATGAGTCTACCTGGCCCGAATTAACATTCCGAGATAGGCAGTGAGCAACCACATTGTCCTCACCACGTACATTAGCTATGTCATTGACATATTCCAAGAATACTATGCAGTTCCGTTGTTGTCTGTCCGTTTTTTGCAGGTACTGGCGACTAGAGGGCAGAGACTAGGGGCTTGTGGTCCACCCATAAAGTCATTTGGCGACCTTCGATCATATGCCTGAAATGAAGCACAGCAAGATGCGCAGCCAGGAGTTCCCTGTCATAAGTAGAGTACGCTTGTTGTGTTCTACTCAACTTAGTGGAGAGGAATGCCACGGGCTGGGTAGACCAGTCCACCATCTGATGAAGCGCAGCACCAACTGCGAATTGTGAGCTGTCCGTCACCAATTGGTACGGATAGTCATTAGGTAATGGGTGGCGTAACTTAACGGAGTTCGCCATGTCCTCCTTTGTAGCATCAAATGCTTCCCGTGCAGCGTCATTGCAGACAAGTTGGCAAGCTTCTGGTTGGAGTCGTGTGAGTTCAGTCAGAGGGTCGGAGGTCGCAGTAAAATTAAGCATCATACGTCGGTAATAACCTAGCATTCCCAAATATCGACGAAGTTCTTTGAAATAAGTCGGTAAGGGCATCTCACTGATCTCTGAGACCTTCGTAGCTGGAGGGCATAGTCCTGCAGCTGAGACAAGGTGGCCTAAGAAATCATTTTTTTCCTTCATGAACTCGCACTTTTCCATTGAAATACGGATGTTATTCTCTGCTAATATTTTTAAGAGTTGGTCAAAATTCTCCATATGTTCGTCTATATGTTCAGAAAATATTAAAATATCGTCGATATATACGAAAACGAACGCCAAGCCACGAAATAAATTGTCCATATGTCGTTGGAACGTGCAGCTAGCATTCTGTAGACCAAACGGTAACCTTAAAAATGCCCACAGCCCAAATGGAGTTGAGACAGCAGTTTTCTCAATGCCCGCTGGATTCATTGGAATCTGGTGGTAGGCTCGGACTAAATCTAGGTGGGAAAAAACTGTTTTGCTATGAAGTGTGTCCGCCATACTCTGAATCCTTGGCAAAGGATATCGGTCCGGTTTGGTTATGGCGTTCAGGGATTGAAAGTCACCCACGGGTCTAAACTCGCCCGGGGGCTTTTTCTGAACCCTATGAATGGGTGATGCCCATAAAGATTTGGATGGCCGCATCACACCTTCTTTCAACAGAGTCTCGAAAGTTGCTTCGGCAATTTGTAGTTTCTCCATTGAAAGTGGCCTTGGTCGGATGAAAGTTGGTGGAGCGCTACCCGTCTCAATGGTGTGAACAACGGAATTAGTAGGGGAGAACTAATATCCACACTTTTCGGGTTATATATCGTCTCATATTTATGGAGAACTGTCTTGCAATTAGGCGGGAGATGAGAAAGATTATTAATGATTAACTAAATCACTGGTGCGCTTTACTGCTTTACTTTAGAAACTATCCTAGTCTGGTTTTCAATTAGGACACTACGAGCACAGTCTACTAAGAGGTTAAAATTATAAAGAAAATCTGCTCCTAATAATGGCGACGTAATATCTGCAACTACGAACGTCCATCTAAATCAATGGTTCCCAAACTTTTGCAGGCTGGCGCCCCCTTGGCTCCCCAGTGAATTCCTAGCGCCCCCCACAGACACATATGGAAACAAACACCTCTTTCTTGATATTTGGTATGCTCCAATTTGAAAAGAGAAAGGTTAAACACAAATGTGTATTTCACAAATAAAACCCGATTTAGTAAACCAATTTATTTTTTCGCAGTTTTAACTGTTTCAGCAACATAGAATGGTAAATAAACATTCCACCAGTAACCTTCATTGTCTCACACTTAATATTAATGGGATGGATGTGCTTGGTGCAGGGACATAAGCTTCTCAACATCAGGCTGGAACTCACTAAGAAGAAGTCGTAGATCCCCGCGGTCAGTAATTTTCAGTCGGTTTCTTTGCTTGGAAAGAAGCAAGGCGACTGCACTGAAGCCCCGTTCTACTAAATATGATGTTGGCAAGGCAATAAAGTACATCTTGACCTTGTTCCAAGCACTTGATAGCAGTCAGAGATTTTTTTTGTAACCAAAAATCTTGATATGACTTTTTGAACATTGGCCTTAGCTCAATGTCATTTTGAATGGAAATCAGTTCTTACTCTGCCACTCCAGTTTCTTCACCGTCGACATTTATGAATGGATTGATCACCCAGTCTGGTATTTCAAGCAATAAAATGTCCTCAAATCTTTCAGACATGTCTCTGTGCAGTTCATCCAGGTGTGTACAATACACTTGAAGGTCATCGAATGGTATGCCTTTTTCCTTATCCAATTCAGAGAGGCTTGGGAACTGGTAGAGTGCATGGCGAGCTATGTTTCGTTTGAATAACTGTAACTTGGCCAGGAAGGTGGAGATAGCTGATTTGACTGTAATTAGATTAGCCTCATTTCCTTGCATCTGCAAATTAACTTCATTGAACTTTGTGAATATATCTGCCAAATAAGCAATGTCATGCTTCATGTTTCTTAGTTCATCACACAGAACAGAATTGGAGTCTTGGAAGAATTCAACAACTGTATCAAACAGTGAATAGAAAGGTCTCAGGCAGTTTCCCTTTGACAGCCATCTAACTTCTGTGTGCAACACTAAACGTTCAAACTCTTCATCATTATCAGTGCACAGCTGTCGAAACAGTCGGGAATTGAGGGCATGTGCCTTGATTTTATTTATTGCTGTGATAACAGTACTCATTGATTTGTGTAGTCTACCACTCAGGTTTTTTGCGACCAGATGCTGCCTGTGGATTACACAGTGCACTGTAAGTACTCCAGGTACAGCTTTTTTCAAGAAACTAATGAAGCCACGATGACGACCTACCATTGATGGTGCCCCATCTGTTGCACAAGCAAGAATGTTAGAAAGTGGGATGTCTTTCTCTTTGAAAAAAACATCAACGACACGAAATACTGACTCCCCTTTTGTGTCTGTTTCAAGCTGTCTCGCAAATAACAGCTCTTGAACCAAGCTTTCATCTTTGACGAAACGAACATAAGCAAGAAGCAAAGATTCATTGCCTGGAAGAGTGGACTCATCTAGCTGTAAACTAAATTCTGTTGTCCTAAGCATGTTACACAATGTTTCTTCAATATTTTCAGCCATTTCATCTATTCTTCTCTGAACAGAGTTATCACTGAGAGGAATAGCTTTTATAATTTGGTCAGGTGACTCGTGTAGAACTGTGTGTAGAACCTCTCTTACTGCTGGTAGAATAAGCTCTTCTCCAATTGTATGAGGCTTACCAGATCTAGCAATCAGCAAAGAGATGTATGATGCTCGCAAACCGTCAGTAGATTGTTGTAAACTGCTGGCAAATATATTTCCGATGGTTTTTCGTTTCCGAACGTTGTCTCGGAGTGACTGAAAATATGCCAAGTTTTTGTCTGCTTTATCAGAGTGCATTTTCTTCAAATGTTCCAAAAGCCTTGAAGGTTTCATAGCTTCATTTGAAAACACTCTATCACACAGTAGACACATTGGTTGCTGTTGGTTGTGTGGTGCTGCGACAAATCCATATTTCAGATATTCCACACTATATTGCCGACACTTCTTTTTTGTTTGCTGTACCAAGGCCATACTTTATTCTGGAACAAAAAAATAAAACCATGTAAAATACAGCATTTTATCGCATTTCATAAATAGGCCTACTTAAAAACAAAAATGACAACATTGAAGGTATAAAAAGCAAGTTTACTCTCTCACGTATTCATTTTCTTCCATTTACTCACAGAAAATGGTGGCGGAAGTGATCACCCACACAATGACACACGCGCGAACACGCATATATGCACACACACACAAACACATGCACACACAGGTACAAAGTCATATACATTCGTAACAATATATATCAGTGAATGCACCACCCTAACCAGCTCAACACAACACAACACGGCGCGTTCTGGCGAGTCCCCAATTTCATGTTGACTTGAACTCAAGATGATGTTGACCGCCAGGATGCGGTTTTTATTATAAGATAAAATTCTGAACATTACAAGCTTGAAATTGCAAACCTGAGCTTTTGCTTTTGTAGTCTATGCTGTCGGATCTGACTGGGCCAGAGCGGCGTGCGGTAACCGGACCCTGATGCGTCGTCCACTGACTCGTCCTGCTGCACGTGTTGTGTACAAATCGTCAAACAAACGTTCGAACTTCTGACTTCGACTTCGGACTGCCGCCCCCCTACCGCCCCTTTCTTCCTCACCGCCCCCCCCAGATCTTTCCACCGCCCCCAGGGGGGGCGGTACCGCCCACTTTGGGAACCACTGATCAAAATTAACGTCGCAGACTAGGTATGCATATTTCCAGTTGGACTTCTCAGTGCACTTTTATCATCCCTCAATTAGCAGTCATGATGTTTCGACACGAATTGCGCATCTCACATAATTGCAATATATTAAATAGAATTAAGGACACGCTCGCGCCAGTGTCGATTAGAAATTCACACTTCCTCCTCTCATTAATTCTGGTAGCAACAGTGAGAAGAGCCGGCACGCCAGTCGTCACATTTACAGCGGCCTGCTGATCTCGTCTCATGAGGGGATTGCGCAAGACGGTCTAGACGATGGCTGCATTTGAAGTTCTCACCTCGCTTTGGCCATCTGCACCAAGGTTTACAGTACTACGCACTCGACCCAAAGTATAAGTGTGGACGGCACACCACTGCTTTTTGCTTATGACGGAAGGGACGTAATCCTAATGGTACACCTTTTGAATAATTATTATGATAATTATTATGCACAAAATTAAATTGATTACCACCAGGGTACGCACCGAAGGGCACTGAACGCGAATTTTTAAACTGCACATTATTTACTGGATGGTTGACACATAGATCACTTATATCAGGGAACGTACCACTATTACTTGTTTCACTATTATTTATATTAAAACACTGTACCATGTAAAACGGCATGAGTTTGTCAGTCAGTTTCCCCAATTGGACGAGAGTTAAGTCCCTTTGCGTGGCGATGAATGGGGGCCATGTTTGGAGGAAAAGACTGGATAAATTTGTGTCTCATCAGGTCCTCCCCCACTCTAACTTGCAGAGCTGTCTTCCATAACTCTTTGAGATCTACCGAAGGTCGTCCAGTCAGTGGAGAAGACGCGATTAACTTCTCGAAGAGCTCAGGTTTCGTCTTATCAAAAGAGCACACAACCTCTGTTCATAGGAGCAAGTAATTCTGCAACGATAGGCCTGCAGTTGGGAGACAATAGACTGTCTCGGGAGGCAAGGCAGCTAGAATATGGTAGGAATTCGGCCCTCCTCGATGTATTTTTGAGATGTGAAATTGTGCCTCCACAATTTTTAACCATCTCTCGACTGCTACTTCATTAAACTCAGAAGGTTTGATGCTGATTGCGTTCGCTTTGTGAATCCATTTCTCGTGTTCAACCGCATTTCATTCGACGAAGAGGATCACCAGTTATAGGTATGAAAATTTATACGTTAGATGCCCCTTCTATTTAAAGTGCGAAAAGGGGAGTTCTTCTCGTGTAGCAGGTTGGGTTGAGTGATCAAACGAGCTTCCTTAAGATATAGGAAAATATTCAGGTAGATTCTTTATTTAGGCGTAAATTGCGGGAACACATCCCTAAAAGGTGAATGGTCAGGATAACTTTTTCTTGATAATTGACTAATTAGTGCTAATATTCCCTAAGCCACAAAATACAGCTATAAATAGTCATTCCATCTACTTATAACTATGCAAAATTTAACTAATCAGGGTTAAGACATATTAAATCGTCATACTTATGTCCATTTCTGAAAAAAAATGACCTAAGCGTTAACAAACTGGCCAATCAGCTTTTAGACTCAAGCGTGGCAATAATTGGCCAATCACCGTCACGATAGATTTAAGGAAATGAATAACGTTCAACCCGTTTCGCATAGAAGCACGGCTAAAATCCATTTTCCGAGCTTTTAGATGGGCGAATATTCGTTTTATAGGCACTGCTGATTACCTTACAGATAAAGCATTTTTATTTGCTTAGGAACGGACTTTGAGCACTGCCTACATAGAAAATAGCCTATTCTGG
The DNA here is from genome assembly GCA_963969495.1 of Ceratothoa steindachneri. Taxonomy (NCBI): domain Eukaryota; kingdom Metazoa; phylum Arthropoda; class Malacostraca; order Isopoda; family Cymothoidae; genus Ceratothoa; species Ceratothoa steindachneri. The sequence continues at coordinate 143,874,220 of OZ018331.1, read as the reverse complement.
AGGTCTCTTCGTGAATTTTGCTTCAACCTTCAGAAAGATAATACCATTTATTTCACCAAGGATTCATAATTCAATGAGGGCTTAAGCACCTCACTGTTCCCGTCCATCATCCTACGTGGGAGGCTGCTCGGATGTCTGCCATTCATTAATTTCGTCTTAACTATACCGGCTACTTAGACTGACATAATTAAGGTATAATGTGAAAATTGGTTTGAGGACTAGCCCAGAGCAAATGCATTGGTCAGAAAATTTCTCGAAACTAGAGTATAACTGCGAGTCCCGGACGGAGGATAGATTTTCATCGCCCGGGGAACCCGGCCAGCATCATAGAGGGAAGTAACACCCGTCTCTGTGTAGTTAGATGTGGTTATGGCGCAACCACCCGAGAGGGGGTATTTCCCATTCAGGACCATCCAAGGAATGAAGGTCCCCGAGGTATGGAAACTTTGCGAGACCCTCTACCTCGAACTAAAGGTTGTCAGAGATAAACTTATCGAGGTGTCGTCCGGGTTCATCGAAATCTGCGCCGAAAAAAAGGATGTAGACCGGTTCCTATCAAAAGAAGGAGCTAAAATCCTCAAGACCATTGGATTCGAAGCCAATACCCTACCCCCCCCCCCCCCTTCCAATTGGAAGCAAACCGAAGTGTGATCTGCCGCAAAGTGGAGAGTTGAATCGGCGAGAATTCGACAGAAGACCTTAATGAAGAGATTACGAGGAGTAATCAATCTGCTAAAGTTCGCGAAGGCCATTAAATTCCGCAAACACACCCACTTGTTCAAGATTACCTTCTCAACTTTCGATATGGCACGTCAGGCAACGATGAACAGGCTCCTAGTTTTCAAAATGAGGATACCAGGGAAAAATATCTAACAGGAGAAATTCAGTAGTATATAAATATGCTTTATATGCTAAAAGCTAGAATCGCACACCACTACAACCTGAAGGGACAAAGATAAGCTGTGGTGAAGTAAATGCGCCACAGAAGGCCATAGACATAACAAGTATGAGAGCACAAAGAAAAAGTGCCTAAACTGCAAGGGAGATCATCAAACCATGGTTCTGAACTGCCCGAAGCACCAGGAAATTATCAAAAGGAAAGAAGAAGAAGAAGAGAAGAAAGCGAAAGAGCAAACATGCGCTGGCGCAGCGAAGAAAAACGAAGTGACGGGAACGACGCCTACACAACCAGACATCTCAGAACATTTTAACGCAAAGATTCCTATCTGCATTACTCACGCAAATGTGCCTAACGCAGTGAAACCTGACTGTTACAACTAGATACTGAATACTTTGTAAAGGCGAATAAACTACATCTCATCTTTGCGCCCGCGGACCCCGAGTTCTCCAAGCCATTCAAGGAGTCCGTCATCAGGACTAACTCCAACATTAAATCTCAATTGGAGGCTATAGCTGAAGCTCCCTCATCGGAAGAATCTGATGGAGACGAAGATCCCGAGCAGTTAAAAGAACAAGAGCAAAAAGATGAGTAAGGACCTACCTCTTCGGATAGTGACAAGGGCCCATGCACTCGTACACGAGCGACGAAGAGCAAGTCCAAAACTTCGAGTCCTCCGCCAAAGAGCGAACGGCCTGGGCAGAGTAAAGCTGCCCCGCAGACCAAAAGGAGAAAGAACAAGAAGAAGCACCGGTAAAAACACCCTACCATTCATCGGAACGCACTAAAGATACTGGAAATCAACACCAACGGATGGACGACTAAAAGGACGCTCTATGGAAACCTGTTTAGAGAGATTAATACAGATATCATACTGATTTTAGAACACGGGATTGATACTCTTAATCCTGAAATGAAGATCTGGAATGACGACGTGTTTGTCACAAACTATACGCAAGAACTGTACGGCGGTGCCGCTATTGCGATCAAAAAATGGATCAAATACAAGCAAATAAGAAACCTAGAAGAATCTTATCTCGCGATTGAGGTTGAGCTCGACTTAGGAAAGCTGGTTCTTGCGGCCGGGTACCATCCTCTAAGGAGAGATGTTTTACCTCACACTCTTCCACTAGCCTATTTGGCTTGAAAGCCCCCAATATACTAATGGGGGACCTAAACGCCAGATACCAGGCGTCCGGCTACAGGAGACACAATGGAATATGAAGAAGCCTGGAGCTCCTACTGGATAGAAACATTGTTCGGCGGATAGGCCTCGACTACCCCACCTTCGTCAGAATAGGGTGTGGCACAAAGCCAAAGATATGTTTAGGTAATCGACAGCTGCCGTTTAACTATTACATGGAACCAATCCAGATCCCATGTAGTGACAATAGAGGGATCCTGCTTAGTATCAGCAGGAACCTTATACAAGTCCCAGCTGCAGTCAGAAAGAACTACAGAAGAGCAGACTTGGAACAGTACGCGCGCCTCCTCTAGGGATACCATCCACCCAACTTGGTGGAGGCAATCCTCGAGGAGATCGACGAGGCAGTCGAAGACCTCAATAACCATCTTATCAACGAGGATAATACTTGTATCCCTAAAACCTGGTATAAGTCCCTGTCATCATACAGATGGACTGAATACATGAAGGAACTCTACCGTGAACTGAGAATACTGTATGAAATTAACATCAGGAATGAACAAACGACTCAATCCAAAGAAGCAAAGAAGTCAAGGAAGAAGTAAACTAGTTGATCTTTGAAAATAAATGGAGGCGATGAGACGATGCGATCAATGGTCTCGATATCGAAACGTCGCCCAAAGAATTCTGGAATAAAATCAGATGCCTCAAAGGATCGATTGGTAATAAGGAGAAGATTGAGCTATTAAAATAAGACGGAAACATAGAGACAGACGAGGAAAACATCAAGGACATATTCCGAATTTATTGGGAAAGAGTCTTCAGTATAAATGAATAAGAAAACGAAGACTACGACATAGAGTTCGAAAGCAATGTTATAGACGAGATAAACGAACAAATACATAGGACGCACCTTCACTACCACGTGGAGGACAGACAGCGTGACTGAGACGCCAAGATTACCGAAGAAGAGCTACTCGGCGCACTCCGCTCATTCCGACTGAAAGCCCTAGGACATTCGGGGCTTACAAAATTGATTTCGAAAAGGCACCAGCTAATATGATCGAAGGAATAAGAAGAATATCCAACGCCTGTCTGAACACGGGATACTTCCTAGATGCTTACAAAACGGCAAAAATTATCTTCTTAACGAAGCATGGGAAAGACCCGAGGTTGAAGGAGAACTACCACCCGATTTCACTCCTGGAATTTAGCGGGAAGCTCTTCGAGAAGATCCCCACAACCAATATCAATTCGAGTTTATAAAAAAGCGAAGTACAGAGATGGCAATAAATGTCATGATGGAAAAGCTAGCCCAAGCTAAACAAGAAAGGAATTACGTGAACATTATTTGTCGGGATGTGTCAAAAGCCTTTGATAAGGCGTGGAAGAGGAGAATGCAGTATAAGATCAAAGAAAGAACTCTCTGTGACTTTATCATGGAGAAAGCGGCGTACGTCAGTATTGGATCTACGGACGGACCGAAGTTTCCGCTCACTGCGGGCCTCCCGCAGGGGGTGGGGGGTCTGTCCCCCACTCTCTACTTGATTTACACCACAGATGTCCCCGCCCCTGTGAACCGCTCTTGCCTCAACATTCAATTCGCCAATGATTTCAGCCAGATAATCACTTGTTCATGGAGGAACGCGCCTATGCAAGCTCGTATGACAGCAGCAGAAATTGAAAGACTAAACATCTACGAGGCACAATGGAAGATTCGAACGAACCACGAAAAGTTCAAAGTAGTTCTCATCGGTAGGAGGCTACTAGCAGATGTCAAGGTGGAGGATGCACGCTATCCATACACCACAGTGTGCAATGTACTCGGAATGAGGATTACCTCAATTGGGTACAGGAAGCACGTCGAAGATAGAATCTCTAAGGCCTCAGCTGAAGTCAGAACTCTGTATAGGTTCAGAAATTTCCATGAAAGCAACAAAAGAAAGATCTACAATGCACTTGTAAAATCTACATTGCTGTATCCCGCTTCCGCCCTCTCCTGTGTCTCGAAGACACAAAAGAGGAAAATACAAGTGGTACAGAACAAATGCGTGTACCTAATCATGGGTACACGCAGGCGAAAAAGAAGACGCCAAGAAGAACTGCACCTGGAGGCAGGGCTAAGTCACATTAACATTGTCATCGAAGAACGGACAAGCAATATACAGGAGCTGGTTACCCAGGAAGCAAATGACGAAAACATTCAAAGGATTAACCGTAACAGAAGAGCTCCAAGTCGTGCCTGATTTCCGAGCTCCGCTAGCCAATTAGCTGACGGAAACGAAGTGCCGCTATATGCATGAAAAGGAATGTTTTTTTCCCCAAATTACGACAAAATCAAACCAACACAGACTACGATACCAAGAATAATGAAATCCCACGACTACTGACCATGAAAGCACTGAAAGACTTAATAACCACGATCAAAACTTCATAAAAAAAACACAAAAATATACGCACTACATAGACATAATAACAAAGAAACTGAGCACAACATTTAAAATAAAAATAATTTATAAAAACAAGAGCAAATGCACACTACATACCAAAGAACATTAATTATATATAAGCCAAATGGTTTGAACACCATGATAATATAAACTGTAGCGAAAACAACAGAGGAAACATAAACAAAATAAACAATTTGAAAGCGATAGGCCTGATCACCAGGTTCTAGCATCTCTTTGCAAATCTTCCAGACTACTTTCTCTTTTCACCACTTGCCTATTTTCCTTAACTATCCACACACTCTTTTTTCCCTTACCCACAATTATACTTAAACAATTAGCAATTTCCGAGCTTTTAAGCGCTCAATCAGAGTTCGGATACAGCTATGCTACCGAATGTGCATTTTCGGTAAAGCAGGAAAAGGTATGGGGCGACCTCTAAAACGTGAGCTCTTTTCACTACGAGGTAGGGAAATAACAAAAGGAGCTCTAAGTAGCATCGACTCAATAATGTCGCTCTCTGTGACCTACACGACTGAAGCTCCAAGAAAATGTACATCACTTTGGCCCTTTACCTGACTACCCAGTACAGGAGGCAACGGTTTCGGGAGGCTCTTTTACAGACCATGTAGACTGGAAATTTCGTTCCTCCATTTACAAAAGAGAAATACTGCATACTGGGAAGTTTATCTTCCCATTTACAAAAGAGAGAATACTACACAATGGGAAGTCTATCTTCTCATTTACAAAAGAGAGAATAATACATACCAGGAAGTGTATCTTCCCATTTACAAAAGGTATGATTATGATTCAATGTGTGATCCGTTTAAATTTTTACTCGAATGTTATAATTGGTTCGACCCCCACAGTTTATTTAGGTGAGGACATTAACTTCAGCATAAGAAACCTGATGACTCATTTTACAGTATTTTGAACACATTAGCCAATGCATTTTCTGAGCTATTAACAATGGTGCGAATATTGTTAACCACCCTTAATACTACTGCTGGTAATGAGCAATTTTTTTCTGTTCTTAAATAAGTAAAAAAAGCTAATTGAGAACAACTGGAGATGACCGCGTATGTATCTTGATGGTAAGGGCCACTGAAAAGAGTATGGTCAAGTCTTTTGACCTCGAGGAGCAGGTAGATGATTTTGTTCATCTGAAGCCTCGTCGCAACCCTTTGCTTTAAATGGGCTACAAAGGTCAAACCAGTTACTGTTTATCATATTTATGATATTTTGAAAGTATATGAGAGATTAAATTACTTGAATTATACTTTTTTTAAATATGATGCAATTATATATTTTTTTTTAGGAATTCTTTGGTGTTTGTATATTACTGATGATGGTAATTAAAATGGACACACATGTACAGCGTCGTGGTATGACATTATATTACATCAATATATTATTATATCTATGAGGGAGGGAGCAATAACTTAAAGGCGAACCGACAAAGGAACGGAACACCACGAGTTTAGACGATCTGAATAGCGAGAAAGAGTGCAACGAGGTCAGGTAAATTATGGGCAATGGCAAAGCTCAAGGTTATTTAAAGATTCATGTACAAAAATATAATTTTATTTACATAAAAATGAGAGAATTAATGGGCAAAATTACATCAGAGAATTAATGGGCAAAATTACATCGGTAAACGAGGGGGGGAATTGTAGTCATGCATCAAACTATGAAGTTAAAATTCAATGTATTACAGGAGGAGACTATTCAAATTAGGGGCAGAATTAACTTAAATGGGTTACTGAAAGGAGAGAGGGGTCGGCTTACGGAGGATTCCGGATGAGACGTCTGGGTAAGGCTTCACAGATGTCTCTTGCACCTGAGGCGAGGGCGCTCAAAGCTTCTGAGCGGGAACTTAAAGTGATGATGGTTCTCCAAAAAGAGGGGGGGCGGTATCGTCCGGTCCAGGAGAGAGTATTTTGGCCACCCGAAAACGAGGGGCGAACGAGGAGGGCTTCGACAGGAGCTGATGAGTGAAGTCGGAAAAATCGCTCGGTAGCGATAGTTAAATGGAATTACCTCACTGACTGGGGCTAATTCCAATACACAAATAGTTCCGCCGTCACTTTGCTTTGTTGTTAGCACTTGATTGGAACTAGGAGAATCTTCTTGGGTCTGGGAAAGACTTCTCAACTCTGTCCCTGCCTCATGGGAAACGAGCACTATATATGTCTGAGGGTCTTCCCGCGGAGAGGAGGGGGGGGGGTAGTGGGAAACAGCTCTACTTTCGAATGGCCTCGAATCTTCTTGCCGAGGCTGTTCTTACCCGTGTAAAGGTGGACCGTGGTCCACGTGGTTTGAGGCTACTGCTTGTGTGTGAGAGGAGGATGGGGGGGTAGGCTTACCAATTTAAGCCTAACAGAACCTTCTACAGCGCATGTAAGTTCCGTGCTGGACAAGAAATTCCACGTGGAATTCCCCCACACATCTCCCAACCGAAAGATGATGCTTTACAGAGCAGTTGCGTCGGAAAGGATCATCCCACCCGTCAAACTAGAATTATCAAGGGTCTAGGGAAATTCTAACCTGCTACGACAGGTGTACACACACAAAAAAAAACGTTAATCTGAGCTCTGCGTGTAATTTGCTGACATAAAACTTAAATAGGTTAATTCTAGAGAATTTAACTAGTACAATTTAAAAAAAAAATAAATCACAGGAGAATATTGGTGACATTTTAGTGAAACCCCCCAAAAAGGATATAATTAAATTGGGGCATAAATATGGGACTCTAGACTAAAGAATTTAGTGGACCAAAAAAAATCATAATTAAGAACATTAATGAGATAATATATACAATTCACGTGGAAAACCTTTGCTCCCGCCGGAGTATGGATGAGGTAATCCACGGGTCCTCTAGCCTCGAGGACGGGGTAAGGTGTCTTTCACAGGCTAAGGAGTTTGTTGCTTCCTGTGGGAAGTAGCACCAGCACCTCCGCCCCAGGCTTGAATTTTCGTTATCGTGACTTAAGGCCAAAGTAGGTCTTATACCTCTTAATAAGTCCTTCTTCACGAGATACAACACTCGTTTGTTACCTCGGGTGGACTCACGCTTGAGGGCTTTAGTTTTCTCCCAAAGGGGGTCGAAGAGTTGCGCGCTCTTTCTGGGCGCGGGAAAACTTGTCACTCCGGAGGACTTGGAACTCCGGGTTGATAGGGATTTCCAGGGAAAGAGGTGCACGGGATTCCAGGGCCGCCTGTGTACAGGTAATCACGGGCTGGACCACGGGATGGTGGTGGATTACAGGGTTCTGACCGAACAAAACGGAGCAAAACTGGATTGGGGCCGCTACCACTTCGGCCCAACCGGACATATAGTCACACTCGATGTGACAACGAATTACTGGGAAACGACTCTCCCGGCCAATGTAGTCGTGGACCACCGCAAGTGGGGCAAAATCCGATGAGACAAGTGAACCACGATCCGAACCAACCTTCCGATGAAGATAGCTAAACTTCAAAGATTACGTTCGACGTGGAATGTGGGATTACTAGTAATTTAACTGGAAGAGGAAACTTCTTTTCCTCAAAGGTAATCGATGGAGATTTTCTTACGTTTGATTAAACGAAGGGAGACTATTGTGCAAATTCAAAGGTTTGCCGTTTACAGCAGCTCCCAATTGACTGAAGTAGAATCACGGCGGAGAAAGTCGTGCTGTTTGACGAACGCTCACGGGACTTACTTAGACTTGAGATGATGAGGAAGGCTTTGAGGTGGGGGCTAGATTCCTCGAACTACAGAACAACCCGAGTATTTGTATGCCCGCTTCTGAGAGGGAAAGGAGAATTTGGAGAAAGGAGTCACCAGCTCCAGACATCTTAATCCGGAGGCAGAGTCGATTCATAGTTTAGCAGCAAGGTGCGAGAAACAGCGGCTATTCCTCGCCTCGTCACCGGGAAAAGAGGCTTCAGACGAGTTCACAGGATTGAGGAATATTTCTCCAATGCTCTCAGGAGTCGAAAATTTGTGAATGTTCGAGCAGGAAATGATGTTTTCCATGGCGGGATACCAGCGACCGTGGTCTCCGATTAAGTTTGGGTATGGGTTAGAGGTTGTTCTTTTACACACACACACTCACACACACACACACACAAACATATATATATATATATATACGAGTATATATAATGGTCTCAACATGGCTCTTATTTGGCTTCAAACTGCTCTAAAATGGCCCCAAATTTCCAAAGTTCTCCGAACCCCCCAGCTGATATGGTATGGAAGGATGAGGTTCTATTATTTGTTGCACAAAGTTTACTAATTTGTGGGTGCGCGGTCGGTAATTATACAAGGGGAGGGGGTAATGAAGAATCATCGTTGTTGTTGTTGCACGGCTCAAAATCCCCCGTCTAGATCAGTGTGCGGGGAAAGGGTTCCGGTAGAGTTAACTTGACGGGTAACGAGGACACTAAGTAGTGCAACAACAACGAGTGCTCTTCATTACACCTCCCGTATAATTACTGACCGTGAACCCACAAATTGGTTACCTTTGCGCAACTAATAATATAACCTCGTCTGCCCATAAACTGGTGACCACGGAGTGACCATTTTCGCTGATAATTATTCTAGGCACGTGTATGTTTGTGTGTGTGTAAGACTCATATTTGTTCGGGTGGTGACCTTTATTAACTGTTTCTAGCGTGCTTATGTCCATGTGTTTCCGCGTGACTCAAACGAACCGCTTACTCTATATCTATTTGATAGATGTACAATTTGATACATAAATAGCCATTTTTAGGATTTGATAAATTCACCGGCGTCCATTTGCGGAGTTCCTTGCTGGGCCTATTAAATCCTGCAATTTGGTGCCACAGTGTGATCGCTATCGCGGAACCCGGTTTACACGGTCCAAATAAAACACACACAAGAAATTTAGAGAAGACCAGGGATCTAAAGGCTTACCAGAAATTCACCAGAATTTATCAGGACGGTGCTAAATTACGAGTTATCCACAAGGGATTAAATGAATACACAGATAAAAGTATTAACAGTATTATTTACATCAAAATCAAAATGAAATAAATTGACTGCTAACAAATTATACTGGGATACATAAAATAATAAGAAAAGTCACAAATGCTTATCACCATCTAACGACCGCAAGTCTTCTAACTAAAATATATATCCGTGCATACCAAATTGGGGTTTATGAATAATTTGCTTAAAGCCGAAACGACACGCGCCGTTGAAGATGAAATAGGCTATACTACTTTAGTGACAGGTGTTCCAAGAATAACCACCCTGTCTTACGTCCCTTACCCGAAGGCCCAAAGTTACATGAATAAAACCTAATTAATTTAAAAGTGACGTAAGAAGAAAGAAGGAGTCCAAAATACCTGATACCAGAGAGGTGAAGCAATAACCCACGTCAGAAACCCAGGTGAAATAGGCTCGGCGACGATGAGTGAATTCGACCCAAGTCCACAGAGGGGAATGCGATGACGGTCTTTGTCGAGGAGAAAATCACAGAGGGCGATATCAGGGCGAAAAGCATCGAGACCACGGGAAACGATGACTCGAAGGTCCAACGATCCGAGACAAGGAATTCGAGATGACAGAATTCTCCATAGAGGAGATCTCGAGGTGACTAGGGGAGAGCTTTCACGTGACCAGTGTGCAGTGTGAACGGCTTCCCAGAGGAGAACACTTACAAACGTAACTGGAAGAGCACAATTCGATTCACAGCGGACAAAGGGGCAGCGACAACGCTGGCAGGAATCAATGGAAAAAAATAATCCTCGCTTTACGAAGGAATCAAGTACGGGTCTTCTAACTTCAACAACATCAAAGGTAAGTGATGGAAAACGATTTAGCGGAGCAATCAAGGCAGAATCCTCGCAACAGAATAAATTAAAAGGCCTCACGGCCCCATTTATATCTACCATTACGAAGGAGGAAAATGAAAGTGGGGCACAGGGGAGGGGAGGGGTGATGAGTCGCTTCCCTTACGCAAATTCGGCTGGTAAGTTACAGAAGTTTGGGTCAAAAATGGTAGCCTCGAAACGGGTTGGCCTGCGAAAACACAGTAAACTATGATGAGAAAGGGAAGGCATGGGAATACAAGGGCCTACCCTTTACACCCAGGCCTACCTATTTTACAACATGAGCCCCACAAGGGCTCGTTTGCTCGCCCCCATCCCCCTGCCCGTGCCATAAGTTCTAGACCTCCTCCCCAAGGAAAACCTGAAATGACGCCACTGGCAATTACTGATACCTCTTCGGCCATACGAATTGCTCTTGCAGATATGCAAAATTAGATTTACCCGAGGTCTGTGTAAGTTGCTCGAAGGCCGCAAACGATAAGACCCTATAGAGTAAGGCCAAGATTGTCAAATATGGAGAGCCACATCGCGCTTCTTCGAAGCAACGTAGTGTGTATCTCCTGCAGAAAAAAAATGCTGGCCGTTCGAAATATGGATCGTCTCTCATTTTACGGGCCTAAAGACTTAGTCCTGGCGTACCTTGCGTTGCCTGAGACTTTTTATGCCTAAATTTTAGAAAAGGCTCCCTCTGCACCTGGTCAGTCTAGGCCTACGGGCAGGGTCGTTTCTGCGCCCATTCGGAGCTTTCCTGCGTGTTCTACTCACATCCGGCGCTTCCCTAGTAAAGCTTGGGGCACAAATGGCTCAAATCTAGCCTCGGGTAAAACCAGGGCTCCCTCGCTACCCCAGCGTGACCTTTTCCTGTAAGGCAAAACGGCCGCGTACCTCCGCCGAGTCGTTAGACTAACAGGAGGCAATACCCTTGAATGTAGTAGTGAGGCCGTCTTCCGGGTTCCTAAAGCTGCAGCCCAAAATGAGGACAGCACCCAAGGAATTCGGTTCCTATGCACACAACCAGGGTTGAGCTGGGTGGCTCGGAGACAGTGGATCCTTCAAAGGAAGGACCCCGCCTCCGAAGACTCCCCTCCCCACCCACCTAAGGTTTTGAGGTGAAGTGAGGGAAAAACTCGCATGAAGAACCCAATCTCCCCCGATAAGTCCTCGAAAGCGATAGCGCCTTCAGCGCTTTGATCAACCAACAGCGCTTAGAATTTCGCTTCTGGTAAGCAAACGGCCAATCCCATGACTGTCTTCTCTTTAAAGACGGCTCAAGCATCTCCTCTGACCGAGGATAAGGGTACATATTCCTTCAATGGAATTGCCACAGACTCCGGGCCAACTGGGAGCAGCTGCGGAGGCTTGTCTCCTCCGGTTCCTTGTTAGCCTTTTTTTTGCAGGAAACCGTTATAGTAATGCCCTCTGGCATTCCTATAAAATATTACATGTATCAATATTCCTTGTGTAAATTTAGATATTATAATTACCTTGATACCTTGTTACCTATTTACCATTACATTGTTACCTATTTACCATTACCTTGTTGCCTACTTACCATTACTTATCTACCTTACAGCAAGCTTAGTCACGATAAAAATTCAGTATTAAACTCATGTTCATTTTGTACAATTAAATTGAAATTCAATCAATATAATTTCAAATATGTTCCATTCTTGTTAATCTATAATAATATATATTTTGTTCTATCCTCGTTGTATTTCATTCATTCCTTACGATTTCGTGTTCAACCTTTAAGCATAACTTTGCAATACGTTTAGTTGCTCGAGCCTTTTTAAGATTCAATGACTCTCCTCAAAAACTTATAGATATAGATTTGTTGTGAAGTATCTATCTAAGTTCATACCACGATGGTCCTATATCTATAAATTGTTGCCCAGAATTTGTTTAGTTATCTCCCGTACGTTCATGCAATCATAATTATAAAATCAAATATAATTTTTTAACCCAGTCACATGGTTTCATATTTTATGAGTCATTCACTCACGCACTCATTTTCCGAGCGTCGACTCTCAACACTTGTTAGTTTCTAATCCCAAGTTTCCAATTACATCCTTAATTGAATTAATAATATCCTTATCAAATTAAATTTATTATATCTATATAAATACCACGAGTGAATAATATTTTTTCCGATAATTTTTTATTTTGCGTTCATTCGTGTAACTGAGTTTTGCACACTCATACACTCACGCACATCAATCATATCCATCTATCTACACATGTACACAAACTTGGTAGCGACTAGCATAGAACATCAGATAACTTCAGGCAACGGCACAATCGAGCAAATTAGCGAAGCCCTACCCCAAATCGCCAACTCATCCAGAGGCACACCCACGCCTACATCTCTTCTCCCGTGTACGATCTGGCAAACCCTATCGCATGGCTAGATGCGTCAGCCCTCATTCTTAAGCCTCAGCATGCTACGGAAGAAGAGAAGATAGCTCTCATCGTCCAGCGCCTACCCATGAGTATTTTTTAAAGAATTCAGGAGAAATTTTACTAGATCGGGGGCAGGCGGGCATTCTAGAACGCCTCAGGGGTGCGTTTAATGCCAAGTTCAGCATCACGAGCAACTGATTTGCATAGTTCTGGCAATCTAACCGCAAACGTTTCGGGGCGAAGATTAGTCCTGCAGAGCTAAACGGGCGCTCACAAGCAGCAGATGCAGGTAGTAGGGTATTTAACTTAAGTGAAATATTCCACAATGCAGGAAAGCACCTCAGTATTTCTAGATCAGTCTCTGAGCATGACAAGTACCTAGATGTCAATTTCTTGTGTAACTCCGGGCGAAGATTAGTCCTGCAGAGCTAAACGGGCGCTCATTGAAGAAAAGAAGTCTTCATCATCCGAGCTACTAGTAATGGCATCAATCACTTCTTCAGTGACCCTCGGCAATTTTCGGCAAATACAACAAACATTGCAGCTTCACCGAGTTTCCCTCATTCTTCCTGTACTTGAAAAATGATTCCAAGTATGGACATGGGTGGGAATCGCCACTATTTTTATTTTCACTGTTAGGAATAGAACTCATGAAGGTCCAGTAATGACGCGGCAGCACGCTAGGAATCTAGGACAATGAGAAATAATTTAATAAACTGACGCCCTCTCTCAGGCGGGAAAGACAAACGAATTGTCTATCGGGTATGAAAGGATGCATGTGATTGGTCCAAACATGAACAAGCCCTTATGATTGGTTCAAACCAGAGTACACGCTTGTGATTGCTCATCGTCTGACTTTTGTTTCTACGTCTGCGATTGGCCAAAATTAAATGTAATGAAGTAGAAGTAACATGAAAGAAAAAACGCAAGAAGAAGTGAAAGTATTCAAATTAGTAAGTAATTTTTCGGAAGTAAAAAGTCTAACAAAGTTACTCGAGTACAGTACTTAAGTAATTGAATTTCGTTACTTCACAAATCTAGTAGACAACCCCTTCTGGGAAGATTACTCGATCAATCTCACAGCTCAGGTCCTTGCCAACCTGGAGATAGGTGTCCTAAATGTGGACGAGTTTACGCGAGACTGCCCGGGAACCGGCTCATTTACCTGTTGTGATATATCCCTGTAATCTCATGATTCACAGGCTCATTTTAGGTGGGAGGTAGGCGATGACCATCATAGTAGTGATCACTTTTCTTGAGAGCTGCCACCTGAGAAACCTCCCCAGAGGTGCTTGGCATTTCAGGAAATGATTGATTTATCTCTCTGAGTCAAGGAGTTTAGGTCGGTGGATGAGGCCGTTGAGTTCTCCGGTAACCTCATATCCGCGGGCCTGTCCCATCTTCCCAAAACGTCTGGCCGTTCTGCAGGCCGACAGTTTCGTCGGTGGTCAGCAAAACGTGATAGGGCACTCAAACAGAAGCGTTATGCCTACATGCGCTATAAGCGCGCCCGAACCATTTCAATGTTGGTGAATATTTTCGAGCTGCAACTAGGTTCAGGTATGTTTCGAAGCACGCCCGCCGCTCCTCCAAGCTGCCATTCGTGTCTTCATTTAACAGGAAATACCCTATAGCAGATTTTTGAGGGGGGTTTTTTTAAGAGCTCATCTGGCGACTGCCTACTTGGTCATTAGTCACCGTATTAAAACTGGCCTAGTTCTAGGCTACTTTAAAATAAAATTAGAGAACCCCCCCCCAAAAAAAAGGAAAAAGAAAGCAAGCTGGTGCGTCGGGGAGAGGTCCCCCCGGCGCAGGAGCGTGAAACCAAAGGGAAGAAAAAAAAATGCAAAAAAAACAAAAAAAAAACAAAAAAAAACCTTGCTTAAATAATAGGGAGAAGGACGGCCTCTCCCAAGAAGTCAACAAGTCCACAAGTGAATAAGCACGAATCTGTCCCGAGTACAAGTGACAGGCGGTAGCGACCCCGCCCATCCCGGTACCTGGACAGGTATCGTGCGCGAAGATCACCCAGACTAGGACATTCGACAAGAATGTGCCGAGCAGTCTGGGGGACGACGCAGTCGTTGCAATAGGGTGCAGGCGAGCGCTCCATCCAATAGCGATGCGTCACACGAGTGTGTCCGATTCGGAGACGACAGAGAGCAACCTGAAGCCGCCGCGGCATTGGGGGATAGGTCCATGGAAACAGTCGCGGCGCAATGGCACGCAACTTTAAGTTCCCTTCGACCGTCTCCCATCTTCTCTGCTAAGCAGTCCGAAGAGCTGCCCGTATTCCTGCCATGTAGTCGGTGTGAGAAAGAGCAAAACGCTGGTCCGGTCACAGAGTCCTCGCGGACTCTTTGGCGCTCTCATCGGCGCGCTCATTCCCCGCAATTCCTACATGTCCAGGAACCCAGCAGAAGATAATCTGGACATCTGCCCGGCTCGCCAAAACCGTGGCGTCACGGATATCGCGAACCAGGGGATGCGGAGATTCCAATGCCCCAAGAGCACTCAGGGCACTTTGTGAGTCGCTATAGATCACAATCCGGTCTCTAAACCAGGCACGTTGCGTAATCTTTCGTACCGAGTGGTGTATTGCCACCAGCTCGGCCGTGAAGACAGACTCAGCGCCTGGTAGAGCCCCACTGACTTGAAACAGAGGCGATATGGCGTGGAAGCCGACCCCCTCTTGTGACTTGGAGCCATCCATATACACTGGCACGGTTCCAGCGTGACACGATGTGTGCTCCAAAAAAGGTCGAAAGCAATACTCCCGGCGCAGTCAAAGCTTTGGGAGCAGAGGCGTGGTGACAAGTAGCCAAATGTGGTACCCTCCAGGGTGGCGTCCTGGGCAGACCCATGGGCGCCACTGGCCCGAGAGCTATATCTACCTCTCGAAGGAGTTTCCTGGCCCTAAACCCAAAGGGCTTAGGTTTATGACTAGCGTCTCTCGGCGGCATAGACTCCATCGAGATCAGCTGCGGATGCAGTGAGAGCTGTTGGCGACTGAGGGAGACGCCAGGCTCGCGTGTACAGGCGAGTGACGCACTGCACGCGGCGCAGAGCGAGTGGCATCTCCCCAGCATCGACCAACAGGCTCTCAATGGGGGAAGTGCGGAAGGCACCGGTCGCAAGGCGAAGGCCGGTGTGGTGGATCGAATCCACCTTCCGCAATATACGCTCGGCCGCGGATGCATAAAACTGGCATCCGTAATCGAGCTTCGTACGAACAAAGGATCGATAAAAAGTAGGGCAGTAGCCCTATCAGCGCCCCAAGCGCTGAACGTCACGAAACGGAGAATGTCTATGGCGCAGGTACAAGAGACCCTAAGGCTGCAAATATGAGCCTCTCAGGTGAGGCGTCGGTTGAATACAAGACCAAGGAAACGGTGCGATTCCACCACATCCAGGCGCACCCCATTAAAAAACAAATCTGGGTCGATGTAAAGGCGTGGATGGCGACAGAAGTGCACCACCTTAGTCTTGGCCAAAGAAAACCGAGACTTGTGCGCTTCGGCATAGCGAGAGACGCGGTTCAATGCCTGTTGGAGTCGACGCTCCAGAGTTGGCATCTGGGCCGCGCCAAAAGAGATCGAAAGGTCGTCCACGTAGAGCGTAGCGAGAACATCTTTTGGCAGCACCGAGGTGATGCCGTTGATGCTCAGGGCAAAGAGTGTGACACTGAGGACACTTCCCTGCTGGACACCCTCTTCCTGCTCCTTTGGGCCGGAGAGGGCTCCCCCCACCCGTACGCGGAATCTACGATCTCGCAAAAATTCAGATATAAACATTGGGAGCGTCCCCTTGCCCCCATCGTGTGGAGAGTCTCTATGATACCGTATCGCCATGCGGTATCATAGGCCTTCTCCAGATTGAAAAAGACCATGGCGTAGTTCTGTCTAGGAAGGAAAGCCTCGCAGACGGTATTTTCCAGTCGGAGCAGAGCATCCGACGTGTAGTGGAACTTGCGGAAGCCGCACTGTGCGGAATACAGATGGCCTCCGCTGCTTAGGAAAAAGGCTAATCTAACATTTACCAATTTCTCCATCAACTTGCACACGCAAGAGGTTAGAGAGATTGGGCGGAAACCGGTCGGAGTAGAGTGATTTCTCCACGGCTTGCGAAAGGCAAGCACAGTAGCGATTCGCCAGGAGTCTGGGAGAAGACCTTCTACCCAGATCCTGTTGAACAAATCTAACAGAAAGGCCATGCCTCGCTCACATAGGTGTCGAAGCATGGCGTACGGACTTCGTCCGGACCATGGGTGGTGTCCGCGCAAGAAGCGAGAGCGAAACGCAACTCACTCACAGTAAACTTGTCGTTGAAGGGTTCTCCGCCTCTGGAGGTTAAGTCCAGCCAGCGGCCTTCCGCGACATCATGACGTGCATTGAATGCTGGCGGAGCAGCATCACGGCTAGAGAATGCGGAAAAAGCGGTCGCTAAGGATTCCGCCACGGACGTGGGGTCCGAGATTGCGGTCCCATTCTCCTGGAGAACGGGAGGGGGGTCCTGCGAGAATTTGCCCTGAATACTTTTGACTCGCATCCACACCTCAGCTAAAGGGGTCTTCCCGTTAAGTGAAGACACGTATGCTCGCTAAGAAGAGCGGCGGACGTGCTTCGAAATATACCAGAACCTAGCCCTAGCCGACGAAATTCAGCGACCATGAAATCGTTCACGGGCGCTTATAGCGCATGTAGGCATAACGCTTCTGTTTGAGGGCCGTCTCACACTCGGCCGACCACCATGGTAGTGGTCAGCGTGCAAAACGGCCAGACGTCCTAGGAATAGTAGTCAGGCCCACGGCGATGAGGTTGCCGGAGAAGAACTCAACGGCCTCATCTACCGACCTAAACTCCTCAACTGAGATAGAGAATTCAGTCATTTCCTGAAATGTAGGCCACCGCGCCCGCGCCAAGCACCACCGAGGTGGGCTCTCAGGGGGCAGTTGCCCTGAAAATGATATTTGAATGGGAAAGTGATCACTTCCATGGAGGTCATCGACCACCCCCCAATCAAAATCAGGCTGTGCATCCGAGGAGCACAAAGATAGGTAGAGGCAAGAAAATGAAACGGTTCTCGGACAGTGATGCGTAAACTCATCCACGTTTAGGACACCCATCTCAAGCTCTTCGATTAGATCGGCAAGGACTAGTCCCCTGGGATTCATGGAGTAATCTCCCCAGAGAGGATGCCTCTTGTTCAGATCTCCAAGCAAGAGATAGGGCCTCGGCAACCGTGCCACGACGCGGCGGAAGTGCCCCGCGTTGAAGTCAGCTGACGGTGGAATGTACGCAGAAATGATAGTATACCTCCTATCCAGGTGCAGCTGCACAGCCACTGCCTGAAAGGAGGTATCGAAAAAGAAAGGAAGAATGGAGACATCATGCCGGGTGTAAACCACACATCCCCCAGCCCAGCCATCTGGCGGTGGTGGGGTCGCGGAATGAGAGTCGATCCTGGGCCTGAACGGCCAGGATTTCTTTCTCAAGGAGATATGCACCACATTGCTTCGAAGAAGCAGGGTGCGGCTCTCCGCAATTGACACACTTGGCCACACACGATTTGGACTTATCGTGTGCGACCTTGGAGCAATTTACACAGACTTCGGGTGACCCCGACTTTGCACGTCTACATGAGCGATTCGTATGGCCGAAGCGGTGACAGTAATAGCACCGCTGCAGCAGTGGCACGAATGCCTTCACGCGGTAGTGGCACCAACCGACTCAGGGAACTTGTCACAGTCGAACGTGACGAAGAGTGTAGGGGTGGGTCTCGAAGCCCCTCCCTGTTTTCTCATCACACGTTCGACCTTGACCGCCCCATGGTCGGCCAGCTCTAGGGTGATGTCCTCAATGGAGTAGTCAACGAGTTTCCTCGCATAAACTACTCCTTTCACAAAGTTCATGGTAGAGTGCGGCGTCACACTCACCGGGGTACCATGAAGTGTCCGAAGAGCACTTATCTTGGCCGCCTTGGCGGGATTCGCCACATTCGCCAGAAGGCTCCCGTCCGAGAAACGGGTCACCTTCGGCTCTCTACCAATTGCACTAGCTAATCCTCTCCTCTGATGGATCATATTGCCCTTGGACAACATGGTGCTATCAGTGGAGCGAATAACGAGGAAGCGTTTGAAGCCAGCGGGCTCGAAAACGCCAGGTAACCTCTGAATCAGGGGCCCCGATGTCATCGAGGCTCAGCCCTGTGCACTCTTGGGGTTAGTCTTGGTCAGGGGCTCCGCACACGAGGGGGTAGAGGGGCCAGATGTGCCGATCTTCGCTTGGTCGCCTACCAAAGTGGCAGCAGACCCATCCGTCCCCGCAGCCCCCGCGGATGGAGAGGAGCCCCGAGTCTTCTTCGTCTTTTTCTTTTTTGGAGAGGAAGGCGGGGAATGAACTCGCTTCTCACCTCCGCTTGCAAAAGCCCCTAGGCCAGATGGACCGGCCTCAGCCAGGTCCCTCTCCAAAATGGAGAAGATCCTGGTAGTCTAGGGGCACCTGTCGGAGGAGATCCCTGCCCTCCTTGTACTGCCTCGGAGCCCTCAGCCGTTTGAGCAGGACCCTGCATAGGGGCGGATTCGGGTTCGGTGCTTGCCGCCAAGCCCGAATTTCCCCCCATGGAAGGCCCTACCGTCTGAGGCTGGGTCTCCTCAAGGACCATGTCTATCACAGGAGGGGCCTCCAGTTGGCCATCCCCTCCCAGGACATCGCAGGTCCCCTTGGCAGTGTCGCCAGTCTTGTGTGGGGAGGCACAGGCCTAGACCCCAGCAAGGTTTAAAATTCTTGCCAGCAGGTCTTTTGAGGGAAGCGACCGAAGGGGCCTGGATCCCTCTCCCCCCTAAGGGGGTTTGCCCTACCGAGCCGCTTGCACGAGGGGCGGTCGGCAATGGGCTGCCTGCTGGCTTTCTTGGCAGTCCCCTTAGAAAGCAAAGGAGGGACTGCCGCTGGAGATAGGGAGGTGCCCGAAAGCACCTCCAGAGAAGGGGGTGAGGGGGAGTCCCCTACACCCGTAGGAGTAGGAGAGGAGTAAGCCTCCTCTCCGGTTAAAGAATTATGGAGGGTCCCTTGCGCAAGCACAAGGGACCCATTTTCTCGGTAGAGCTGCCCGAGGGCGGCTCCGTTGATTTTCTTGGGGAAGTCGGGGGTTGGGTTTTTTTGTTTTTTGTGTCATACATGGGCATGGTGACCCTCTTTTTAATACGGGACGCAATAGCTCATCACCTCTCGCAGTTGCCCGCACTGCGAGAGGTGCTTACAAGCCCGGCAGAGCCAGGCGCCGCCATTCGGGACCGGAGCTCAGGGGTTAGGGAACAATGTCCCCTCTCCCCCCAGCCCCGATCCGGGGTGGTTGGCTTGAGAAGAAGGTCAGCATCTACCCTGTGAAATTAGAGGCTGACCAGAGAAAGTTGTGGGAGAGGTTGTATGAAATGCGACGAGGTAGGGGAGAAATCGGGCTATCTGAAGGAAGGAAGAGAGGCTAAGCTGGGGCCGAACGGAGCGCTGGATCCCGTCAGCACGGCGGCCAGGATGGCAAATCGCCGGGCCCCTTACGGGGCGGGGGGGGGCAGAGGAGCCGGATGTGCCGATCTTGGCTTGGTCGCTTGCCAGAGTGGCAGCAGACCCATCCGTCCCCGTAGCCCCCGCGGATGGAGAGGAGCCGCGAGTCTTCTTAGTCTTTCTTGTCTTCTTTTTCTTTTTAGGAGAGGAGGGCGGGGAATGAACCCGCTTCTCACCTCAGCCGGTAGAAGACCCTAGGCCAGATGGACCGGCCTCAGTCCAGGTCCTTCTCCGAAATGGAGAAGGCCTGGTCGTCGCAGGGGCACCATCCGGAGGAGATCCCTCCCCTCCTTGTACTGCCTCAGAATGCCCAGCCGTTGGAGGAGGACCTTGCATAGGGGCGGATTCGGTATTTGGCACCGAGCTCGGATTCCCCCCCATGGAAGACCCTACCGTCTGAGGCTGGGTTTCCTCAAGGACCATGTCTATTACAGGAGGGGCCTCTAGTTGGCCATTCCCTCCCAGGACATCGCAGGTCCCCTTGGCAGTGTCGCCAGTCTTGTGTGGGGAGGCACAGGCCTTGACCCCGGCAAGGTTTAAAATTATTGCCAGCAGGTCTTTTAAGGGAAGCGACCGAAGGGGCCTGGCTTCCCTCTCCCCCCTAAGGAGGTTTGCCCTACCGAGCCGCTTCGATGTTCGAGAGATGCCCTCCCTCTGCGCCGTGTACAGGGCATTACGTGCCTATACGCCCGAGCCCGGTGCCTCCCTCTGTCGTCAATCGCTCTCACTGCATTCGCAGCCGATCTCGACAGTGCCTATGCCACCGAGAGACTTAAGTTATAGCCTATCCCCGTTGTGTTTAGGACTAGATAACTCCTTCGGGAGCTAGATGGAGCTTTCAGGCCGGTGGTGTCTCTGGTACCGCCCAGGACGCCACCCTGTAGGCTATCACCTTTGACTATTTGTCGCCACGCCTCTGCTCCGTTTCCACAGCGCCGGGAATATTACGTTCGGCGGATGACTAAGTCCCAGGAGAGGGTCTGTTTCCACCCCGTTTGAAGTCAGTTTGTACTGGGAAAGGGTTCGTGTACACAGACTTGTGGACGGACTTTTTGGAGGCTGGCATCCTCCATTTTATTTTATTTTTTGTTCTAGGTCGCATGTTCAGGGCCGGGGGAGGACCGCCTTCCCCCGAGCGTGCTTCATTCTTCTTCTTGCTTTTTTTTCTTTGCTAGATCCCCCCCTCCCCCCCACACACACAGCGTCACCGGGGTAGGCCCGCAAACCCCGGTGGAGGAGCAGGCCAACAAGACTCCATCATTAATAGTCCCTGTGAATATAAATTTCGTGACATATCCGTGATCTGTAGCAGGTTTTGCCACATAGCATAATGCCAAGTCATAGGACAATGAAGTTGGAAAGACGCTGCACTATCTCTGGCTAATAAAACTTGTTTGAGTGCAAAGTTTATAGCGAATTAAAAATTTAACATTCAGAATGAGTAGGCATCACCAATTTAATGATCGTTCATAAAACATTAAATTCAAAATCATCCTAAACAGTTATAATAATTTAGCTTCAAAAATAGAATTAATCAAGAAGTTTAACAATATATCTCAGACATCATAATGTGTGGTAGTTTTCATTATTTACATATATAATATCCCTCAAAATATTGATGAAACTATCATAAAGATCAGTAATAAGCACTAAAATTTAAAGCCTTAAAAATAATTAAAATACTGCCAACAAATCTTCGTAATGCTTTATAAAGTGTGATACTCCGACAGCATTTTAGCAACAATAAGATGCTGCAATAGTATATTAATATTCACAAAACAAAGTTACAGCTTCCATGAATATACATAATAGTAGAATTTGCTAGTAATACTCCTACGTTAGTTAATTCTAGACCATCAGAAATGTTTGAATATACATGATTGACGAAAACGAAATAAAAAATTAACAAAACACAATTCCATAAACTGTAAAGAATATTTACTTACCGAGGCGTCTTTGAACAGTGCACAAAATAACAAAACTAAGATTCAGTTCGTCATTTTCAAGATTAACGAACAAAATGGGAAAAATTAGATATTAATGCCAATTCATAAAGATTTTCCTCCTCTCCAGGATGATCAGAAGTGTTATCAATCACTAACTCTGCCAAATAAATGCAAAATGAAATCCAGCACCCAAGTTAGATTAAATCTAAAACAACCAGAAAAATGTAAAGGGTGACCATTCAGATAAAGTCAACTTTTGTTGAGCGTTAAAACATCCTTAAATATCTAAATGATCAAAAACCGTACGGCACCACACGCCTCTAAAACGGGGTTATAGGAATATTACAACGAAAACCTGGAATGTAGCAGAGCTGCGTTTACTCGAATGATTAAGAATACTGAAAGGCGTGTGTGCTAGTCCTAACGATCAGTAAGAACGGCAGACTTCCTATAAGGATCCTACAGGTGTAACTCCATTTCTAAAGCAGACTTTGAGTCGGGTATTGTAGTCCGTGACCGAGTATTAACAATTTTCAATCCACATTGAAATTCAAGAAAGGATCGCCACTAATTAAAGACGCTACAATATCAACAAAACTTACTTGGCTACAAAATTAGTCCAAGATCGCTTAGTTCTCCAATGTTAATTTTCATAAAATCTCAAATTCCTTAAATGGCTGAATTTGATAAAAGAAACCCTCTAAATGTTCTAAATTTCAAAAAGCAAGAGTCGATTTTGAAAACTTGTAAAATTTCAACTTAAGATTTTTTTTTCAAAAGCAGTTCATTAAACTTTAAAAACAAATAAATGGATACTAGTCATTATGGGGATATAATTAAATTGCTAAGTCGCATAACCACTAAACTGTTATCGAACAAGCATAAGATTAAGAATGGAACGGATACCGGTAGAAATTAAGTAGACTTTAATCACAAGGTGAATTCCTAGACAATTTCCATCAATAAGCTTGAATAAAAGTGAATTCAGATCATCCACTCTCTTTTTCGGTTCAAAGACAGCACAATTTATATTAATATAATTATTATTGCCTCGCCTCACCATTTATACTACTATAAATAATAGAAACCTGAGTACACCCTTAAATTGCAAGATATTGATAGTTTGTTAGTTCGAAGATAAATTAAGCACCTAATGACTAGAATTAGTTATGCTAGTGGAAATAAGACTATATACAGTGAAAAAGATGTTCACGGGAAAAAAATAAAAGAAATAGTCCTAGTCGAGGAAGCAAAGCCGAGTGCAATAGCAATAAACCAGTGAATGGAAAGTAGGGGAAAAAATTGCTTAATTTATGATTGAGATCTTTCAACTCGCTAAGTTAATCATCACAAAGTGGCTTCATTTTTACACTTAACACTAGGTCTAAGATGGATGCCGTTAGTAGACGTTGGTAGCAGTCATGTAAAGTAAATCACAGATAAAAAGCCTTATCAAGTACATTAAAATCCTAAGAAATGAAATAATTTTAGTCCATAGGAACGAGAGTACTAAAAGGCGACTGAAGTACAACCTTCAACGATGATTGTGCTCTAATTTATTATTATTTTCCCCGTTCCAAATCTGTCCCTATCGAGAATCACAGATTGCCAACTACTGCCATGAGCACAATGGACCAGAAGTTTGAAAATGAAAGGATTTAAAGATAAAATAAGGGAATCCAATGGGGGCCGTCGACAGATGAAGCTCTCTGCACAAACTATGCCGGAGTAATGGATCAGAACCTGAAAATCCTCCTTAAATTTTAATCAAAGGGAAAAAACCAAAAATTCGAATAACCCACATAACAATACGATTCGCCCTCTTAAATTCTTTCCTTCATATCCAGCGATTATTTAACTTTGTAGCTACACCCAAATTTAGGTGCCTAACAGCCTCTGATTAGATATGATTTTCTAAACGTATACATTACCTAAGTTGAATTTGAATTAACTTTCATTAGAAATAAAACAATCCATGATCTATTATGAAAGTAAGAGGTAGAGCAACAAAGCCTTGACACATAAGCGCCCAGTTCCAATTCTGTTAAATTTTGACTCCTTAAATTTTAATTATACGCTGACACAACCTTTGACAACGAACCCCTTCCTCCTTCCAAAATATATCAGTGTCCTATTTATTAGGGCACGTGCGGCAATCTTAACTAATCTCTTGAGGATAACGGGTGGTTTCTATTTACTGCATAAGAAAGGAATTAATACATAATTCAGAGAAAACTAGTTTGTCAACCCCTTATTAAAGCAACCAAAGTAATTTGGATTTTTATCAATAAGGAAAAGATAATTCTAGTGTAGAGCATACGCAAAATCCATCTAATCGTTCACATAACCACACCAATTCTTCATAAAACCACAACCATTTGTTCCAGTACCGACAAGCAAATAACACAGAGTTTGGACATGGCATCATCGATAAGGTCGTGATTAATTCAAATTTCTTAACCAATTGACGATTGAACAAAATGATTAGCGTCATATTCTAACGATACGAGCATCTGAGCTGTCTTTTTCAGAACAGCTTTCATTATAGAGTGGATTCTGCATTGTAAGAACGGCTGCCAATTAAGACCAATTCCGAAAGTCCCGATTCCTACACATTTAATTGCGTAAAATTTACTTCGCTCAATATGACCAGCCGCCAACTAAGGCCATACAAAAATCATAATTCATGCCGATTTACCCCCATGCCGTATTCCGGCAACTATGACCAGTAATGTTCAGGGCTGGTGAAAATTTAACTTTATCCAAAAATTTATTTACCTTCAAAAAAATTTCAGTTTTAAACAAAAAAATCTCAAGACTTCAAAAAGTAACAAAAGGCTAAGAAAATAGAGTACATATTAGCAAGGGATCATTTTCCCATATCTACGAAGTTTTACAATTTACATTGGTTAAACGAGTTTAATTTTTCCGAATGCATATTAAAATTAAGGGTTCTCTATACCTTAGAAGAACTAGTTAGGATGGCAAAACTGGGTCATGCATGCAGTGCATAGTATATATATATGTATACATTTCAAGCAACGTATATGCAAGTAGTGACTAGATATTGTACCTTTTAAAGTAGCCTCCTTCTCTGTTTTCCGTATTGTGGCTTCACAGAAAGTGGGTTAGATTTCGCTAAGAATTTAACAGCTGCTAAAAAAGACCAAATTCGGGTGTCCAAACGTGGTTACACTTCCCGGAATCCATTGTATACCTTAAATTCAGAAAACAGTACAATATGACGCTCAAGTTCGAAAATATCACGAATCTAAGAAAATAGAGTTGTAGAAAATGATGGATGTCATAAAATCCTAGGTGGCAAGGTAGGTTCGAATCCTTTTTCATAAATGTACCAGGGTATAAACAACGTGTAAAGTACACAAGAGGGGTTTCAACCCCATCCACAGTTTCTAAGAAGCGACTGATTGTTTTACGAAGGAATCTCGAATGCAACGATTTTAAATTCGGCCCAAGCATGTTCTCAACTACTGAGGATGAATAAAAAAAAAAGTATTTGAATCAGTTTTTTGTGGCAGTCTTTAGCATTTGTAGGATGCAAAAATAAATCCATTGAGGAGACAATTACTAAAATGTAAACACTACCGCTTGATATGTTAAAAAAAAGTAACACGATTCCGAGAAAGAAATATCAAGCTTTAGAAAATTCAATCTACTTACCCTATGGAATAAAATTACATCGCCGAAATGGAACCTAAACACTAGTTGCGATGAAACGATTTGCATCTGAAGCCATTAGTAACCACTTGTAAATTGATTTAATAAGTGGAGGAAGAAGCTACCGCTTTCTAAATTCAACGGCAGAAAGAAGGATCATTTTAATGAACAGCAATAACCTAAAAGTGTAGGAAAAATGCTTCCATTCACCTCAATAATTTTGGACCTAAAATAACATGTTAACTACGCTTCTTTGAAGAGGTAAACAGCCCGAGAGAGCAACAATATCACAGGAATGAAAACCAAACATGAGCAGTGCTGGCGATTTCTTTGTAGCGTCTGACGAATAGTTTAGCTAAAAGCTCTTTGCTCGAGAGCACGATGGGGAACCAAATCCGAGAGAATTTCCAGTTGAGAATGAGAGAGGCATTCCGAGCAAACTCATCCAACGTCTTTGCTCGAATCGAGCCTAGGTGCGAGAGACAAGGAAACGAGTGAAGGGAACTGTCCTCCTCTCCATGGATCCTGGACGCGAGAGAATCACGACGAAGACTTCTTGGGCGACTTGGGTAAAGGAGATTTCGTGGGAGTTTTGTGGGCAGGCTGCAGACTCTTAGCCCCGGATTTCGTATGGTATGGAGAACGCGGAGAGACGGGAGAGAGATTGGGTGACTTTGTGGGTGCGTTCCTGGAGATGGCTAATGTTGTAGGAGGGTGCGCGGGAGACTGTGGTGGGGAGGCCGTGACGTCGGAAGTCGAGGGGCTGACTGCTCTCTTTTTTGGGCTCTGCTTCGGACTACTCGAGACCGAGGCCGAGGGACTCTTTTTCTTCGGAATGACCGGCTGGGGTGTGTGAGCGGCCAGGAGGGACTTGATATTCACGAACATCTTGTACAAATCCTCCTGAAAGAGAAAACCAAATTCATAGCCAAATGAGCAGAAACGAAGCCAAAATATGATGGGATTAATCAGTTCCACTCGCCACAAGGAGCGTCGAGACTGGTTTTAAAACTCGCATCGCCCATTTCGCTTAGATACATATAACAAATAAACGATGCCCACTCCCCCAAAAGGGTGCATTAAATGAGGGTAAGTTTGGAATTTTTCTCGAAAACAATGTCAGTGCAGAAAAAACGAAGAGAGGACAGACAGAAAAGATGTAAAAGAAGGAAAGACATCGCAAAAGAAATCCGACCTAAATGGTTTAAGAGACTAAGAAGCACAGCAATCTCAGAGACGATCTAAATGGCTGGGTGGTTGGAGGGGCGTCGGATTGTTATTTTTGCGTTTACGGGGCAAGCACCGAACTGCACTTTTTTATGCTTTTTTTTGTCAGTGGGGGTCGATAGAGATTATAGCACACATCACAAATTCAACCTGAATCGGGACTCCATCCGGCGAAGAACCACACCTAAAGTAACCACTCGTCTGGGTGGTGAGAGGGGCGTTTAAGAAAAATGGGAATGACAGTGGATGATATCGTGCATGATAGCTTAGAAGGTACTTGTAAAGGGGAGTGCTTGGGGGTCTTCGGGCAGGGGGTGCACTTGGGAATCTCTGCCGGAAAGTGAAACGGGAAGGTACATGGTCCGATACTAGCTTGGGCACAAGGGACCAGGAGGGTGCGCAAATCTTTTGCACGCGCCCCTGTCGGCCAACCAGGATCGGTCTGAGAAGGAGGAGGGAGTAAGTTGAGCACAAAATCGAGGAGGGGGGGCTACGCGAATCACAAAACTGGTATCTTATATATTTAAGGAAGCTCCGAAGTTACGAACAAACTTAAACTTGCCTTCTTCTCGAGCATGTCTTCTACCTTCATCCCGGATTTTCCTCGCAAGTACATGTGGTGAAACACTTTGCCGTCCCAGAAGGCCCAAGGCACGCACTGCAAAGGAGAGCTATTGATAAATCGACGATCGGTGGATACACTTCATTTTCCCCTCGCTCCTCTACCATCCATGCCCCCCCTCGCTCCTCTACCATCCATGCCCCCCCTCGCTCCTCTACCATCCATGCCCCCCTTCGCTCCTCTACCATCCATGCCCCCCCCCCTGCGTCTAGGCAGGCAGCCAAACAAAAAAAAAAAACTATAGTAGAGGAGGCGTGGTTCCTCCAAAAACCACATAATCAGAGGTACACGAATACGTCCCGGGGGCAATTTTTTTTTTTAAAGAGCTCACCTGGCGACTTCCTACTTGGGCATTAGTCGCCGTATTAAAAACTTGCCTAGTACTACGATACTTTAAAATCGAATTCAATAACACACACACAAAAAAACAACAACCCAAACACAACACCAAAAAATTATAAAAAAAAAGGGAAAAGGAAACAAGTAGTAAGCAAGCTCCTGCGTCGGGGAAGGTCCCCCCGGCGCAGGAGCGTGCGACTTATAAGGAAAAAAACAAAACCTGGCTAAATAATAGGGAGAAGGCCGGCCTCCCCCCAAAAGTCTACAAGTCCACCGGTCAACGTGCACGCACTCGTCCCGAGTACAAGGGACAGGCGGTAGCGACCGCGCCCATTCCGGTACCAGGACAGATAACATACGCTAAGATCTCCGAGACTGGGACATTCGACAAGAACGTGTCGAACAGTCTGGAGGACGACGCAGTCGTCACAATAGGGCGCAGGCGAGCGCCCCATCAAAGGGCGATGCGTCACACAAGTGTGCCCGATTCGGAGACGACAGAAAGCGACCAGAAGACGTCGGGGCATTGAAGGATAGGTCCATGGCAACAGTCGCGGCGTAATGGCACGCAACTTTAAGTTCCCTTCGACCGTCTCCCATCTTCTTTGCCAAGCAGTCCGAAGAGCTGCCCGTATTCCTGCCATGATATCGGTGTGAGGAAGAGTGAAACGCTGGTGCCCCTGGTAGTCGCAGGGGCACCGGTTGGAGGAGATCCCTCCCCTTCTTGTATTGCTTTGGAAACCCGGGCCGTTTGAGGAGGACCTTGCATAGGGGCGGATTCGGGTTCGGTGCTTGGCGCCGAACCCAGATTCACTCCCATGGAAGGCCCTACCGTCTGAGGCTGGGTTGCCTCAAGGACCATGTCTATCTCAGGGGGACCTCCAGTTGGCCATCCCCACCCCCCAGGACATCACAGGTGCCATTGGCAGTGCTGTCACAAGTTGAGTCTGGGGAGGCACAGGCCTTGACCCTGGCAAGATTCAATATTCTTGCCAGGAGGTCTTTTGAGGGAAGCGACTGATGGGGTCTGGCTTCCCTCTCCTCCCTAAGGGGATTTGCCCTACCGAGCCGCTTTAATGGGGAGCGGTCAGCTATGAGCTGCCTGCTGGCTTTCTTGGCAGTCCCCTTGGAAAGAAAAGGGGGGACTGCGGCTGGTAAGAGCGAGGTGCCCGAAAGCACCTCCAGAGAAGGGGTGAGGGGGAGTCCCCTACACCCGTAGGCGTAGGAGAGGAGTAAGCTTCCTCTCCGGTTAGAGAAGTTTGGAGGGTCCCCTGCGCAAGCAGCTGCCCGGGGGCGACTCCGACGATGGAATTGGGGAAATTAAGGGCAGATATTTTTATTTCTTCATCATTGGGCATGGTTACCCTCTTTTAATTACGGGATGCAATAGCTCATCACCCCTGGCAGTAGCCCGCCCTGCGAGGGGTGCGTACAGGCCTGGCAGAGCCAGGTGCCGCCATTCAGGACCACCTCTCCTGCTCGGTGGCCTGGCAGTCCGTCGGTATGGCGGCTTCCCCTTGGACACGGCGTAAAAAACAAAGATAGATGGTGAAGTGAGAAGGAAAGGGGATGTGAGGAAGGTATGGGTGTGGATGAAGCAGGTTGTTAAAAACCAACCACCCCAGACCGGAGCTCAGGGATTAGGGAACATTGTCCCCTCCCCCCTCAGCACCAATCCAGGACGGTTGGCTGAGAAGAAGGTCAGCATCTACCCTGTGAAATTAGAGGCTGACCAGAGAAAGTTGTGGGAGAGGTTGTAGGGGAAGTGAGGAAGTAGGGGAGAAATACAGGCCATCTGAAGGAAGGAAGAGAGGCTAAGCTGGGGCCGGATGGAGGTTCCGAGGTCAAGGGACAAGCAGTAGCAACCCTACTCGTCTCGGTGTCGGACCAAGTCTTCTCATCCATACACTAACTAAATGTGAAATGAACCTCAACTAGCACAATTATGTGATCAGATAGTCCCATACTCATACTTCTAATAGTTTTCACATAAATCCAGCACCAAATTCTCTTTTACAGATGAATCGTATTCTTAAATTCTCCCCCTCTCCTTTGCCTAACCCATATTTATTTATGGACATAACTGTGATGAAAGAATGTTTGCTACACAAATTTCCTTCAGTACAGAACCTTACCCCCCTCTCTAAATTTTTTTTCTCTAAGGATTTACCAAAAGCTCAATTTATCTCTCCTTTCATCCATTCCTCCATTCCCAACTCCCACAACCATCAACCGATACCTAACCCAATTCCATCCACGACGCTTTTTTTATTAGCTTCACTCCTATCATTACAGGGTTTATATACTACAACCAGGCACAGCTTCACCCTTGCAAATCTCAACTTCACCCACATAATTCTGGGGCTCACACATTCATCCCAATCATTGCATCATACAACTCCTCAATCAAAAGCAATACCACACCTTCTTCACCCCTACCGTCATGATCTCCATCTGATCACGTTCTGTATCAGAGTGAATATGGTGTTTGATTTCAGACATCGAGGCGGGGCTTCATCAATCACAGCATGCGTGGACACAAAACTTTCTACACAGTCATTAGCTGATTTCCCAGTGGGCAGATACACTGATACCCCTGGAGGGGGCAAGTAGCTCTACACACATTATCATTCTCATAGGCAATCACAACACCAGCTATCATTTCCATTCCAGCCTTCACAGCACAACATACCCACTCTTTCTCTCTTCCAGAACCCCTATGAGAGGACTCATATCTACATATCTCTTATACAGAATAGGTGTGCCACCTCCTCTTGGGGTCAGGAAGGGTCCCTCCATCGCTAGTTGGGTGTCAAAAACGAAGAACGGCCCCTGAAGAGATAGGGATCACCGGTGATCATCATTGAGCTTACGGCATTAGATCGAAAACTGGCTTACAAAGCGTAGGCAGTGATGATAAATTGAGAATCCTCTGATGGGGCCAAAAGTCATTAGTGGAGTGCCTCAAGGGTCAGTCTTGGGTCCTAGATTATTTGATATCTTTGTAAATGACTTAGATTCAAGACTATTAAGCAAAATTACCGAGTTTGCGGAGGATACTAAACTAGGTCATATAATGAAACAAGACACAGTTCGAGAGGAAATAAAGCATAACCTAAAATGAGATATTTGATTGGTGAATATTAATCTCATTTAAGTGCAAAGGTATGCATGCAAATTGATTATCGAAATGGAAATTTTGGTTATACGGTAGGCGATCTCAATTATAAAAGGTGTTAAAAGAACGTGATCTAGTTATGTTAACTTCAAGTTAATTAAAATTTTAGAAACAATACGTCCAAAAGTTGGGGCGCACAAGGGAAAAACATTCTCACATGAGGGAGTCATAAAGCTCAAAAACTAACCTCCTACTCAATGGTACCATGCAGTGAAAAGTAGAAGCAGGTTCGAGAGAGATTTCATCATGGTGGCAACTGGCAGCATTGACGCCGTTCTGGTGATTTACATCGCCCCCCAAGTTTCTCTTACACAAATAAGTCTCCTAAAGAACTGGACCTCCCACATATTCTCACTTTCCTTATAAACATGGCTTTAAGTCTCTCTGGTCAAGATGGACTAGTTTTCACACATCCGCCCCAAAACATGTAACTCGGCAAGTTAACCCCAAGAGCCGCTCTCACTATTTTTCTTCTTCCAGATTACAATCTTACTCCCGTGCGCCCCAAATATAATACTCTGATGCAGAATTATATTTCTCTGACAGATCATCCACTCTTTCTGCCTTTTTGTTCTTAAATTCGCATTCAGTTTCATCGTATATTTACAATTACGACGCTTCCAAGATAAAGACAGGTTCGCACCATTGTAATAGCCCAAGGCTTACAGACCTGCCCCATCAAACATACATTACTGATCCACATTCACTTTTCAGTCCTCTGTTCACAGACACTCAGCACAGATCCAGGGAGGGAGGCTGAAGCCCCCTCCCAAAAAAACAAACAAACAAACAAACTAGAAATCATAATTTTCTGATGTGTGGGAAAAAAATTCGGATCTGGGAGAGTTATTGCTCACTCCTTTATGAGATGCTGTTATTTATTAATTATCAATGCTGTGTAAAATAAACATTACTAATCATCAATGCCATTTTATCAGACTACTCAGAGGGAGGAATTCAGGTCAGCTCCCTGCCCAAATCTTTATCCTGGATCCGCCACTGAATACACTTGCAAACTATCAACAGATGACCATTCTATCATTCAGTTCAGGCAATACCACTAGATCAACAGCATAAAATGCTATTATAAGCCAAAAGTTACCCTTTCTCAACAAGGTCGCATCTTTCTTGTAATTACTTTCGTTACAAGACTCGGAAACACATTAAAAAGAGAGGCAAAGGAAGTTTAAGAAACCATCCAGGGTATATCTCACTGAGGAGCTTAATGTGTCTCCCGAACCCAGATGGCCACTGCAATGGACGCCACCGGGAAGGGGCAAAAACCACCGTACATCTTCCCCCCGAAGGGGGTAAGTGTACCTGGTAGTAACTTCAGTCACTCGGGCGACACCACCCTAGAATGTTACAACACACGGCAGTCAACTCAAATCTAGCCGAATCAGGAGTCCCATCACGCAATTAACCATGCCCAATGCGGGTAGAGGGAAGCGATACTTCCGATTGGCTAACTCTTCACGGCAAGGGAGCTACAACAAGACTCAAATCCCTCTGAAATTCCAACCGCATTTTCCGCACACGAAAAACTCACGTTCTTCCTATTCAGAGGGAAGTCGCAAGACGCGAGGAGGAGGTAAAGGTTGACAAGCCCTTTGACGAAGATGGTGGCCAGATGTACAGCTCTCGAATCAATGCGAGGCAGGTTAATGGCCCGAATCAAGTTCAGGTCTTTCCTTGTCGGAGATAGGAAGCCGGCCAACATCGCGTTCACTTCCCAGTCCTTTAGAGTAGGTCGTCGCTGGGAACACTGAAAGAGGACAACCAGAGATAAAGTAAATAGCTATCTAAATAGTCTCCTCCTAGCGAGATTCTACGCATAAATTTTCTACATAACCTTAAGAACTTAAAACAAAATACCAGATAATACTATTAACCAAAACGCATACATACGAGTATTAAACAAAGGAAGGGGAAGCTCAAGAAAAGTGACAATTCCATCTCCTAAGAATGGAAATCAATCGAGCTGCCCGGATTATCGGGATTCACACACAAACAAACAAAGGCTGATGGGAAAAGGTCGTAATTCCAAGCGCTCTTGCAACAATGGAGGGGCTTTTCGCTCGTTGGGGGGAAACCGACTCCCCTTCCTCCTATTTATTCCAACTTCCGATCACTCCATTAGACTTGAGCTGCACATGACGAAATAAATACCAACTCACACTCCTAAGGTCGGTGCCTCAACTCAACAGAGGGAATATAATTTAACGAGGAGCTCTCTTTGGCCTAGTGGATGAGGCGTTGTACTTCCAACGCTAAAGTAACTGAGTTATATCCTAGCGAGAGAGGACACAAAAATCTCAAAATACGTGAAGGAGCTGGCCGCCTACTGGCGGACGCACTGAGTTTACACAAATCACGCACCGAGCCAATCGCAACACCCCTGTAACTTTATTATTCCATCTTCACACACGCACAAACTATTCCGTTGTGAAACCTGCCGATGAGGTATCCATATATACACAACGCACGCGGAACGCCCCTCCGCCGACCCTTGAGTCACAAAGGGTTCTCCGCTCGTTAATTGGTGTCGAAACAGAGTACTAACCTACTATTGGTACTACTCTACTACTTATAGAGACCACAGTGAATTCAGAGACTACCCACAGGAGAAGCAAGAAGCAGAAACGATTTTTGAGGGTACCCAAATGGCGACTGCCACCATAGGCATAAATGTACGTGATCAAAAGCACTAAAAAAAACGCACAAAAAAAAAGAAGCAAGAAACGAGGCTCCTCCACAAAGTCATTAGAGCCCACAAGTTTGTGTGCACGAATTGTCCCCAAGCACAAGGGACAAGCGGTAGCGACCCTGCTCGTCTCGGTATTGGAACAGGTGACATGTCTGAAGATTCCCCAGACGAGCATTCAGCAAGAATGTGCCGAACAGTCTGAGAGACAACAAAATCGTGGCAGCAAAGTGGAGAGGAGCGCTCCATAAGATGGCTGGGCATCTTGCCAGTGTGCCAAATTCGAAAAGGAGTGAAAGCAATCTGAAGGCACTGAGGCATCGGGTAGGTCAAAGGAAAACAGCGTAATGGCAGGCAACTTTAAGTACGCAGCGGCCGTCTACCATCTTTTTTGTCAGGCAGTCTGGAGGGCTGACACGATTCCTGCCATGTAGTCATTGTGAGAAAGAGTGAAACGCTGATCTATGCGCCCAGTTTTCGCGCACTCGCTGGCGCCTACATAGGAGCGATCATTCCCGGCAATCCCAATATGTCATGGAGCCAAGCCGGCAATAATCTAAACATCCACCCGGGTCGGGGCAACCGTGGCGTCACGGATACCACAAACCAAGGGATGCGGAGATTCCAGTGCCTTGAGAGGCACATAGCGAGTTGCTCTAGATCACAAGCCGGGCACGATGCATAATCTTCCGTACCGAGCGGTGCAATGCAAAAGCAAGACAGACGCAACTCTTGATAGACTCCGTCTAACTTCAAACAGAGGGGATACGGCGTGGAAGGCGACCCCTACTGGGACTTGGAGCCATCCCGTGTACACACGCACGGATCCAGCGTGACACGAAGTGTGCTCCAAAAAGGACGAACACAATACTCCTAGTTCTACTAAAGCTTTGGGAGCAGAGGCCAGGTGACAAAAATTCAAAGGTGGTCCCTCCTGGGTGGCGTCCTAAGTAGAACCAGAGGTACCACCGGCCCGAGAGATACACCACGCTCTCGAGTTTCCTAACACAATATCCAAAGGACTTGCGTCTCTCGGCGGTATATGTACTACCGAGATCGGCGGCGAATGCGATTAGAGCCATTGGACACTGAGGAGGACGCCGGAGAAGAACTCAACGGCCTAATCTACCGACCTAAACTCCTCGACTGCGACAGATAAATCAGTAATTTCCTGAAATGCGGAAGCACCGTCGGTTGACGGGGGAATGTACGCAGAAATAACAGTATACCTCCTATCCAGGTGCAGCTGCACAGCAACTGCCTGAAAGGAGGTATCTAAAGCAAAGAGAAAAACGGAGACATCATGCCGGGTGTAAATCGCGCATCCTCTTGCCCGGCCCCCATCCCGTGGTGGTAGGATCGTAAAACTACTATACTCCGGGAGGGTGGACAGGAGGCACGCGCCAGGCATGGTCTCCTGCAAAAAGGAAAAAGGATGGCTAACGGGGAGCGGGAGGAGTCAAGCCTCCACAGCTCCTCCCAGCTGGTCCGGAGTCCGAGGCAATTCCATTGAAAGAATATGCCCTCCAGGCCTAGCTCGGAGGATAGTGGAGTGGGGGGGGGAGCTCTTCGAAGAGAAGACGCTCACGAGAATGGCCGTACGCTTCCCAGAGGAAGAACTCCGGGCGCTGTCGCCTCCGAGGACTTATCGGCGGATGTTGGGCTCGGCATGCGAATCTTTTCCTCCCTCCCCCTCGAAACCTTAGTCGAACGGGGCGGCTTCGGAGGCGGGAGTCCCTCTTATAGAGAATCAACCATCTCCGAGCAAACCAACTTACCACTGGGTGTGGGCGAAGTAGCCAAGCTCCTTTAGTGCTGTCCTCCTTTCGGAGAATAGCTTTAGGAACTCCGGAAGATGGCCTCACGACCAATTTCAGGAGTGTGCCTCCTGTGAGTCTAACGACTCGGTGGAGACGCGCGGCCGTTTCACCTTACGGGAAACGGTCACGCTGGGAAAAGGGAGGGGAACCCTGGTTTTAGCCGGGGGTGGGTGTGAACCCTTTATGCCGCCAGCTTTACCAGGAGTAGGTAGAGCTCGCAGAAGGATTCCAAATGGGTGCGGAACGACGGTGCTCGTAGGCCTGAAGAAGAGGGTGTCTTTCTTAGCATTGAGTCATAAGACGTCCCAGCCAGAGACAGGCGCGCCAGGAGCAAGTCCTTAACCTCGCAAAAAAAGAGACGACCCTGGGCCTGAACGGCCAAAATTTCCTTCTCAAGGAGACACGCCCCACATTGCTTCGAAGAAGCGGGGTGCGGCTTCTTCGACACACTTAACCACACACGATTTGGAATTATGTATCATGTGCGGCCTTGGAGCAATTTCACAGACTTCAGGTAACCCCGATTTTGCATGTCAACAGGATCGATTAGTATTACCGAAGCGGTGGCAGGGGTAGCACCTCCGCGGCAGTTGTAGCGATAACAACTAGCACGGACCGATTCAGGGAGCTTGTCACAGTCGAACGTGACGAAGAGTGTAGGGGCGGCTCTCGAGGCCCCTCCCTTTTTTCTCGTTGCCAGATGGGCTCTATTAAATTAAAAAAAAAATCCCTTTTTTCTCATCCACACGCTCGACCTTGAACGCTCCATGGTCGGTCAGCTGTAAGGTGATGTCGTCTATGGAGTAGTCCATGAGTTCCCTTGCCTAAACTTCTCCTTTCACAAAGTTCATGGTAGAGTGCGGTGTCACACTCACGGGCGTGCGAACAAGTGTCCGAAGGAGACTTCTGGATTTTTATTGTCACTTAAGAAATTTAATTTTTGCTTCCTCTTAATGTGTTTCAAGCAGTTTTTCCTTTCTCCAATACTCCATTTGATGTTTTACAAGCAAAAATAAGCAACATTGGCTATGCATTAAAAAAAATTAATCAATTTAAAACTTCTGCAATATAATAAAAATAATTTGGATTGCATATGGGAAGAAACAAATCTGCAAGTAGACATAGATGAAAGTCAAAATAACAAAAAAGACTAAAACGAAATATTGACACCAAGACTTCCTACAAACAATTGACCATCTTGAATCGAGATTTAAGAATTTGGATACGCTGAAATATTTGGAGCTGTTAAATTCAGAATTTTTCCCTATATTTGCAAAAAGAATTCCTGAAAAAGCTTTAACTTCACTACAGAATACTTACTGCACTGTTTTTTATTTCATTTCCCTAAAATCACAACTCGAAGTTGTTTACATGGCGGATGATTTCAGTAATATGAAAACCATTGAAATTTTAAAATTCATAAGTTCAAATGAAATGATTAAGAATGCATATGGCAAAATCTATAATCTCTGTCATTTATTGCTGACATTTCCAGCAACAACTTCATCAGTAGCATGCAGTTTCTCCTCATTAAAATAAATCAAAGCCCATGCAAGAAACTCACATTCTCAAGAAAGACTTGAAAATTTAGTTTTACTTTTAATTGAAGAAAATTTCTACAACGCTCTTAACTGTGTGCTCAATCTACCGTATCCCAACTCTCCAATTCAATTACCTTTGCCTCACTAAATGAACTTGTCTCCCAACTCCCGAAACTATTCCTTTTAACTGGAGACTTTAATGAAAGGACATGTACTAGACGTAGTCTTACAACAAGACCTGCAAATACTCAAAGACGAAGACCCTACCCAATGTCATCCCCAGACAGACTCCTTTACCCACATAGATCTCTGTCTGTGTTCAACTGACTTCCCACCCAATCAATTCTTCAAAGTATTTGATGACATGTGCAGAAGTGATCATTACCCTCTACTCCTAGACTTACTCCCCCTTTCCCCCACCTCCCCAAGACCGCATTGAGCCTACCAGAAAGCTGAGTGGGAAGCGTTTGTAACGTCGTCCCCTTTCATAAATGTATCTGATGAAACAACAGACAGTAGATCCGCTTAAAGAAGTTTGTGGAACTTTTTTTTAAGCAACGGCCCACAAACATGTTCCACTCCACAACGTTTGACTCAAATCATCGGTCGCCTGGTGGAACAAAGACTGTAGCAGTGCTAAGCGGGAACGAAATAGGCTCCATCGCACCTTCAAGATAATCCCCGCGTCTTCTAACATTAACTATAAAAGACAATGTGCCCTCACCCACTGGACCTCCCGCCAGACAAAATGTCCCTCCTAGTTTCAATACACATCCTCCATCTTATCCCGCACACATCTAGCCAAGGTTTGGAGAGGAATGTGTAAAATCCGTGGCTCCTCATGACAACCCCCCATCCTTCGTCATAATGACAACCTCGTCAGTGCTCCGCAGGACGTCGCACAGCTAATTGCGAACACACTCAGCTCAGCTCAGCTCAACCTCTCACGGATCTCCTCTTCCCAAATTCAACTGACATAAAGCACTAGTAGAATCGCAAACATTAATGTTTGAGATGTCCAGAAAACTGTGGTACAACGAACCCTTCTCGATGAAAGAACTCCAGGGGCACTCTCATCGTGCACCCCTTCAGACGACTTAATATCATACACATTCATCCAACACACCCATGTAGATGCCCTACAGTGCCTCTTAAACAATTTTTAATATTTTCTTCTCCGGAACTTTTCCCTAAGAATGGCGCCACCACAGCACTATCCTTCCTTTCAAGCCAGGAAAAGGCTCTCCCAATCCAACAAATTACCGGCCAATTGCCCTTATGTCGTGTCTATGCAAGTTGCTCAAGCGCATGGTGAACACACACGTGATGTGGTATCTTGAAGAACAGGAGCTCCTCTCTTTGTCCCAATTTGGGTTTCGCTCAAATCGTTCCACATTGGACCCTCTTACTCTCCTTGACCATGATATTGGCCTTGCTTTCTCCTGAAGAAACTTCGTAACCGAATCCTCTTCAACTTAGAAAAGGCATATAATACCGTCTGGCGGCGCTTAGCACTACTCTTTTTATAATTGCAATCAATTCTTTCTCAAAACATATATTAGCGCGTGTGCACTGCTCCCTTTATGTAGACGATATTGCTATCTGGGTGACGAGCTCGTCCGAGGCGATGGCCACCACCCTACTCCAGCGAGCCTCGACTCAATAGTGACTCATGCCTCATCGACCGGATTCACCATCTCCCTAAAACAACGGCCTTTATTTTTACCTGATGCAAATCGATTCCTAAGATAATCCCAAATATTTCTGGATCGCCGATCAAATTTGCCACCCATGCTAAATTCCTAGGTCTTATATTCGGCCAACATATGACATGGCGATATCATATTTAGGACTTTATGAGAAGATGTGCCCCCATACTTGCCCTTATGGCTTCTTTATCGAAGCTAGACTGGGAAGCAGATGGCCGCACCCTCCTCGAGATCCACAGATCACTTCTCCCGTCAAAGCTTGATTACGACTGTCACCTATATTGCTCAGCTTCTAAAGGCACACTGAATAAACTAAACTCGTTACATCACTGAGGCCACCGTCTTGTTAAATGAGCATTTAAGTCTTTTCCTGTGATCCCTCTATGCTGAAACGGGATTTCTCCCCCTCTCATCTCGCCGTGATGAATATTGCCTCCGATTCTACATCAGATCCCTCTGTATGCGCTATAAGTTCGCTCGAATTCTCTGCTATACCACCCCTCCACCAGAGACTGGCCCCCGTACCTTCTATTCGTACACCCTACGTATAGCACAGCTTTTAGAAAAACTAGATCTTCGACATCTTTCTATTGCTCTGGAAACAGCCCACGCCACCCCAGTGACCTCGCAGGAATGCTCAGTTTTGTGAACCTTTCTTGAGACGCCCCAAGGATCAGATACCAAACGCAGCTCACTGCGCGATGTTCTAAGAGCACACAGAAACTCACCGCAGTGACACACCTATTTATACGTACGGATCGAAAACCTATGCAGTGAATGGAAGTGCCGGGGCCCTTCCCTCTCACACCTTACGCTCCACCCTACCCCTTACAGCATCGGTCTTCTCAGCAGAACTCTTAGCCATCAAAATAGCCGTAGAAGCCCTTGGTCTCCATCCCTCTGGGTCATATACCATATTTTCAGACTCTTATGAGCTCGCTGACTTCCCTTCAGCGATTGTTCCCTGGCCACCCTGTAGCCACAGATATACTGGAAACTATACACCTCTTGACCAGACGCACTTACTCTATCGTTCTGTTGGCTGCCCGGAAACTCAAACATCCAGGGGAAAAAAGAAACGGCTGACCTCCACACTGGACCGTCCATACCTGAATCGCTAATCTTCCACCGAGACAAAATCTCTCTAATCCATAAATTGGTTGGAGAAAAATGGGAGCGAAATTGTAACTCATATGGACACCCTCACCAACTCCAACTTAGGAAGAATACTTCCCCGTGGCCATCATCCTAGGCGCTCACCAGAGAGGGCATGAATTTATACTGTGCCGCCTGTGATTTTTTTTTTTTTTTTAAGGGGCTATCTGGCGACTGCCCACTTGGGCATAAGTCGTCGCAAACAAACAGCCCAGTTCTAGGCTACTTTAAAATAAAAATTTTAACATAAACAATAAAAAGGGGATAACAATCAGGGAGCAAGCTCCGGCGTCGAGGGGAGGTCATCCTCCCCCCGGCGCAGGAGCCTGTGACCTACAAAAAAAACTAGTTAAATACAAGGGAGAAGGCCGGCCTCCCCCCAAAAGTCTATCAGTCCACCAGTCATGGTGCACGCATTCGACCGATTACAAG
Source organism: Ceratothoa steindachneri (assembly GCA_963969495.1). Classification (NCBI taxonomy): domain Eukaryota; kingdom Metazoa; phylum Arthropoda; class Malacostraca; order Isopoda; family Cymothoidae; genus Ceratothoa; species Ceratothoa steindachneri. The sequence continues at coordinate 143,833,577 of OZ018331.1, read as the reverse complement.
GGACAGGGGGTAGCAACCCCACCCATCCCGGTACCACACAGGTAACGTGCGCGAAGATCACCCAGACTGGGACATTCGACAAGAATGTGCGGAACAGTCTGGGGGACGACGCAGTCGTCGCAATAGGGCGCAGGCGAGCGCTCCATCAAATAGCGACCTGAAGACGTCGCGGCATTGAGGGATAGGTCCATGGGAACAATCGCCGCGCAATGGCACGCAACTTTAAGTTCCCTTCGACCGTCTCCCATCTTCTTTGCCAAGCAGTCCGAAGAGCTGCCCATATTCCTGCCATGTAGTCGGTGTGAGGAAGAGCCAAAAGCTGGTCCGGTCGCAGAGTCCTCGCGGACTCTTTGGGGCCCTCCTCGGCGCGCTCATTCCCCGCAATTCCTACATGTCCAAGAACCCAGCAGAAGATAATCTCGATATCTACCCGGTCGCCATAACCGTGGCGTCACGGATATCGCGAGCCGGGGGATGCGGAGATTCGTATGCCCCGAGAGCACTCAGGGCGCTTTGTGAGTCGCTATAGATCACAATCTGCTGTCCGAAACGGGCACGTCGCGTAATCTCCCGTACCGAGTGGCGTATTGCCACCAGCTGGGCCGTGAAGACAGACGCAGCACCTGGCAGAGCCCCGCTGACTTCAAACAGAGGGGATACAGCGTGGAAGCCGACCCCCTCTTGGGACTTGGAGCCATCCGTATACACTGGCACGGTTCCAGCGTGACACGATGTGTGCTCCAGAAAGGTCGAACGCAATACTCCCGGCGCCGTACAAGCTTTGGGAGCAGAGGCGTGGCGACAAATAGCCAAATGTGGTACCCTCCAGGGTGGCGTCCTGGGTAGAACCAGGGGCGCCACCGGCCCGAGAGCTATATCTAGCTCTCGAAGGAGTTTCTCTCACCAGCATAGGCACCGTCGAGATCAGCTGCGGATGCAGTGAGAGCTGTTGGCTACTGAGGGAGGCGCCGGGCTCGCGCGTACAGGCGAGTGATGCACTGCACGCAGCTTAGAGCGAGTGGCATCTCCCCAGCATCGACCAACAGGCTCTCAATGGGGGAAGTGCGGAAGGCACCGGTCGCAAGGCGAAGGCCGGTGTAGTGGATCGAATCCACCTTCCGCAATAAACGCTCGGCTGCGGATGCATAAAACTGGCATCCGTAGTCGAGCTTCGAACGAACAAAGGATCGATAAAAAGTAGGGCAGTAGCCCTATCAGCACCCCAAGCGCTGAGCGTCACGGAACGGAGAATGTCCATGGCGCGGGTACAAGAGACCCTAAGACTGCGAATATGAGCCTCCGAGGTGAGGCGTCGGTCGAATACAAGACCGAGGAAACGGTGCGATTCCACCACATCCAGGCGCACGCCATTAAGAAACAAATCTGGGTCGGGGTGAAGCCGTGGATGGCGGCAGAAGTGCACCACCTTCTTAATCTTGGCCAAAGAAAACCGAAACCTGTGCGCTTCGGCATAGCGAGAGACGCGGTTCAATGCCTGTTGGAGTCGACGCTCCAGAGTTGGCATCTGGGCCGCGCCAAAAGAGATCGAAAGGTCGTCCACGTAGAGCGTAGCGAGAACATCCTTCGGCAGCACTGAGGTGATGCCGTTGATGCTCAGGGCAAAGAGTGTGAAACTGAGGACACTTCACTCCGGGACACCCTCTTCCTGCTCCTTTGGGCCGGAGAGGGCTCCCCCACCCGTACGCGGAATCGACGATCTCACAAAAATTCAGATATAAACATTGGGAGGCGTCCCCTCGCCCCCATCGTGTGGAGAGTCTCCATGATGCCGTATCGCCATGCGGTATCATAGGCCTTCTCCAGATCGAAAAACACCGTGGCGTAGTGCTGTCTACGAAGGAAAGACTCGCAGACGGCATTTTCCAGTCGGAGCAGAGCATCCGACGTGGAGTGGAACTTGCGGAAGCCGCACTGTGCAGAAGACAGATGGCCTCCGCTGTCCAGGAAAAAGGCTAATCTAACATTTACCAATTTCTCCATCAACTTGCACACGCAAGAGGTTAGAGAGATTGGGCGGAAACCGGTCGGAGTAGAGTGATCTCTCCCCGGTTTGCGAAAGGCGAGCACAGTAGCGATTCGCCAGGAGTCTGGGAGAAGACCCTCCACCCAGATCATGTTGAACAAATCTAACAGAAAGGCCATGCCTCGCTCACCCAGGTGTCGAAGCATAGCGTACGGGACATCGTCTGGACCATGGGTGGTGTCCGCGCATGAAGCGAGAGCGGAGCGCAACTCACTCACAGTAAATTTGTCGTTGAAGGGTTCTCCGCCTCTGGAGGTAAAGTCCAGCCAGCGGCCTTCCGCGAAATCACGACGTGCATTGAATGCTGGCGGAGCAGCATCCCGGCTAGAGAATGCGGAAAAAGCGGTCGCTAAGGATTCCGCCACGGATGCGGGTTCCGAGATTGCGGTCCTATTCTTCTGGAGAACGGGAGGAGGGTCCTGCGAGAACTTGCCCCGAATCCTTTTGACTCGCTTCCAAACTTCTGCTAAAGGGGTCTTCCCGTGAAGTGAAGACACGTATGCCTGCCAAGAAGAGCGGCGGGCGTGCTTCGAAATATACCGAAACCTAGCCCTAGCCCGACGAAATTCACCGACAGTGAATCGTTCGGGCGGCGCTTATAGCGCATGTAGGCATAACGCTTCTGTTTGAGGGCCGTCTCACACTCGGCTGACCACCATGGGAGTGGTCAGCGATCAAAACGGCCAGACGTCCTAGGAATAGTAGTCAGGCCCACGGCGATGAGGTTGCCGGAGAAGAACTCAACGGCCTCATCTACCGACCTAAACTCCTCGACTGGGATAGAGAATTCAGTCATTTCCTGAAATGCAGGCCACCGCGCCCGCGCCAAGCACCACCGAGGTGGTCTCTTAGGCGGCAGTTGCCCTGACAATGATATTTGAATGGGAATGTGATCACTACCATGGAGGTCATCGACCACCCCCCAATCAAAATCAGACTGTGCATCCGAAGAGCACAAAGATAGATCAATTCAAGAAAATGAAGCGGTTCTCGGACAGTAATGCGTAAACTCATCCACGTTTAGGACACCTATCTCAAGCTCTTCGATCAGATCGGGAAGGACCTGTCCCCTGGGATTTATTGAGTAATCTCCCCAGAGAGGATGCCTGCCGTTCAGATCTCCAAGCAAGAGAAAGGGCCTCGGCAACCGTGCCACGATGCGGCGGAAGTCCCCCGCGTCGAAGTCAGCTGACGGTGGAATGTACGCAGAAATGATAGTATACCTCCTATCCAGGTGCAGCTGCACAGCCACTGCCTGAAAGGAGGTATCTAAAGAGAAAGGAAGAACGTAGACATCATGCGGGGTGTAAACCGCGCATCCCCCAGCCCGGCCATCCCGTGGTGGTGGGGTCGCAAGACCCTTATACCCAGGGAGGGCGGGCAGGGGGCACGCGCCTAGCATGGTCTCCTGCAAAAAGGTAGCTAACGGGGAACGGGACGAGACGAGCCTCCGCAGCTCCTCCCAGTTGGCCCGGAGTCCACGGCAATTTCATTGAAGAAATATGCCCTTCAGGCCTAGCTCGGAGACGCGGAGGCCCTCCTCGAACAGAAGACCCTCACGGGAATGGCCGTACGCTTTCCGTAGGCAGAACCCCGGGCGCTGTTGGCCGGACAAAGCGCTGAAGGTGCTGTCGCCTTCGAGGACTTATTGGGGGAGGTTGGGCTCGCCATCCGAGTACTTTCCTCCCTCCGCCTCGAAACCTTAGGCGGGGGGCCCTCTTTTCGATTATGGGTATTATCAGCTGTTTGTAACATATTAAAAAAGGAATAAGGATGTTTAAAAAACAGAGAGATCATTTAATTTTAGAATTCTGGATTCTCTAAGATATTGATTAGTGTGCTCTTTGTAGTTGAGTTGATGGATGGCTCAAATTGTTTTTTTTTCTGTAATATGACTAATTTATTGAGATATTTTGATATTTCCCATACCAACTCTCTATGCCATATGTCAAGTAAGGTTGCACCATTGTCATATATAAAGAGTGGAGATTTAAGATTTAAGATAAGTTACCGGTGGGTTACTGCCCAATCCAAGTGGATTCTATATGGCCGCTAGGGTGAAACGAGAAATATCATCTATAAAAGGTGGAGGAGACTACTTTGTGACAAAAATTTTAAAAACGACGGGTTAAAAGATTCCTCCACCAATATGAATCGAAGACGGGTGTGTTGAGGAATAGTTAAAAGGGTCGGGAAACAGGACAACCGGAGAATGGCAAAATGACTACAATCCAATAAAAGGTGGGCAACCGATTGGTCTCCACCGCAAAAACGACAGCAAGGGCTGATATGGGCATCACCCGAAACAAGATGGCCGTGAGTAAGTCTCGTGTGGCCAATGCGAACTCGGCAAAGGGCCACCTCCAACGACCGCATTCTATGACGACTCGAGGGCCAAGAGCGAATAGAATTTTTTATTTTGTATAGTTTGGATGATGAACAGTCATCCCATTCATTCTGCCACAGTTAAAAAATATACTTTCTTATTGGAGGAAAGTAGTCCCTAAAAGGCAGAGCCGAGTTCTCAGGGGACACAGAATGTGCTGAGCGGGCCAGCCGATCAGCCTTCTCGTTGCCCAGGACCCCCACATGCCCAGGGACCCAGCAAAAAATAATTCTATATCGGGATGCATTTTGGATAGGCCAGTTGCAAATTTCTGTGACCAAGGGATGGGACGCATTAAAAGATCTAATTCACTGTAAGACACTCCTTGAGTCGTAAAAAATGACAAAATCACTAAAAGGTAAAATTTGGATGAGTCTAAAGGCTAAAAGGATTGCTGAAAGTTCAGCGGTAAAAATGGATGCTGCTGGTGGCAAAGATAGAGTTAGGAATTCTCCTCCTGGGTAGATGGCTGCGGCGCCCACGCCACCGTCCGACTTAGAGCCATCCGTGTATAGTGGGCAGCATTGTTTGTGGGAGATCGAATGCTCTAAGAACAGGCTTTTAATGATGCGAGGGTCCATGGAGGACTTTTCCAGGCTCCACATGTTGGTACATACTGTGGGGAGAGGAGCACGCCACCTAGGGGTCAGTAAGGATGGAAGGGTAAGGACCCTTGGAGCACACAGGTTAGAGAGATGATCTCCTATGCGAAGGTTCAAAGGGCGGGGTAAAGATGGCAACTTATCATATGCCGCCGTTGATTCAGCAGCATACAGGCATCTGTAGACCTCTGATACAGGGGCTTGCTGTACTCGGCAGAGGTATCGCATGCAGATTTGAAGTCTATGGTAGGGCAAAGGGAGTACCCAACTCTCGCAGTAAAGGCTGTTGACAGGAGAAGTACGGAAGGCTCCACTAGAAACGCGATAAAGAGTGGAGAATAGATTTAGAAAGAAACTTATTTAATTTATATAATATTCCAATCGATTTTGATAGTTTTGTTGAGATATGCCTAAATGTTGTTTGAAACTCGGATTTTTGTCAATAAAGATGCCTAGGAATTTGATATGAGTAGTTTCATAAATTATTCCGTCACCCATTTTAATACGTTAAGTGAAGATACGTATGCATGCCAGGAAGAGTGGCAGGCGTGCTTCGAAACATACCGGAACCTAGTCCTAGCTCGAAGTCTGTGAGGGTGAAATCGTTCGAGCGGCACTTAGAGCGCATGTAGGCATATCGCTTCTGCCTGAGGGCCATCCACGAAGGAATAGGAAGGCATGTAAAACAGCCTCATTAACCAACCTAAACTCCTCAATTAGGACAAAGAATTCAGTCATTTGCTGAAATGCGATCACGGCAGTGACCCAGAAAATGATAGTTTAATGGAAAACTTGGTCACTATCAGGAAGGTCATCGACCACATCCCACCAAATATCAGTCTGTACATCTGGGAAGCACAGGGACAGATCGAGACAGGAAAATGAAGCAGTTCTTGCGCAGTGATGCATAAACTCATCCACATTTAAGACACCTATCTTTTGCTCGTCGATCTGGTTGACAAGGACCTGACCAGCAAGTAATGAATGTGTAGTCTCACCATAATAGGGTGTCTATCGTTTAAATCCATGAGAAGGGGGAAGGGTCTCGGTAACTGTGATACCACTCGGTGGTAATCCCTGGCATGCTATCCTCTATTCTGGGAATAGCTTCCCGATTTCGGCCTCGCCACCAGTCTAAGGGGTTTACCTCCTGTGTCTAGCGACTGGGTGGAACCGCGCGGCCGTTTCGTCTTATGGGAAACAGTCACACAGTGGGTAGGTGGGGGTGGGGACTGGCTGGCTGGCTGTCTTTAGCTGAGGCTGGGTATGAACCCTTGGTGTCGCCAGCTCTACCAAGGGAGCGCATAGGGTAGGTAGAACCCGCAAAAGGTTTTCGAATGGGCTAAGACACGACCGTGCTCGTAGTCCTAGATGGGCCAGAAGCAGAAGCAGCCCTTTTTAATTTTGAGGTGGAAGACGTCACAGGTAGCCGTTTGATCCTTCGCAAAGGAGAGATGATCCGCAGCCTGAACAGCCAGGATCATGTTCCTCAGGACATACGCGCCACATTGCTTCAAGGAAGCAGGGTGAGGCTCTCCATAATCGAGTTTCCGGCGACTTATGCCCAAGTGGGCAGTTGCCAAATGGGCTCTATAAAAAAAAACTCCATAATCGACACACTTGGCCATATATGATAAGGACCTTATTGTGTACGGTCTTGGAGCAAATCACACAGAGTTCGGGTAAACCAGACTTAGGCACGTCTACAGAAGTGATTCTTATAACCGAAGCGGTGGCATTAGTAGAAACTCCGCGGGGAGTGGCCCGATTGCCTCAATACAGTAGCGATACCAACCAGCACGCACCGACTAAGGGAGCCTGGAACGATTGAACGTGAAAAGAGTGTAGGTGTTGGTTTTGAGGACCCTCCCTTTTTTTCTCATCACAGGTTCGACATTGACTGCTCCTTGGTCAGCCAGATCTTCGGTGATGTCTTCTAAGGAGTAGTCCACGAGTTCCCTGGCATAAACCACTCCTTTCACCAAGTTAATGGTAGAGTGCGGCGTCACATTCACCTGCGAGCCAGAGTGTCCAAAGAGCACTAAGAATGGCTGCCACATTCGCGAGAAACTGGTGACCTTCGACTCTCTACCAGTCAACCTAGCTCATGTTATCCTCTGACAGAGCATGTGGCCTTTGGCCAACTTGCTGCCTTAACCAAAAAGATTTTTAAGCCTCCGGCCTAAAACAACGAGGGGTAGTCTCTGAATGAGGTGCCTCGACGCAACCCAGGCTCCGCTTACCACGCTTGCCATTTTGGTCCTTGTTTGGGCCTCCCCGACAACAGAGGGCGCCTCGGGGCCGGACGTCCCTGTCTTGGCCTGGTTGCTTGCCGAAATGGGAGCGGACCCGTCTATCCGAGGCGCCCAGGCGAGAGGAACTCCTAGTCCTCTTTGATCTCTTATTTTTCTTCTTTTCGGGGAGAGGAGGGCGGGGAATGGATCCGCCACTCTCCACCGTCGGAAGGGGCTTCAAGGCCCGACGGACCAGATTCGGCAAGATCCTTCTCCAAAATAGAGATCTTGGCCGTCAAGGTGGCACCAGGCGGGGGAGAGGGGTCTCTCTTCCCCTTCTGAGTACTTTGGGGCCCTCGCAGCCTGAGTAGAATCTTGCATAGGAGCGAACCGGGGTCCGGTATCTAGGACAGAGCCCAAGTTCGCCCCACAAGGAAGAGTGCCATCTGGGGCGGGGGAGAATCTGGGATCATCTCCACTTCGGGAGGGACATCCAAATGGCCATCCCTCGCACCCTAAAGAGTCGGATATCGCGATCTGGGGGCTTCCTATTGACACACCGTGACGACGTGCGTGTCACTCGGGGTACCAGACGCAAGTCTACACCGGGTGTTCCTCCCTGTGGGGACCCAATTTTAAGCAAGATCACAGTTCTCACCTGTAGATAAAATAGAAGACAAACGGGGAAAACGAGATTCTCCGGCAAGCTTCTTATCCTTGTGTCACACAGTTCAGGGTGGATGCAATCGCAAAAGGTCTTCCACTTCATCTCTTCGCTTCCCTCCCACAGCTCCTCGAGGGAAGGGGCACCGCCTGGAAGGACAATTAAGAAATCAAACATGGATGATTTCCCCTAATCCCCCTGTGGTAGCGTTTTTCTCCTTCCAATTCAGAGTTAAAACCAACGAAGGCATAACACATAGTTGGTAAGGAGAGATCGGGACCGTGGTGAAGATAGAGGTGAAACTGTGTAGAAGAATTATAGCTGCAGATTCTACTGCAGATTCTACTGCAGATATTGGGGTTGGGAGGGCAAACTGCCGTTGTTGGGGGAGGAAGGGAACACAAGTCTACAAATAGCGCCTCACATCTCCTTGTGTGTAAAAAGATGGATTAGTACAAGAAAAATAGGGGCTAGTAGGAGTAGGGGAGCGGGGGAAGCAGATGTTAAAACACGCCACCCCAAACGGAGCCAAGAGGGAAGGGTAACCATCAAGAAACACAGTCGACGACTAGTCTGCTGAAAAGGAGTAAACTGGAAATGCCTAGAAAAAAATAAAGCCCAGGTAGTCTCAATCAAATTGAGATTGATGAGCAGCACTTGGGTGAGGAGAGCATGCCACTCCGGGCACCAGGTGTAAGTTTACATGGGGCGCCCATTGTGGAGATTACCTTATGTTGGGGACGGAATATCATCATTGTGATGTCAGCAGCAGGGTATAGAAGGCTGGAAATGGGTGAAGATGCCTAGCAGTGAACCCAAAAATGGCCTTGGAGAGGTGGAGAGTCACTCTTTCAAAGCGGACTAACCCAACACATTCTTACAATCTCTCTTTTGGTGATAAAGAAGCCTACCTGCAAACAGTATTTGGGTATAATGGGCTGAAAGGGGGTGCTAAAAAGACCCAGTGCCCAGGGGAAAAAAAAAAAAAAATTGAGAATAATGAACGGAGTTATTTTAAATGGGAGAAACTAATGTAACCAACATGGATATTTTTACTCAGTAGAGGAAGAACAATGGCAGACAGACTGCAATAACAAACCTTGCCTAACCTAAAAAGTGTGGCTGAGCAGGGAATATTATAGGCCTCCAGGAAAATGATCGCACCAAGAGCATGAGTAAGAATATGCGGGGAACTCCCTTGCAAAAAGTAATTAAAGTAATTAAAAAAAAAGAGTGCATCAGAACTTTAGCCCATTAAATCATAGCCGCCTTGCAAAGGTACCAATCATTTTCTAGTTTTATTATATGTTGTTGCATCGCTCCTAGTGCCTTGCAAAGGTACCTTTCATTTTCTAGTTTTGGTATACTCGTATGTTGTTGCATCACTCATAGATGCCTTGCAAAGGTACCAATCATTTTCTAGTTTTAGTATATGTTGTTGCCTCGCTCCCCAGAAGCAGATGATTTCTGCTTCCTCCGACCATTTGGAAGATTAGAGGAGAAAGCTTCTGATGTTACAGTCTTTCTCTAGGCCCCATAAATGTTACCACAATTAAGAGGTAGGGCCACGTATTCTGTGAGGCTGTCCTGACGGACCAGGTTAGAATCGAGAGAGGCTGTTGCATGCTTAAGGAATTTCATAGCACCCTCCAGTGCTAGCGGCCTAAGCAACAGTTAGGAAGCGGGACTTTAATTGGAGCTTACCTCCACTAGGATTGCATCAGGTTGGGGTGGTTGTGTCATACCCACTTGGAAATGACGTGACCCCTCTACAACTCTTATTTATTCATACCCTACAGGGTGGTTAGTCTTGAATTCCCAGAACATCTTTCGACATGTAGTGTAAAAGGTGAATAAGCATATGGGGATCACTGGCCTGAGAAGCAGCACACCTGAAGCTATGTTCCTGTGAGCACAATACAACAGCAGTGTGCTATGTTCCTGTGAGCACAATACAACAGCAGTGTGCCATGTTCCTGTGAGCACAATACAACAGCAGTGTGCTATGTTCCTGTGAGCACAATACAACAGCAATGTGCTATGTTCCTGTGAGCACAATACAACAGCAATGTGCTATGTTCCTGTGAGCACAATACAACAGCAGTGTGCTATGTTCCTGAGAGAACAATACAACAGTAGTGTGCTATGTTCCTGAGAGCACAATACAACAGCAGTGTACTCGTCTTTTAAATGACAAGAACCCTTCAAACCAACCCCACTACCGTCTACACCCATTTGTTAGATAACCTACCTACAACCTTATCAAACCAGCATACTATGAAACACATTCACACTCTTCACCAGCATCATAGCACTTCAAAACTCACTATTTCCACACACTCCACCCCCAATATCCACAAATTAGAAGCAACCTTAGATGGCAGAACCAGGTTCACTGGGCCAGCTCTGATCAGGACACCAATCTGCCCTAACACACAAAAAAAATCCTTACAACCTGAAATCCGAGACCATCACACCCTATCATGCCGCCTCCCCTTCTCTTGACCATCCTATAAACTCTTTCTACAAGACTTTTGGATAAGAACACATGTTGTGGCAGCCTTCCTGAGAGCTGCCAGGTTAGATTAAATAGAACCAGGGAGTGACAAGGTCGAGTTGGAGTTGCTATTGGGGAGTTAGGAGTAGTAATTGTGAAGAGAATGAACCTGGATCAAAATGAAGAAATGTGAACCTCCATACCAGTACACAACAGCTTTCTAGTGGGTTGCTAGTGACATTTCAAAATGATTTTTTTATTATTAAATGGCATCTCTACTAGTAATTTAGAAAAAAAAGTTTATAAAGTGAAATAAAGAGAAGATAAATGGATTAAAGGTAGATAAGAGAAGTTTCAAAAGAATAAGATCCTAAAGCTTACCTGGAATATCTTCTGGCTCGACAATGTCCGGTGCCTTCAGAGTATTTCCATTGTACATACACCACTCCTGAACATGAGGCATCTCCACTGCAAAAATGGATTCAATTATGCACACTAGCATACATCAAAACATTTTCAGAGTAACTCTGATGGAAAAAAGGAAACTCACACACTTTGATATGCATATATATATATATTGGTTAGGGCTTCTCCTATGGAGCTTCAATTTAATTTGAAGGATGAACGAAAGGACGTATAAAGGGAAATTCATTTCATTTTCTTGTTACAACGTTTCTGGTGAACTTTTTACCCATCTTCTGGTACTGGAAATACAATTTGTGGAAAATAATTTGAGTTAAGAACCAAACAGATAATCAAAATGACGAATTTATGGAACGTATTTAATGTTAATTAAGGAGGGAGATAGCGATAAATTTACAGGCAATTGATAATTTCTGGATTATTATGTTACGAGTTAAAAATTAACGATTGGAGAAACACATGAAACACATCAGGATAAACCAACCTTAAACAATCAGCCATTAGAGAATAACTGGGGAAAAAGGGCGAGGAGTGTAAGAAGAAAGAGAAGGTTAGGAGGTTGGTAATATATTTTTTTAGAGTAGAAGTAGTGGGTGAGAAGAGGAATTGGAATTTAAGGAAGGAGAAAGGTATTTAATATACATGGATTCAAGAATCCTTAGTGATATGGGATCAGGGGTGGTTTTCAAGATTTTAAAATCGTCCGTTGTGATTTCGGTTTTACACTTAATAGAGTGAAGCCTAACAGGTGAGAATTCTTTCGTAGAGAGAACCTTTCCTGTCCTGTGGCTAACACCCAAATGTGTGAACAGAACCTCGCCCTCAGCGAGCGCACCGTACTACCGATGTATCTCCCCAGTTTACAATTGGGGCAAGTAAACTCATAAACAATGGAGCACTTCGCTTCAGGCGGGATTCTGTCCTTACAATTGAAGTATAATCCTATGTGGTGTCTATTTATAAAAATCAACTTAAAGTCGGTATAGAAAAAGAATTTATTAATAGAGATGTAATTTCTTTTGAAAATTTTTGGTTTAAAAAACCCAGATCTGGAAAGATTATGTAACGGATATCTTTGCAAAAAGTAGGGAATTTAAATTTGGGATGGTGGAAAAGGATGACAAAGATTATTATATCAAACCTCATCAATCTACAATAGTGGTGGTGGGAGGACATGCAACAAATCTACAGGAACAAATGCTTAACACAAGCATATTATTGATTGCTGCAGGTGATGAGATCTGTTATTGCATTGCTGATGCAAGTGGAAATGTGCTATTGCATCGATTGTTGCAGGTGATGAGTGAGATCTATTGAAATGATTGCTATAGGTGATGAGATCTGCTATTGCATTGATGATACAATGGGATTACATTAATTATGTTTGTGAGGATCTGCGATTGCAGTGGTGATGCAGGTGGATATACAATTGAAATTATTAATGTAGGTTATGAGATTGGTTACTGCAGTGATTGCTAGGGTGGTGATATTTGTTATTTCAATGATTGATACATCTGATAAGATATGCTATTGCATTGATTGCTACAGGTGAGGAGAGCTACTATTCCAATGATTGCAGCAGAAGAGAGATGTTATTGCATTGCTTGCTCTGTTTGCCTTGTAACCATTCTCATTGAGTAAACTTGCCCTCATTGGGTGATGACGGATTCCTTTGTCAACAATTAGCACTGAACCAGAAATGAGAGTGCAGGATCCCAGTTGGGCAAAGTGAACAATGGTATCAGCGCCATAAGTGTTTAAAATATCTTCATAACGTGATAAAGGGAAGTAAAAATGTGTTGTTTTACTAGTTTTTACAACCAATTCCCACCATCTAACATATATATCCAAGTGGCGGTTGGGAGAGACAGTTTAAAATGGGATCCAAACTACAGGCCACTTATATATATGGAAATAAGAGACATCTACTTCTGGAGGTAAGGAGTGGAGGACAGACAAATCTCCTGACTTCCCCCATCTTCTACAATAGAGGGAAAGCTCGAATGAGTGAAGCCTCATGCTGATATGAAAAAAAACTCTCCCTTTCTGATTTATATTTTAATCTTAGGAGCCCATCTGGCGACTGCCTATTAGGCCAAAAGTCGGCATGCTCACACCAGAGTCTACTAGGCTATATTAAAAAAACACATAACGATAAAAAGGACAAAGGGTAAATAAACAACAATAAGAAGGAAGCACACTCGGGCGTCGGGGTAAGCCCGCCTCCCACCCGGTGCAGGAACATGCGAACTACAACAAATAGCCAAATAAAGTGGAGGAGCCTAGCCACCTCCAAAGTCATATAGTCTGGAGGTCTGTGTGCACGAACCAGTCCAGAGTACAAGGCACAAGGGGTAGCGACGACGCTCGACCCAGTACCGGAACAGGTAACGTGCGTGAAGATCACCCAGACTGGGACATTCAACAAGAATGTGCCGAACAGTCGGGGAACATTGCAGTCTTCATAATAAGGCACAGGAAAGCGCTCCATCAAATGGCGGTGCGTTCCGCAAGTGTATCCAATTCGGAGATGACAGAAGGCAACCTGAAGTCGTCACCGCATTGAAGGGTTGGCCCATGGGAACAGTCGTGCCGCAATGGGACGCAACTTTAAGTTCTCCTCCACCGTCTCCTATCTTTTATGCCAAGCAGCCCGGAGAACTGCCGGTATTCCTGTAATCGGTGCTAGGAAGAGCGAAAGGCTGGTTTGCTCGTCAAGTCCTCGCGGAGTCTTTGACGCACTCATCGGCGTGCTCATTCCCCGCAATTCATACATGTCCAAGAACCCAGCAGAAGATGATCTCGAAATCCAACCGGCTCCCCAAAACCATGGTGTCACGAATATCGCGAACTGGGTATGCGGAGATTTCAATGTCCCGAGAGCACTCAGGGCGCTTTGTGAGTCGCTATAAAACACAATCCGGTCTTGGAACTGGGCACGTCGCGTTATCAACCGTACCGAGAGGTGTATTGCCATAAGGTCGGCCGTGAAGACAGACGCAGCGCCAGGCAGAGCCACGATGATTTCAAACAGAGCGGACACGGCGTGGAAACCGACCATAAATTGGTACTTTGAGTCTTCCATATACAGTGGCACGGTTCCAGCGTGACACGAAGTGTGCTCCAAAATGGCCGAACGCAATACTTTCAGCGCTGTGGAAGCTTTGGGATCAGAAGCGTGGCGACAAATAGTTAAAGGTGGTACCCTCCAGGGTGGCGTCCGGTGCAGAACCAGGAGCGCCACCGGACCGAAGGAGTTTCCTAGCCCTAAACTCAAAGGGCTATGAGTGGCGTCTCTCGGCAGCATAGGCATCGTTGAGATCAGTTGCGTAGGCAATGAAAGCTGTTGGAGACTGATGGAGGCGCAGGGCTCGCGCGTACAGGCGAATAATGCACTGTACACGGCGCAAAGCGAGTGGCATCTCCCCTGCATCGACAAGTAGGCTCTCAATGGGGGATGTGGGGAAGGCACCGGTCGTTAGGGAAGGGCCGGTGTGGTGGATCGATTCCACCTTCCGCAATACACGGTCGGCTGCGGATGCATAAAACTCTCATCTGTAGTCGAGTCTGGAACGAACAAAAGATCGATAAAAAAGCCTTATCAGCGCCCCAGGAGCTCAACGTCACGGAGCGAAGAATATCCATGGCGTGGGTACAAGAGACCCTAAGGCTGCAAATATGAGCCTTCCAGGTGAGGCGTTGGTCAAATACAAGACCAAGGAAAGGGTACTAGTCCACCACTTCCAGGCGAACCCCATATAGAAACAAGTCTGGGTCAGGGTGGAGCTGTGGATGGCAGCAGAAGTGCACCACTTTAATCTTGGCCAAGGAAAACTGAAGCCTGTGCGGTTCGGCATAGCGAGAGACAGGTTCAATGCATGTTGGAGTCGATGCTCCAGAGTTGGCATCTAGGCCGCGCCAAAAGATCGAAAGGTCATCCAAGTAAGGCGTAGCGAGGACATCTTCCGGCAGCACTGAGGTGATGCCGTTGATGCTCAGGGCAAAGAATGTGACAATGAAGAAACTTCTCTGCGCGACACTATCTTCCTGCTCTATTGGGCCGGAGAGGGCTCCTCCCACCCGTATGCGGAATCTATGATCTCGCAAAATTTCAGATATAAAGATTGGGAGGCGTCCCCTCGCTCCTACGATGCCGTATCGCCATGCGGTATCATAGGCCTACTCCAGATCGAAAAACACCGTGGCGTAGTACTGTATACGAAGCAAGGCCTCGCAGACAGCATCTTTTCCAGTCAGAACAGAGCATCTGACGTACAGTGGAACTTGGGGAAGCTGCACTGTGCGGATGAGGTTACCTCCGCTGTCAAGAAAAAAAGTTAATCAAATATTTACCAATTTCTCCATAAACTTGCACACACAGGAGATTAAAGAGATTGGGAGGAAACCGACCGGGGTAGAGTGATCTCTCCCCGGTTTGCGACAAGCGAGCACAGTAGCGATTCGCCATGAGTCTGGGAGGATACGCACTACTCAGATCCTGTTGAACAAATCTAACAGAAAGGTCATGCTTCGCTCACCAAGGTGCCGATGCATTGCGTACGGGACATCGCACTAAGCGAGAACGAAACGCAACTCACTCAATGCAAACCAGTCGGCGACCATCTGCTACATAACGACGCGCACTGAATGCAAGTGAAGGCACGTATGCACGCCAAGAAGAGCGGCGGGCGTGCTTCGAAACATACCGGAACTTAGCCCTAACTCGACGAATTCATCGACAGTGAAGCCGTTCGGTTGGAGCTTATAGCGCATGTAGGCATAACGCTTCTGTTTGAAGGCCATCTTTTTTTTTCTTTTTTGAGGGGCTATCTGGCGACTGCCCACTTGGGCATAGGTCGCCGCAAACAAACAGACTAGCTTTGGGCTACTTTAAAATAAAAATTTGAAAACAAAACAACGATAAAAAGGGAAGATGACAATTAGGAAGCAAGCTCCGGCGTCGGGGGAGGTCCCCCTCCCCCCGGCGCAGGAGCGTGCAACCTACCAAGAAAACAACAATAACAAAAAAAAACCTAGTTAAGTAAAAGGGAGAAGGCCAGCCTCCCCCCAAAAGTCTATCAGTCCACCAGTCAATGAGCACGCACTCGTCCCGAGTACAAGGGACAGGCGGTAGCGACCTCGCCTATCCCGGTACCGGGATAGGTAACGTGCGCGAAGATCGCCAGACTGGGACATTCAACAAGAATGGGCCGAACAGTCTGGGGGAAAACGCAGTCTTCACAGTAGGGCGCTGGCGAGCGCTCCATCAAATGGCGGTGCGCCCCGCGAGTGAGCCCAATTCGGAGACGCCAGAAAGCAACCTGAAGCCTTCGCGGCATTGGGGGGTAAGTCCATGGGAACAGTCGGGGCGCAATGGCACTCAACTTTAAGTTCCCTTCGAGCGTCTCCCATCTTCTTTGCCAAGCAGCCCGAAGAGCTGCACGTATTCCTGCCAAGTTCTCGGTGTGAGGAAGAGCGAAACGCTGGTCCGGTCGCAGAGTCCTCGCGGCCCCTTTAGCGCGCTCATTCCCCGCTATTCCTACATGTCCAGGAACCCAGCCGAAGATAATCTCGACATCCGCCCGGCTCGCCAAAACTGTGGCGTCACGAATATCGCGAACAAGGGGATGCGGAGATTCCAATGCCTTGAGAGCACTCAGGGCGCTTTGTGAGTCGCTATAGATCACCATCCGGTCTACGAACCGGGCAAGTTGCGTAATCTCCCAGCCCGAGTGATGTATTGCCACCAGCTCGGTCGTAAAGACAGACGCAGCTCCTGGCAGAGCTCCGCTGCCTTCAAACAGAGGGGATACGGCGTGGAAGCAGACCTCCTCTTCGGACTTGGAGCCATCCGTATACAGTGGCACGGTTCCAGCGTGACACGAGGTGTGCTCCAAAAAGGTCGAACGCAATACTCCCGGTGCTGTACAAGCCTTGGGAGCAGAGGCGTGGCGACAAATAGCCAAATGTGGTACCCTCCAGGGTGGCGTCCTGGGCAGAACCAGGGGCACCACCGATCCGAGAGCTATATCTAGCTCTCGAAGGAGTTTCCTGGCCCTAAACCCAAAGGGCTTGGGGTATGTATGACTGGCGTCTCTCACCGGCATAGGCACCGTCGAAATCAGCTGCGGATGCAGTGAGAGCTGTTGGCGATTGAGGGAGGCACCGTGCTCGCGCGTACAGGCGAGTGATGCACAGTACGCGGCGTAGAGGAAGTGGCATCTCCCCAGCATCGACCACCAGGCTCTCAAGGGGAAAAGTGCGGAAGGCACCGGTCGCTAGGCGAAGGACGGTGTGGTGGATCGAGTCCACCTTCCGCAATAAACGCTCGGCTGTGGATGCATAGAATTCTCATCCGTAGTCGAGCTTCGAACGAACAAAGGATCGATAAAAAAGTAGGGCAGTAACCCTATCAGCGCCCCAAGCGCTGAACGTCACGGAGCGGAGAATATCCATGGCGCGGGTACAAGAGACCCTAAGGCTGCGAATATGAGCCTCCCAGGTGAGGCGTCGGTCAAATATTGAGGGCCGTCTGACGCTCGGCAGAGCACCACGGGAGTGGTCGGCGTGCCAAACGGCCAGACGTTCTAAGAATAGGTGTTAGGCCCACGGCGATAAGGTTGCCGGAGAAGAATTCAACGGCCTCATCTACCGAGCTAAACATCTTGACTGAGACAGAGAAATCAGTTATTTACTGAAATGCGGACCACAGCGCCAAGCGCCACTGGGGCGGGCTCTCAGGCGGCAGCGACCCAGAAAATGATATTTGAATGGGAAAGTAATCACTACCATGGAGGTCATCGACTACCCTCCATCTGAAATCAGGCTGTGCATCTGCAGAGCAAAGGGATTGATCAAGACAGGAAAATGAAGCAGTTCTCGGGCAGTGATGCGAAACTCATCCACATTTACGACACCTATCTCCATCTCATCGATCAGGTCACCGACGATGTTAGGGGGGGATAGGTAGAAGGAAAGTATTTTTACATAACTCATCATTGGGCATGGTGGCCCTATTTGTATCACATATGCTAATCACCCCACACAGTAGCTCACTCTACGAGGAGTAAACATGGGGTCGGCAAAGCCTGCTGCTGCCATTTAGGACCACACCTCACACCCAGTAGCCAGGCAGCCCTTTGGCATGGTGGCTCCACCATTAGCTGGGCATAAAATTGATAGACAGTGAAAGGAGAGAAAGGCTATGTGAGGAAGCAGATTTGGGGGTGAAACCAGCTGTTAAAAACATACCACCCCAAACGGGAGCTGAGGGGTGAGTGGGCATTGTCCCATTCCACCTCAGCCCCAATCCAGGATGGTTGGATGAGAGGATGCTGGTCAGCGTCTACCTGTGAAATTAGAGGCCGGCTAGAGAAAGTTGTGGAAGAGATTTTATTGAAAGCGAGGAAACGGTGTCAGAAAGGTATAGAGGCTAGGCTGGAGCCGGAAGTGGCGCCGAGTCTCATCAGCATGGCAGCCAGGAAAGCAAATTGCCATGCCCCTTACAGGGTTTCCCTTCCTGAGAGGACAGATGAGCTTCCTTTTATTAAATAAGATAGATAATTATATATAATGATAAAAGCAATCACTGTAAATATGTGTACATTGTCTAAATTGCTATTGAAAGAAACAATTATAAGAAAAGAGGTTGGGGCCCCATGAAGATAAATAAGATAATAAAGAAAGAAGAAATTAAAATGAAAACATAGAAGGCAACATATTAATATAAGGGAAATATCTTTCTGATGTTTATTCCACTCTGCACGACTAGACTATGTAATTAACACCTCAACCTGAATGCACAAACATGGAACCCATCATAGGAAGGTTGATAATGAACCACAGATGCTCAAATGATCAATCCTCGAGTACAAGCAGCCTCAGCGGGCAGACATAAAACACTAGTCCAAGAAATGAGATTGAAAAGAAAGATTTAAAAGGGGGTGGGTGGGAAGTGTTTCGCCTTTTATAATAATTAAGTTTTGTGGACTCAAATGTAAATAAATCTTCAATACACATCCCACAGCCAAAGAAGGAACTTAAAACATAAAAATACAAATATTTTTTCTCCTACCTCCCCCAAGGAACACAACAATAATCTGAGATTATTGATTAATTAAATCAGCAATATTTAATTACATATTGCCATGGTTGTTTTGCCTAATCAAAACTTAAGCAATTTCAAGCACAGCAAAGGCAGAAGCAGAAGAAGTTGTCTGTGGAGAAATGCAAGGATTGGCACCTAAATTCATTGCTGTAAGAAAACCTAGACTGCAGCTCAATCGGCCTCCCTTGACACCAGAGCATGGTGTCATCTTCTTCTTCTTTTTTGTTGGCTTTGGTTTTGCTTTGGAGGGGAGGGGTATTTTGTTTAGTCTTTTTATTGATTTGCTTTGTTTTTTAATGTGGTGTAGCATTAGGCTAAAAAGTAATTGATGGCAGTCACCAGATAGGTACTAAAAAAAAATGCCCTCCAATCCAAAATCTACCTATAGTAAGGATCAGGAATAAGATGTAGTTTCTGGCCTAGCGCATGCTTCTTTGAGACTACTATTAACAACTTTAGTTTCCAATTACACCCAAGACAGGACAAGTCAGCTTTTCTGGCTTGTGGGTCCCAAGAGCATAAGTTGGGTAATTAAAAAATTCAGACTAGGTCAGGCTATTTTAAAATTCCAATAAAAAACACAAACTAAAAAAAGGCAAAGAAATAAAAGCAAAAATACAAGAAATGAAACAAAGGCTAGAAGGAAACACACTCCAGCATAGGGGGAAGGCTCGCTTGCCTCCATGACATCAAATAGTCCACAAGTTTGTGTGAATGAGCCTGTCTGGGGTACATAGGACAACAAGTAATGTAGTGATTTGTTACTAATTGTCTCTATTATTCAGGAAATTATATAGACTTAAATCTAAATGTTGCTTTACCTTAATTGAAGTCTTAAGCCACTTGCATTATTTTAAGGGTATAAAATAAAGCAACTGCTCTTCTTGAAGGTAAAATGCTTATCTTTGATACCAATGCCATTATTGTCATATCTAACCTCTTCTTTGCAGAGTGCATTCTGCATCTTGCCTTATTGTAATTTATGTTTCTTTCTCTTTCCTAACTTCACAACGCTCATCAAGGTACTGTGACAAATAACATGCACAAAGATCCCCCAGACTGGGACATTTAACAAGAATGTGCTCAACAATCTGGGGGAAAACTCAGTCATTGCAGTAAAGTGCAAGGGAGTGCTCCATCAAATGGCTAGATGCAGCAAATTTTCTTTGTCTTTCAATGATTAACGATTAAATAGATTCAACCCCGATGTGAACTGAAGCCTACCTACTTTTGGCACACTGCTGAAGGATGCGATAGATACGCGCCCGAAGATGTCGGTAGATGATCGCGTTTGAGACCAAATTCGCACTATAATCCTCGAGAGTGGTTGAAGACTCATAGGGTTCCCCTCTTAAGATGGTAAACAGGTGGCGTCCAAGCTCAGAGTTGGTGTGTCGCATCCGAACCTTTTCAAATATCTCCGCTTCCTGAACAAAGGAAGTTTACTTATTACGAATGGTCAGAATAGAAGTCTTTTACATCCCATTATGTGGTTTCTTTGGAGTTTCAAAATATGCCATTTTTCCCTCTAAACAATTGACAAGATTTGATTAAGATGGATCTAGTACTTTGCAAGCCTGTGTAACAACTGTTCTTTTTACTAATCAATTTTTTGCTGGTCTGTTTTAAATCAAATGAAATCCACTACCCTTAGTTTCCACAAATCAGGCATTGGGTGAAAAAGAAGATAAGACTGTGCCACTTACTTGATAAGCCTGAGGATCAATAGGTTGATACTTCTCTTTCCCACCTAAATCGAGGATATACATCTTGATTCCTTCTCCCAAAGCACCCGCCATTGTATCCTCTCGAAAAACTGCCCTGAAAATGCGAAAGGTGCCATTTCAGTCAACCAACTCCAGAAGAGAGACTTTCATTTGGTTGATATTATACTCGCCGCACCGAGAAATGGACGATAGGGTGCAGCAAGCACTATCACAGGTCCCCACTGTTGCCATATCTCCGCTGCCCGCCTTCCTTTCCAACCCAGTTTTCAACCCTTACTCTCTGTCTCTGTCTTTCATTCTGATCTGTGGAGATATGGCAACAGTGAGGGACACCTGTGATGGTGCTTGCCGCACCCGATCGACTATAATAGCAACAAACAATTAGTCACCTGCCTCTGGTCTGGACAACATAACAAATATTCGCTTAAAAACAAGTGGCATCAACGTGCGCACACACGAATACTGACTTGATAGCTTAATTACCAACTTACAATCGTTGTGAGGCTTATTTCTCAGTGGGAAGCTAAAGTTTAATGTGGGGGCCTGAACCAAGGGTCTCAAAAATGTATGGCAAACACCCAAAAAGAGACATAAACCAGACTCCATCCAACAACCTAACACATCCGATGTGTGTGGTTGGTATAACTGCCTCGGGCATGTCTAGGGGATGCTCTTTATCAAGGCCGACCAAGTGACTGTATACCCCAGGCATCCCTGAGGCAATGTGAAGGTGGCTACGCATCGGGGTCGATGATGACGTATGCCATCATATTCAGGGTATCAAACCTGTACTAGGTTTAAATGGGTAGGAATGTGTGGTCTTTGGGCTTCATCCTCGTTTGCAGGGAGCTGCCGCCAAGACACCAGTTTGTTGGTGCTCGCCTATAGGCACTCCCAATCCTGGTTTGTGATAGAGATATCCTTCCTCTAGCCTTTACCTAAAAAGGCAGTAAGGGAGGGGGGGGGGGTACTCATTACTATACTAACCACATACCATCAAGGCATACAGTGCAGTTAACATAACACTTGATGTGGGTTAAATTCGCCATAATTGTAAAACAGAGGGAGGTACACTTCTATAACAGAGGTAGAGCTGCCTGAGGGTAGCTCCAAAGATGGGACAAGGGAAACCCCTCCATTGATCAGAATTTTGTTGTCATGAAACACCTCATCTGACAACACCAAGGTTGGCCGAGGATTTGGATATGGGGATGTTATCGAAAATCTTGTCTTCTTTTGGAAACTTAACAAAACAGAAATTTCAGAAGTTTGTGATCAATGATAAAAGAAAAAAAGGGGTGGTAGGCTATATCCTACATCCAGCCGCTCCTCCCTATCTCATCTCAGGTCTCCACCCTGGGTGCATCAAATGGTGGTGTTTGCACCTGTGCAGCAATGTACACTGACCGGAAATTGACCAGTAGGCCAGTCAATTCCCAGAAGCTGCAGCTCTGAACTGAGCAGCTAAAGAGGCAGGATGACAGGTTAGATTTCAATACTAGGTTGGAGTAATTGTCAACATAATGGCCAAGTATGAACATCTGTTGTTGAAGAGCCAAAGATAGAATGCCAAGAGTTTTTGTTAGCCTGGTGGCAGCCAACAAGGCAGTAAAACCCATCCACCACAAAATTGATCCTCCCATTAATCACACTCCAATGCCTAGGATTTTTCATGCCCTGGTCTTTTGCGACTTGAGGGCATTAAGGGCATTGTTATAGAAGTTCCGAAGCCTCTCTTTTGAAACAGCATGAGGTAGCTGGTCAGGTCTTTAAAGGTAGGAAAAAGTTGAGGGGTTCATTGCAGGAAAACATGAATGCTGAGAGGGAGTGAGGAGGAAGTGCACAAACAAATTTTCCCAGGGGCTGTCACAGAGGAGTTAAATTCAAATGAGTGACGGGGCTTCCCTAATTTGCAATCAAGTCGAGAGAGAACAACTCCTCCGAGGACCAAGTGCAGGCAGACAAAAGGTTAAGGGCATAGTTGCAGAGTGAAAAAAAGATAGCACTGAGAAGGAGCAAGAAGGAAATGCCCTAACTTCCCCAGGCTCGATCACAAAATTCAAGTCAACCCAGTGAAAGGGCTTCCCTAATTTGCACTCAGGCCAGGAGGATGTACAGCTCCTCCAAGTAGCAAATATAACAGGCTATGCAGGGTACCTTCTTGCATGCTGTATCTAGGTTGAGCGATAAGTTTGGAGGCCTTTTTTATTTTAAGAGCTCATCTGGCGACTGCCTACTTGGGCATTAGTCATCATATTCAACATTGCCTAAAATTAGGCATCCTTAAAAGAGGATACTAAAAAAACAAATAGAAAACCATCAACAAAATAAAACAAAGAAAAAGGTAATAAGCAGGAAGGAAGCGCAGGCATCAAGGGGAGATCGGCCTCCCCCCCAGCACAGGAACAGGCGCCATACTAAATTAAGAAAAAAAAACAACTATTTAAATAAAGGGGAGTAGGCTGGCCTCCTCCAAAAAGTCCACAGGTTGGTGTGAACAAACCCATCCCGAGTATAAGGGGCAGGCAGGAGCGACCCCGCCCATCCCGATACTGGAACAGGTAATGTGCGCGGAGATCACCCAGACTGGGACATTCAACAAGAATGTGCCGAACAGTCTGGAGGATAGTGAAGTCTTCACAGTAGGGCGCATGCGAGCGATCCATCAAATGGCGGTACGTCCCACGAGTGTGTTCAATTGGGAGATGACAAAAAGCCTTCGCGGCATTTGGGAGTAGGTCCATGGGAAAAGTCGCGGGGCAATGGCACGCAACTTTACGTTCCCTTCGACTGTCTCCCATCTTCTTTGCCAAGCAGCCCGAAGAGCTGCACATATTCCTGCCATGTAGTCGGTGTGAGGAAGAGTGAAATGCTGGTCGGGTCGCAGAGTCCTCACGGACTCTGGCGCGCTCATTCCCCACAATTCCTACATGTCCAAGAACCCAGCAAAACATAATCTCCACATCCACCTGGCTTGCCAAAATCGTGGGATCATGGATATCGCGAACCAGAGGGTGTGGAGATTCCAATGCCCCGAGAGCACTCAGTGCTCTTTGTGAGTTAGTATAGATCACAATCCGGTCTCCAAAGCGGGCACGTCGAGTAATCTGCCGTACCAAGTAGTGTATTGCCACCAGATCGGCCGCGAAGACAGACGCAGCGCCTGGCAGAGCTCCGCTGACTTCAAATAGAGGGGATACGGCGTGGAAGCCAACCCCCTCTTGGGACTTGGAGCCATCTGTATACAGTGGCACGGTTCCAGCGTGACACGAGGTGTGCTCCAAAAAGGTCGAACGCAATACTCTCGGCGCCCGAGCAGAGGCGCGGTGACAAATAGCCAAAGGTGGTACCCTTAAGGGTGGAGTCCTAGGCAGAACCAGGGGCGCCACCGAGAGTTATACCTAGCTCTCGAAAGAGTTTCCTGGCTCTAAACCCAAAGGGCTTAGGGTATGACTGGAGTCTATCAGCGGCATAGGCACCGTCGAAATCAGCTGCGGATGCAGTGAGAGCTGTTGGCGATTGAGGAAGGCGCCGGGCTTGTGCGTACAGGCGAATAATGCAATGTAAACGGCGTAGAGCGAGTGGCATCTCTCCAGCATCGACTGGTAGGCTCTCAATGGGGGAAGGTGGATTGAGTCCACCTTCCACGATACACGCTCAGCTGCGGATGCATAAAACTCGCATCCGCAGTCGGGCTTCGAACGAACAAAGGATCGATAAAAAATAAGGCAGTAGC
Source organism: Ceratothoa steindachneri (assembly GCA_963969495.1). NCBI lineage: Eukaryota > Metazoa > Arthropoda > Malacostraca > Isopoda > Cymothoidae > Ceratothoa > Ceratothoa steindachneri. The sequence continues at coordinate 143,809,157 of OZ018331.1, read as the reverse complement.
CCTATCAGCGCCCCAAGCGCTGAATGTCACGGAACGGAGAATATCCATGGCGCGGGTACAAGAGAACCTAAGGCTGCGAATATGAGCCTCTCAGGTGAGGCGTCAGTCAAATACAAGACTAAGGAAACGGTGCGTTTCAACCACTTCCAGGCGTACCCCATAAGAAACAAGTCTGCGTCAGGGTGGAGCCGTAGATGGCGGCAGAAGTGCACCACCTTATTCTTAGCCAAGGAAAACCGAAAACTGTGTGCTTCGGCATAGCGAGAGACGCGGTTCAATGCCTGTTGGAGTTGACGCTCCAGAGTTCAACAGATCGAAAGGTCGTCCATGTAGAGCGAAGTGAGAACATCTGCCGGCAGCACCGAGGTGATGCCGTTGATTCTCAGGGAAAAGAGTGTGACACTGAGGACACACCCCTGCGGGACACCCTCTTCCTGATCCATTCGGCCGGAGAGGGATCCCACTACCCGTACGCGGAATCGACGATCTCACAAAAATTCCGATATAAACATTGAGAGGCGACCCTCGCCCCCATCGTGTGGAGAGTCTCCATGATACCGTATCGCTATGCGGTATAGTAGGCCTTCTCCAGATCGAAAAAAACCATAGCGTAGTGCTGTCTACGAAGGAAGGCCTCACAGACGGCATTTTCCAATTGGAGCAGAGCATCCGACATAGAGTGGAACTTGCGGAAGACACACTGTGCATAAGACAGATGGCCTCCACTGTCCAGAAAAAAGGCTAATCTAACATTTGCCAATTTTTCCATCAACTTGCACAAGCAAGAGGTTAGAGAGATTGGGCGGAAACCAGCAGGAGTAGAGTGATCTCTCCCCGGTTTGCGAAAGGTGAGCACAGTAGCGATTCGCCAGTTATCTGGGAGGAGACCCTCCAACCAGATGCTGTTCAACAAATCTAACAGAAAGGCCATGCCTCGCTCACCCAGGTGTCGGCGTAGGGGACATCGTCCAGACCATGGGCGGTGTACGCGCACGAAGCAAGAGCGGAAAGCAACTCAATTAGAGTAAACCTGTCATTGAAAGATTCTCCGCCTCTGCAGGTAAAGTCCGCGACATAACGACGTGCATTGAATGCTGGCAGAGCAGCATCCCGGCTATAGAATGCGGAGAAAGCGGTCGCTAAGGATTCCGCCACGGAGGCGGGGTCCAAGATTGCGGTCCCATTCTCATGGAGAACGGGAGGAGGGACTTGCGAGAACTTACCCCGAATCCTTTTGACTCGCTTCCACACGACTGCGAGACGGGTCTTCCCGTTAAGTGAAGACACGTATGCCCGCCAAAAAGAGCGGCGGGCGTGCTTCGAAATATACCGGAACCTAGCCCTAGAACGACGTAATTCACCGACAGTGAAATCGTTCGGGCAGCGCTTATAGCGCATGTAGGCATAACGCTTCTGTTTGAGGGCCGTCTCACACTCAGTCGACCACGACGGGAGTGGTCGGCGTGAAAAACGCCCAGACGTTCTGGGAATAGTAGTCAGGACAGTGGTGATGAGGTTGCCGGAGAAGAACTCAACGGCCTCATCTACCGACCTAAACTTCTTGCCTGAGATAGAGAATTCAGTCATTTTCTGAAATGCAAACCAGCGCGCACGCGGCAAGCACCACCGAGGTGGGCTCTAAGGCGGCAGCCACCAAGAAAATAATATTTGATTGGGAAAGTAATCACTACCATGGAGGTCATCGACCACCCCCCAATCAAAATCAGACTTTGCATCTGGAGAGCACAAGAGATATATCAAGGCAAGAAAATGAAGCGGTTCTCGGGCAGTGCTGCGTAAACTCATCCACATTTAGGACACCTATCTCAAGCTCTTCGATCAGATCGGCAAGCACTTGTCTCCTGGGATTTATTGAGTAGTCTTCCCAGAGAGGATGTTTGCCGTTCAGATCTCCAAGCAAGAGAAAGGGCTTCAGCAAGCGTGCCACGACACGGCGGAAGTCCCCCGCGTCGAAGTCAGCTGACGGTGGAATGTATGCAGAAATGATAGTATACCTCCTATCCATGTGAAGCTGCACAGCCAGCAACTGCCTTAAAGGAGGTATCTAAAGTGAAAGGAAGAACGGAGATATCATGCCGGGTGTAAACCGCGCATCCCCCAGCCCGGCCCCCATCTCGTGGTGGTGGAGTCGCAAAACCCTTATACCCGGGGAGGTTGGGCAGGGGGCACGTGCCTAGAAGGGTCTCCTGCAGAAAAATAGTTAACAGGGAACGGGACGAGACGAGCTTCAGCAGCTACTCCCAGTTGGCCCGGAGTCCATGCAATTCCAAAGAAGTAATATGCCCTCCAGGCCTAGCTCGGAGGAGACGCGGGGGCCCTCTTCGAACAGAAGACCCTCATGGGAATGGCCGTACGCTTCCCGGAGGCAGAACCCCAGGCGCTGTTGGCTGGACAATGCACAGCGCCTTCAAGGACTTATTGGGGGAGGCTAGGCTTGCCGTGCAATTCTTTTCCTCCCTCCGCCTCAAAACCTTAGGTGGGCGTTGCGGCTTCCGAGGCGCGGGGCCCTCTTTTCGAGGATCGACCATCTCCGAGCCACCCAGCCCACCACTAGTCGTGGGAGAAGGAGCAGAAGCTCCTTTGTTGCTGTCCTCCTTTCAGGGGTGTTGCCTCCTGTGAGTCTAACGATTCGGTGGAGGCGGATGGCCGTTTCGCTTTACGGGAAACGGTCACACTGGGGGAAGAGGGGGGGGGGCTGGTTTTAGCCAGGTCTGGGTGTGAACCCTTTGTGCCGCCAGCTTTACCAGGGGAGCGCCCGGGTTGAGTAGAACCCACAGAAGGGCTCCGAATGGGTGCGGAAACAACCGCGCTAGTTGGCCTGGATGGGCCAGGAGCAGAGGGTGTCTTTCTTAGCATTGAGGCTTAAATGTCTCAGACAGAGCCGGCGTGCCAGGACCAAGTCCTTAGCCTAGCGGAATGAGAGACTATCCTGGGCCTGAACAGCCAGGATTTCTTTCTCAAGGATATATGCACCAGATTGCTTAAAAAAAAGGGATGCAGCTCTGCACAATTGACATACCTGGCCACGCACGATTTGGACTTATTGTGTGCGGCTTTGGAGCAATTTACAGACTTCGGGTGACCCCGACTTTGCCCATTTACATGAGCGATTCGTATGCCCGAAGCAGTGGCACAAATGCCTTCACGCGGTAGCGATACCGCCCAGCACCCACCGACTCAGGGAGCTTGTCACAGTCGAACAGGATGAAGAGTGTATGGGTCAGTATTGAGGCCCTTCCCTGTTTTCTCATCATACGTTTGACCTTGACCACCCCATGGTCAACCAGCTCAGAGGTGATGTCCTCTATGGAGTAGTCCATGAGTTCCTCGCATAAACTACTCCTTTTACGAAGTTCATGGTAAAGTGCGGCATCACACTGACAGGTGTGCCATCAAGTGTCTGAAGGGCACTAATCATGTCCACCTCGGTCGGATTCGATGCATTTGCCAAAAGGCTCCCATCCAAGAAATGGGTCACTTTTGGGTCTCTACCAATCACACTAACTAAAGCTCTCCTCAGTTGGATCATGTTGCCCTTAGCCAACATGGTGCAATCAGTGGAGCAAATAACAAAGAAGCATTTGAAGCCAGCGGGCTCGAAAACGCCGGGTAATCTCTGAATGGGGGGCCCCGATGTAATTGAGGCTCTGCTCTGCGCACTAGCACTTTTGGTCTTAGTCAGTGACTCCGCACCCAGTGGGGGAGAAGGAGTCAGAGGAGCCAAATGTGCTGAACTTGGCTTGGTCGCTTACCGAAGTGGCAGCAGACCCATCCATCCCCAAAGCTCCCGTGGATGGAGAGGAGCCCCAAGTCTTTTTAGTTTTTTTTTTCTTTTATGAGAGGAGGGCGGGAGATGAACCTGCTTCTCCCCTCCACCGACAGGAGCCCCCAGGCCAGATAGACTGGCCTCAGGGGCACCGGTTGGAGGAGATCCCTCCCCTCCTTGTACTGCCTTGGAAACCCTAGCCATTTGAGAAGGACCTTGCATAGGAGCAGATGTGGGTTCGGTGCTTGGCGCTGAGCCCGCGGGATTCACTCCCATGGAAGGCCCTACCGTCTGAGGCTGGGTTGCCTCAAGGACCATGTCTATCTCAGGGGGACCTCCAGTTGGCCATCCCCACCCCCCAGGACATCACAGGTCCCATTGGCAGCGCTGTCACAAGTTGAGTCTGGGGAGGCACAGGCCTTGACCCTGGCAAGATTCAATATTCTTGCCAACAGGTCTTTTGAGGGAAGCAACTGATGGGGTCTGGCTTCCCTCTCCCCCCTAAGGGGATTTGCCCTCCCAAGCCACTTCAATGGGAAATGGTTGGCTATGGGCTGGAAAGTAAAGGGGTGACTGCCGCTGGGAAGAGGGAGGTGCCCGAAAGCACCTCCAGACAAGGGGATGAAGGGGAGTCCCCTACACCCATAGGCGAGGGAGAAGAGTCAGCCTCCTCTCCGGCTAGAGAAATTTGGAGGGTCCCCTGCAAGAGCACAGGGAGATGGAGCTCAATATTTTCTGTAGAGATGCCTGAGGGTGGCTCCGACAATGGAAGAGGGAAAATTGAGGGGAGATTTGGGGGGGGGGTATCATCATTGGGCATGGTGACCCTATTTTTGGTATTGGAAGCAATCATTCATCACCCCTCGCAGTAGCCCGAAGGGGTGCGTACAGGGCTGACAAAACCAGGTACCGCCTTTCAAGCCCCCCCCCCCCGCCCCCCAGCCTGGTGGCCTACCAGTCCCTCAGTATGGCGGCTCCACCTTGGACACGGCAAAAAAGGTATACTGTTTGAAAATTTAAAGGAAGGGAAGGTGAGGAAGATGTGGGTGGGGATAAAGCAGGTTATTTAAAAACCCACCATCCAAAATCGGACCTTATGGGTGAGGGATCATTGTCCCCTCCCCCCCTCAGCCCCAATCTGGGATAGTTGGCTGAGAAAAATGTTGGCATCTACCCTGAGAAAATAGAAGATGACCAGAGAAAGTTGTGGGAGAGGTTGTAGGGGAAGTGAGGAAGTAAGGGAGAAATACAGACTGTCTGAAAGAAGATGAAGAGGCTAAGCTGGGGCCGGATGGGGCACTGAGTCCCATCAGCACGGTGGACAGGAAGGCAAACCGCCGCACCCCTTACAGGGTTTTGTAAGCCAATATGTGTTTAAGAATGTGTGGGAAAATGGATAGTGTATTGTAAAGTGTAAATGGGAATGAAGAAGTACGTGCACATCAGTCAGCTGAGAAAATGGAATGAATAGTGCCGAAAATAAAAGCTGCAAAGCCAAAATGGACTAGCCCACAGCCAAATTCTAAGGATGGGTAATTTCCATGAGTGTTCTCAAGAAAAATATAGACATCTGGAGAATATACAAAAATATAGCTATGAGATTAAGATCAATAGCATGGAAGTACAGGAATTTAAAATCATCACAGGGTAGTAAAAGGATATAAAAAATAAACTATTGAGAACTCGGCAAAGGATAAAAATATAAGACTATAGATGGAATCAACAATAGATACAAGAAAAGAGAATATAAAATCATGAAACAATATATTAAATTTTGGCTAAAAGATTAGATTCTTCTAAAAATTTAAAAATTCTATTCACACTAAAAGAGACACGAGTCTCAGACAAGATGCCCAGCAGAACTTGTTGGGGGGCCATCTGCACAGTAATGAAAGGGAAGACCCTCCTCCCAAGATTTCTTAAAAGGGGACACTCAGCAAAGATGTGAAGGATGGACAGCTGCACACCGCACAGGATGCACAAAGGTGGGGGCTGCACATTCATCAAGTGCCCATGAGTGAGGCGGCAATGGCCTATCCTCAGTCAGCACAAAATAACCTCTAGTCTACGTGGTCTCATGGTATGTGGCCATGGGAGGACTGAAGGTTTTATGGAATGGAGCTTGGTGGGAGGAAGCTCATCCCACATCTTCTGCCATAAGCCGACTACATATTCGGTGATGAGGGAATAGACATCACAAAGTGGGACTGGGCTGATGGGGGTGTCCCCAATGATGCCGCTTCCTTAGCCGCAGCATCCGCCCTTTCATTACCTGGGATGCCCACATGACTGGGCACCCAGCAAAAAGAAATCTTATGAATAGGACAAAGATAAAAAAGCCACCGCTAGATCTTGGAAACCAGCAGATGGCTAGATTTTTTTTTTTTTTTTTTTTTATAGAGCCCATCTGGCAACTACCCACTTGGGCATAAGTCGCCGAAAAACACGACAGCCTAGAATTAGGCTACTTTAAAGTTAAAATATGAAAACTTAACAATCAATATAAATTGGAAAAACTTAACAATCGAAGCAATCTCCGGCAGCGGGGGGAGGTCCCCCTCACCCCGGTGCAGGAGAGTGCAACCTAAAACAAAACAATAACAAAAAAAAGGAACCTTAAATAAAGGGGAGAAGGCCGGCCTCCCCCAAAAAGTCAATAAGTCCACCAGTCATGGTGCACGCACTCGTCCCGAGTACAAGGGACAGGCGGTAGCGACCCCGCCCATCCCGGTACCGAGACAGGTATCGTGCGCGAAGATCACCCAGACTGGGACATTCGACAAGAATATGCCGAACAGTCTGGGGGACGACGCAGTCGTTGCAATAGGGCACATGCGAGCGCTCCACCAAGTAACGATGCGTCGCAGATGGCTAGAAGCACTCAGTGCCTCCAGAACTAAGGGAGTCAGAGAAAATCGTAAGACAACCAGATGGCATAGGAGCAATAACAAAGAGTGCAGCAAGAATGGCAACAAGTTATGCTGTGAAAACAGAAGCTGCACTTGGTAGGCGAACCAATGCTGTCTGAGATGGGAAGACAGCAGCGGCTCCAACTCCGTCTGATGACTTGGACTCGTCAGTGAACACAATGGTGGGAGGAGTGTTGATCATACATGGTTCTCAAGGCTACAGGCAAGAACTGATCCTTGGGCCTACCAGTAAGCCCCTTGCATACCACTACAGGTGGTATGAGCCATGGGGGAATCTTTGGTATTGAAAACAGAATAACAGAAAACTCCCTTAAACATCCTGTGTGCTTGGCCATGTACAGAGCAAAGGGGCAAGCCAGGGATGGAAATCTATCATATGAGGCCACTGTTTGCAAATTGAACGTGCACTCATATACTGGCGACCTGGTAATTGCTCAAGTCTAAAAAGATATTTGAGGTTAGACTTGAGCCTATGAAAAGGAAGAGGAAGAGCCCCATTCTCTGCATAGAGACTCCATACAGAGGAGGACTTGAAGGCTCCATAAGCCAGGCGCACACCTTGGTTACGCACAGTATTTAATTTTTCAAGGATGGCCGGCGAGGCAGAGGAGTACACCTGTGACCCATAGTCCAGCTTTGACTGGACCAATGCTGAATACAGAAGCCACAGGGTGCGTCGATCACTTCCTCAAGAAGTGTGTGACAGTAATTTCATTATGTCCATTTTCTTCAGACAAGACCTTTTCAAAGCATCCAAATGAGGCTTCCATGAAAGCCTTGAATCAAAGTTCACCCCTAGAAATCTGAAATGGGCCTCAAAGGTGACAGGGACACCATAGAGTGACAAATGGGGAGGGTCCCATGTCACCGATCTATGATTGTAAAAGTGGACAGCCTTGGTCTTTACTGCAGAAAAGTGGAAGCCTTTGGAAGAAGCATTATCAGCTACGGTATTTATAAACCACTGTAGCTTACGGATGACAAATGGAAGTCTAGGCGATGAACAGATAAGCGCTAAGTCATCCACAGATAGAGTTGAGGAAATCTCAGCTGGGAGATTTGCGATAGTGCTATTGATGGACACAGAGAAGCAGGTGACACTGAGGACACTTCCCTGTGGCACACCCTCTACTTGCTCTACAGGCTCTGATAGGGCATTTCCAACTTTTACACATAGTTTGCGCCATATGAGGAATTGCTTGACAAACCTGAGGAGAAAGCCCTGCAGGCCCCAATCATGGAGTTGCTTAAGGATACCACGCCTCCAAGTGGTATCATATGCTTTCTCAATATCAAAGAAAACAGCAACAGAATGCTACCTTTTTGAAAAAGCATCTCTTATATAAGACTCCATTCTAACAAGCAGGTCGATGGTACTCTTTTTTTCTGAACCCTGATTGAGAGGGAGATATAAGATGGCTCGTCTCCACAAACCAGACAAGTCTTGTATTTATCATCCTCTCAAACAATTTACATGGACAACTAACTAGTAAGGGCAATGGGGGGGTAATGGGTGGGTTCTGTCCTATCCTTTCCTGGTTTTCGGAAAGGGAAAACCACAGCCCCTAATCCAGATGAAGTTATAGATGTCCAGCAAATGTGAGAGGAGGGATGGATGCATATTCCTAATCATATCATATGAAATGCCATCCAATCCGGGTGCAGTGGATCCACAGTGCTTCAGTGCATTAAGGAGCTCATGGATAGAAAAGAGCCGGTTATAAGGCTCATTATCCATGTTAGGCTCCATAAAGTTGATAGTATGCTGCTCCTGTTCGAGCCTAAAGAGCTGGAATTGGATGGAATAGTTGTCTGGGCTTGAAATATTAGCAAACGATCCGGCCAAAACATCGGAAATATGGGACAAGTCTCCCAACAGTTCTCGGGCCTGAACAATGTTGGGAGCTGTAAAGCCATTGGATTTCTCCAATACCTTTTTGAGCCTCTCCCAGATTTTTTCTACAGGGGTCTGCCAACATATCGATGCGATGTAACCATCCAACAAGGTCTTTTGAGCTCATTGAAGGGTGCATTGCCATGCTGCCCTTGCTCGGTTATGAGCAAGTTTCTTTACCATCATGGGGCACAGATGGTAATGTCGGCAAACTTGTTTACATTCAGTGACAACTCTCAAGCATTCAACAGAACACCAGGGCAATTATGGTCCACGAGCAGTTGAGCTGGAGAGTGGGATGGAGGAATTAGCTACATGATTGATGTGGGATAGATCATCAATAGCCACTTCAATATCTTCATGAGGGAAGGACCCATCATGGCTCGAGAGGTGCCTGAACTTAGGCCAGTTTGCTTTTTTTTGTATTTCATTTTTTGCTAGGTGGTGGAGGAGGACTACCTGTACATGGTGATATTACAATGGGGAAGTGATCACTGCCTCGCAAGTCAGGATCCACTGCCCAGTCAAAATCAGGTCTCCAGCTTGGTGAACAGAGACAAGTTCACACATGTAAAGCTGTTCATCTGGATGTGAAATGATAGGGGGCTGCCATCGTTAAGAAAGCAGACATCATTAGTGCCCAGAAATCTCTCAATCATATTTCATCTAGGGTTGTTATCATGGCATCCCCCAAAGGGGGTGTCGAGCATTAAAGTCGCCAATCAATAAAAAGGGAGGAGGGAGTTGAGAAATTAAATTAGCTAACTTTGTAGCTAAAACAGCTGTATCTCTTTCCTCGCCAGGAGGAAGATACAGCAAACAGACCGAATAAGGCGACTGGAAAATAGGCGGACAGCAACCGCCTGCAGGTCTGTGTTAAGAGAGAGCTGGTTGTAGGGAACCCTGTTGTTAACAAAAACAGCAGAACCATGAATTGGTTCTCTGGGGTTCTTATAATATCCCACAAAACCTGAAATGTTGGGTACTCTGCGAGCACCCAAGCAAGTCTACTGTAAAGCAATACAATTGGGATTGTAATCCTTAAGCAGGAGCTTGAACTCTTCCCATTTAGGGAAGAGACCTTGGAGGTTCCAATGAATAATTGGAAACATTGTCACCATTTAAGCATAATGGTAGATTTCTTCCTACCCTTAGGGGTAGGAGATTTTGGATTTGAACTACCAGTGGAAGTAGTTTGTGTTATACTAGCCTTAGGCTTGGAGTATGACAAAGGAGGCATAGGAAGCTTGAGTTTTGCTTTTGATTTTTCTTTAAGAAGTGATGCATCAGATTTTGATAAGTGGCTGTAAGAGAGAACTGTCTTCACTGGAGAAGCAGAGATGGAAGCAACTCCAGGGGTCCGTTCAGGTGTCGAGGGAACAGATGATGTTGACACAGCTGGACGTATTGGTTGGGATGGTTGAGGCGATGGTGGTGGCGAGGACATCAGCAAAAGTTGTGAATTTGATGCTGATAGAGAAGGATGTGGAGTCAGTTTTTGAGAGTCCTCCTCAGATGAGGGGGTAACCTCCACAACAGCTGGCTCCTGGGAAGGAGCAAAGGTTGGTTCCTTCTCATTCAGAGATCGAAGGAATTCCAAAGCAGTATCAAGGGAAGAAGTGGAGTGATAACTGGCTTTGGAGCTGAAGAAGAGCTTGGTCCTTTAGGGGCAGGGTGAATGTCCAGAGGTGGAATGGATACCACCTGAGGACCAACATGATCAACATCCAAATGTTCTGGAGCAGTAGCAAGGTGCTTAACCACCCTTGGGGAACCACGAGAGGATGGAAGGTTCCTCTTCTTGTTGGTAACCTCAGAAGCACTGTTAGGTGTTAACTAAGAGTGTTCATCACAAGGAGATTTACGTTTAGGACGGGCAGGACTTTTTACCTGGTCAGGCACAGGAGAACCAGTAGGAGGTCTCTGGCTTCTCCCTTTCTTTGGCCCAGTAGAATGCAGAGCATTAGAAAAGCTCACACCAGGTTGGACATACATCTCCTTTACTCTTCTTCTGGCCTCTTTAAAACTTACCCTGTTTTCGTTTCTAAGGGCAATGACTTCTGTCTCATAGAGAAAGAAAGTGCATTGCTGTGATGTTGCAGGGTGTTCTCCACCACAGTTAGGGAAGCACAGCTGTTGAGAACAGGGCGTCCTGTGATAATCCGATCCACAATTCACACACAACCTTGCCTGTTTACAAAATTTTCTTACATGGCCAAAACGTTGGCAATGTATGCATCATCGTGGGTTTTCAGCGTAAGGCTTGACTGGGATGTTAAGGTAGCGAGCCTTAACGTACTTGGGTGGTTCCAATCTGTTGAAGGTCAGGATTATGGTGGCAGTAGGTAACCTAGCGCCATTCACAAACCTGGAAATGTGGTGGGTGCTTACAAACTTCTGATTGGTAAGTTTTGATACCAGCCTGTCAACATCGTAATCTATTAACTCTCCCGATCGGATAACACCTTTACTGGTGTTAAATGTCGGGTGCGAAGTAGAGGACATGTCTACAGCAGCTAAAGACTGTAGGGTCTTAATCCGCTGATGCTGCTCGCTTGATTTCGCCACATTTCTCAACAAAATACTCATAGATGTCAAAGGTGTCAGCCTTATTAAGAGGACTATCATTCGCTTTCAAGACTAAAAATCGGTCATAATCCAACTCAGGGTCGACCTCTGACCCAAAAGGATCAAAGCCTCTATCGTCAGGGTCCAAGGCATGATGCCCCTGGGAGTTATGTTATAGTTAGATTTACCCATATAAGTATATATTTTATTTTGGGCTGCCCCTGGAGACGAGGGCATGCACCAAATCATCATCGTGAGTCCAAAGAGCGTCCATACAGGTTTAATAGTGTGAGTTTTCTGTATCAAAAAAATGTGCTTTGAGGTGGATGAAAGGAGTGAGTGAGAAAGTGCATGAAAGTCAGAATATGAGTAAAGGTTGTAATGTGAATGGTGCAACTAAGGCAATTGGTGAATAAACTGAGAAATGTGATTGATGAAATGTTCAGTAGTGGAAGTGTGAAAAAATTTGAGAGAAGAGCGAGACAATGTCTTCAAACAAGACTGTGACATTTGAGGTGAATGCAGTCAATGACAAGACTGACCCATATAATTTGTCTGACCAGACAAGGCAACCTGCTAGACATAGCCATGGATCAGTGTGGAGAAAGAAGTGCTAAACCATCTAAAATAGTGAGAATGATAGTGTGAAAGGTATGATAGCAGAATGAGAAAGTGGCAAAAGAAGAAAAATTGATCAAAGGGCATAAGGAAGGAGGGATGTAGTGAATATATATGAAAGAGGTGTATGTAGGAGCCATTCTCTCCATTTTCCCACTATGGATTTTCACCACTTTTGCTTCACCTATCTTTTTACCCTATTTTGTCTTTGTATGTGAAAGAAGAGTAAGCGGAGTAGATAGTTAGGTTAGGCATGTAGTATTTTATCAATTTATTTCAGTATTAATTTATTTTGTCTTTATTTTTTTATTTTTTTTTATTCTTTACAGATTTAAAAAGTTTTTGTAATTTAGATTAGTTATTTTTACACTTTAGCTTTCTCACATAAGCAAATTAGAGTGACAGATCTGTTGATATATTAATATTCATTTGTCAACCACAACACAAGAAGGGGAAACACACCCATGAAAACTTGACCCCCATTGTGTAGTGTGTGCTACACAGGTTTGTTGACCTTAATATTCATTTGTCAAAGAGTTAAAGTACACCACACAGATGGGAAACATCCATGTCAACTTGAGCCTGATTGTGTGGTGTGTACTATAGTCTGCATCTGGTCTGCATCTAAGACTATTGTCTGCCTGTGTATGTTGAGAGGCTGTTGACACCACTTTGGTGAAAGAGGAATGCCCAAGGCACTATTGCAAATAATTAGGGTACTCATTCAGCCTCCCTATTTGATACTCCCATATCCTCAATTAATGATTTTTATCATTTGTATTGTTGTTTTATAGCAGAAATGAATATTATAATTTTCATAAATTTATATTATTATTATTACATTTTCATATTATGCTCCATCATTTGTTTGTAATATATGAGTATTGTATGTCTAGCAAAATTGTAAATTATTATTATTGTTGTATTGTATGTTAAATTTTACATTTCAGCATTGTACATATTTACTCCTACCAAGATCCTTAATGAAGCTTGAGTTCCGAACCTTAGTAAAAGGTGTAGGTCATCCATAGACTCCAGCCACACCCACACCATTTCAAAAATGGACACACCCAATTCCATCTATTTCAACTCACTTGGACAACTGAGGAAGCTGATTGATCAGCTGATCCACCGGGGGTTGATTACCAATGAAAGAGGCCACTTTCGGAATGAGGATTTCAGGGGCAGGGCGACTGTGATGCCGATGCCCGTGGTCAGAACCTTTTAGAAACTGCTTGTGAAAAAGAGTCAGGAGTTCCTGTGGAATGACATCATTTCCTGGTGGGGAACAGAGATTACCTTTTATCAAACAATTTTTTTTTAATAGTAATACCAAGAAGAGAGAATTTTACATTCATGAAATCTAATTAATCAGTTCCCCCCTCCCTTATCATAAGCAAATTTGGGGTCTTGACTCTGGCAGGGACCAGTGGATGTTTGATCCCTGATTAGAGCTACTTATTTTTAAGATTCATGCAACAATTAGGTGGTGACAGGAGCCCATTCATATGCCAATCAGTGATTAAGTGCCAATCAGACCAGTGGAACTGATTAAAAAAATGGAAGTAATGTGATGATAAGATAATCCATCAGAGCTCAGCTGTTAGAACTCTTTAGAGTGGATTTGGCGAATCTAAACTAAAACAAAAACTTTTGAAATATTCAGAAAAACTTTGGCCAAAAGCAGCCATGCAATAATCGCTCTTGGATATGTATGTAAATAACGGGGATTATAAAGGGTAATATAATTTCATATTGTGAAAATATGAGAATGAAGATTATTTTCTAGTGGAACCCACCAATCAGGCAAGATAGAACAGGCAATTGATCCACAGAAAGGTGCAAAACCCTGGATAGAGCTGCTCTGTCATACACAAGAGTATCCAGAGTCTCTAAATTAAGGTGGTTGATGGAAAAGTAGTACGGGGCAGTGTTGTAAATCGTGTAGTCGGAATCTTGACCCAAAATGCCCATCGAACCATGCCGTTTCGCGAATTCCGCCACTTCCTTGTCACATTCTTCTAAACAGGTATAAACTTCACACTCCAAAAGATCCTGTATAAAAAATACATTTTAGCTTTCTAAATTCATTGTCTCTCAAACATTCAAAACTGCTGGTTCACTCCCACATACAAGCAACCATATTTTTAATTGTAGTAATTAGGTAGCAACATGGAAAGTTATTCATCACTCTCTTTACAATTGTTTGGAAAAAGTTTTAAATCTTTATTTTACAACATACCTTGAGAATTAGTGGGGTAAATGCTGCAAGCCCAGTTGGAAGAAAAAAGTGCTTGCCATGCTCAAGTTCCTTATTCATTTTTACCATGTTGAGATATGTAGCAACATCTTTTAAATTTTCAAGACGTCGGTGAATCCATGTATCACGCTTTCTATCCTGCAAAGATAATTGATTATGTCTTAGTTTGGTGAAGGAAAGATAATGGCAATTAACGAAGACCTAAATACTTTATCAGTGACAATGGGAAAAATTATTAAAGTAAGAATTATGAGTCTTGAACTCTGGCTACAACAGAATGGGATGACCATCTATGCTTCAAAATATTGGATCTTCTCTTCACATTCCACAATGGAGCACTGCTATCATATCCACATTGCAGTAGCAAACACCTCACTACCCTTAAGATCAGTGCAACTGATATACAGACAACACATGAAACAAACATACAAATGAACTACAAGCACTCACAGAAAGCTCATTTGGACAATCCAAGGAAACCCTCACTCACACCAAACAGAACACCCACCCTACACTTTCCTATGCCAGAATAGTATAGCTACTTCATCTATTTAACCACACACTTTAATACACTACAAAAACTCAAAATAAATCTCTACACCTTGCCATATGATGCATAGGTACAACACCACACAAAACCCCAGACCTTTCCTACCATTACATGCAAAACCAATACTATCCTCCATGAAATATCCTATAACTCTTAAAACCACGACCCTTTACATAGCACAAATGAATCCCCCCCCCCCTGTCACCACAGTATTTCCTTGGCATGGCTCCAATGTGGTTACCTCCTAAATGACACAAAATTGCATTGGCTTAACCAACACCAATTTCTGCCCTCATCACTATAAGAAATCAAACACACATCAACATGTCCAACACTCATACAACTTAGACAAACTTTTGATACATGGAGTGCTGGACCTATAGAAGAACTCATCCAGTTATCAAAGGTAGGCAAGGTGGATGGGCTAAGAGTAGGAACCTAAGCCAAGCACAACTGAAGTAAAAAATTGGGACAGAAAAATTAACTAGATAACTGGTATACCTTCTGAAATACTATAATTTTGGAAGGTTATTAAGGTTAAATTTTCATCAGTCAGAACTTTAAAAATAAACCAGTAATGGTAAAATCTGGAGGTGATGAAGCATAGTCAGAATAGTTTTAAAAATTTGTAGAAATTAATATGACTTGCATTGGTTTGTGAGCATTCATTCTTTGATAATCACTTGATATTCATCTATCTTAACACAGTTGTTACCTTTTTGATAGCTTTCATTATGGTATTTAAGGTTTGTCTTTTAGCAAATTAACTTACAAAATAAACCTTTCTAGGAAGTATAAGATACTAACCATTTTCAAATTAGAAGACAATTGCCTCCCCAAGGTAGAGGAAAAAGAATACTGTACTATAGTATTGTGGTGAATGTGTGAATGACCTAGATGTGGGAGCCATTCTCAAATTTTACATTCAGATTTTCACCACCTTGTCTTCAGTACATCTTTTAAATCACTCAGGTGCCCAGGAAAGGCCTGACTCCCTCAGGTAATCAGTCAACAATTCAATAATATGGAGGGTCACCTCGTCCAAAAACTATCACCTCAGAATCTGGTATGCTGGAGAGAGCCGCCAGTATCAGGAACAAGCAGTATCTTGACAGGTACCCTGCACTAAGTCCCTAAGACCAGGACATTCAACCAAGAAGAGGGGGTTAGGCTGCTATACCAAGCCTACTTTGCAGAAAGGTTCATTGGAGTGCTCCATCCAATGGGGCTGCACTTCCAAATGGCATTTTAATAACGAAAGATTATTTTATTTGTAAAGTTATCAGTAATATTAAAAAAATCTGAAGAAAGTAAAGATAGTTAATGAAAAATATAGAATACATATAGAAATATTCTTAAAAATATTTAGCTATTATTAAATTTTCAGCAAAAAGTAAAAAACCTAATAAAACCCACATAAACCCAATAAAACCAACTACCCACTGGGATATTTAAAAAAAAAAAGGGGGTTTTCCCACCCTGATTCAGAGGGCTGAAAATTATTTGATAATCCCGAGGCATTGGGAGACAAGTCAAGTGAAAAGTCTAAGCATAAGAGTGCAGAATTTTAAATTCTGAAGAGACATCTCCCAGCTTTGCCATGCAGCCTAAAGAGCTAACCTGATCCCTACATAGAGTCAGAGTTGGGATGAGTGAAACTCCTGTCCAGGTGCTCAGTATGTGAAGACTTGTTGGCACCTCATCCATGCACTCATTTCTAGCAACCAGCAGAAGAAAATTTTGACACTGTCCCAAATAACAGCAGCAATAACATCAGAGATACAAAGCACTTAGCACACTCCTTAAGTCACTATGGCTTTCAAAATGGTCTATTAACCAGGTACAGCATGGAAGCTCCCATACCAAGTGTTATATTGCAACCAGCTATGTTGTGAAGAGAGAATGCTAGGAAGTGTCCTGCCAGCTCAGAAAAAAAGGGGCAGTGACATACAAGTTAACTTCCTCCCCTACTCAAATTTGGAGCAGACATCAAGAAATGCAGAAGTTTGATTGATTGATTGGTTGAGAGGTGCCTTGGCACATACTGCATGATGATCACACCGTAAAAAACTATCTATTTCAAAGATTTAAAAATAAGAAGTATAATGGTGCCTGAGGTTAGTAAAAGTTTTTAAAAAAATTTGTAAGGGTCGAAGGTTTAGTTTATCTACAAGTCCGGTTTTTTTTATGTAGTGGATGATTCCACCTCGGGAATGAATATTTTCAGGTGTAAGCACTAGTCGGAGGATGGGGAGGGTCCCTATACCATCCATGGGTAAATACAAGCATTTTAATTCACTGAATGTCGAGCATTCGACTATAAGGTGGCTGATCATCAGGGGAATGATGCAAACTTCACAATAATGGGGGTAGCCCCCTTCCAGGAAGCCGTGGATCAATCTTGAATGACCAATATAGAGTCAGCGTGTAAGGCCCTGAGGCCGCAATTTAATACATGTCGGAAATATGTGGCGCATTTTGTTCATGGCATGGAGGTCCATCCATCTGGCCACCCAGATTTCACAGACAGCCCCTCCAATTGCGGTGATACAATCCTCGCAAAGGAGCTGGATGTGGCCGGGCCTGACCGGTCAAAGAGCTGCGGTCATTGCACCTGCATCAGCTTTTTCATTTTCAGCGATGCCTATGTGGGCAGGTACCCAGCAGAATGAATTCTCCAGCTGTGGTGGGCCTCTCTGTGGACTGATTCTCTAATCTCCAGGATGAATGGGTAAAGGCTTGTCATTTTCTGTAAAACTTGAAGGCTGCTCTGGGAGTCTGTAAAGATTGTATGTTCATCTTTGTATGTATTTTCTGATGTCCATTTTACTGTGTGTCTAAGTGCATACATCTCAGCAGTGAAGATCAAAGTGGCTTGGTAGCTTTGTCCGATAGGACAGGTCTCCAGATATCAGCAAAGATCCGATGGGATCTTCAAACTTAAACCCATCGGTGTAAATATAGGTTCCCCCATGTGTTGCTGCATGAGCCAGGAACTGCCCTCTCTTTTCATTGGGCATCGCAGATGCTTGGCCTAATACACAGCTTTGGCAGACCTCGATGGTTGTCTCCTAGAATGGAGTGTCTGTGTAACTAAGTGGCTGGATGTTTAGATTTACTCCAAACTCCTCCATTTGTTGTCTCACTCTGAACCCGGATGGACATTGGGTAGATGGGAGCTCAGCAAATGAGAGGTCCAGGTGGTGATTAAGAGCAGCTTCCAAGGTCAGTGATGTTGGTAGTCTTTGGATATGGGCATATTGCCTTAACATGATCTCCATTCTGAGGAGGTCTAAGGGCATTTCTCCCATATTACATAGGAGGTTTGGGATAGGAGAGGATCTGAACATACTTGTGGCTCTTCGTAAGGTGTTGTTTGCGACAGTATTAGTCTTTTGCAGACATCTTTCAGAGGTGGAAAAGTAGATTTCGCAACCATAGTTCAGTTTCGGGTGGATCAGTGAGCTGTACAGGAGGAGGATGGTTTCTCAATCTGTTCCCATTATGCCTGGGCACTGTTCGTAACACATTTAAAGCTTTTGTGCTTGAGGTCTTCACTCTTTATATGTGGGACTCCCAAGTTAGTTTTTTATTGAAGGTGAGTCCTAAAAATCTGATATTTTCTACCACTGATTCTTTGTTGGTATAAATATAGTCAGGATCTTTGACGCAGCCACAACAGGGGCAAAAGTAGGCAGCTTTCATTTTGGGGGTCAAAAATGTATAACTATTAGCAGAGGCCCACCTCATTGCACTGTTAATGGCAAGCTGGAGGTGGCATTCCATCATTGCCATTTCCGATTCCTCTAATGAGATGGAGAAGTCATCCACGTAGTGTGGCTGCTATTCTGTGAGGAAGGTGTCTTTTTATGCCATTTATTCCTAAAGGAAACAATGCTCCACTGAGTATGCTTTCCTGAGGAATGCATTCTTGTCGGAATAGGCTGGATTCTACATTACCTAGTCAGTCTGTGAAAGAACAGTCTTTCCAGAAATTCTTTATGAATTCAGGCAGGTGGCCACATAGGTCCATGCTGTGCAAGCTCCTTAAAATGCAGTAATGCCATGGTGTATCATAGGCTTTTTCTAAGTCAAAGAAAATAGCAACTAGGTGGTTTCCTGGCCAATGCAGTGCATATTGTGGTTTCTAGGCGGATCAGAGCATCTGGGGTAGAGTGTAGCTTTCTGAATCCACATTGTAATGGGGATAGAAGTGATTCCTTCTCCAGAAGCCACATAAGGTGTGTGTGGACCATCTTTTCTATCACCTTGCAGATGCAGGATGTTACGGCAACTGTGCGGTAGTTGGTTGGAATAGTTAGATCTTTGCTGGGTTTGCTGAAGGCTAGGACCGTAGCTGTTTGCTAAGCATCGGGGAGTGAGTTGTCCCTCCAGATCCGGTTGTATAGGGCCAGGAGGAAGCATCTTCCCTTTTCACCCAGATGATGCAGCATCGCATACAGGATATCATCAGGCCCTGGAGCAGTGTTACTGCAGCTTGCTAGAACCATTATGAGTTCTTTTCTCAGGACTGAAGATGAGATTGACAATGTGTCTGGAGATGCAGTATGAAAGAGGAAATATGTGACTCAATGAGTGGATGAGGATGTTGAAGGTGAAGAGGCAAAAAGCAAGAAGATCAGTGGGTATAAGAGTCAAGAAGAGTATGAGTATATTCTTTGTACACAAGTTGAGAGAATGATAGAATTGCAAGCAAAAGTAAAGAAAGTGTTTCTGTGAGTCAAGTGAATGTAAAGAAAGGAATTATCACATTGAATTCAGAAAATAAAATTTCAATTACACAATGTTCAAATTGTGTGAAGAGCAAAGGTTTGAAATTTACCCAGCAATGTGCTGAAATATCAACAAAGTTAACAGTGATATAATTGTTAGAAATTATAAGTTAGGGACTAATAGCCCTCAAAAGTTTGATTCATGCTCACTTAAAATATAAAGTTCTAGTCTCCATAATTGTGAAAGGATATTATAATGTTTGAAAGAGGAGCAAATTTTGAAGGAATTGAAATTGCATATTTAGAAAGCAAATGAGGGTGAATGAATACAAAGAGGCTGAATTTATATGGGCAAATATAGCTATGCATTTTGTATAGTGAAGATATTGTAGCCTTTGAAAAGACTCCAGGTCCCACTAATTATATTTGACACAAATTAGTAAAACATTCCTTTTCAGCATTGTTTTGCACTTTAATTTTTTATTATTGTATCCATCCCTAATTTCCTTTACAAAGTATAGCTGTACTAGATTACAAAAGTTGCCTTTCTCTTTCCACAAATTATTACTATTGGGAGAGAAACAAATTTCTATTTATGAAATCTCAGTTTTAATAATGTCAAACCATTAATCTTACTTCAATTGAACATCATCAACAGAAGGAACAATCAATGGCAACTGCATATTCATAGTTTCAAACAGACATTTTATCAGCTCTACATTTTTATATTAAAAATAATTAAAACACCTATTGTATATCATGATACTAAAAAAAACGGTTACTAATTAAAAAGTATATAATGCTTAAACAGCCTTAGGTTTTTAATTACTTTTATTCCTACTGCATAAGATAAAACAATGATGACAGTCATAAAACTAACCATTTTAAATCTAATAAATATTCCTGTATATTTTGTACCAAATAAATAAAAAAAGAATAACTTACAGGTGTGTTACCATCAAAGAAGAAGACCATGTTGATATTATGGTGCCGCATTTTGTGAACAAAGTTTTCTATATGTTCTATATAGCCCAACCACTGTCCACCACAAATCCAAATCAACTTGCCATAAAGTTTTCGAAGGCAAGACATGCCATCAATCACAACCAATGGCTTCTTTCCTGTCTTCTTTGTATATTCTTCTGAAAGCTTTATAAAAATCAATTTTAACAAAAAAAAATAGAGGTAAATATCAAGAAAAATAATTTCCCTAATATTAGTAAACATCTAATTTAAGGATATATTAGTTGTTATTGTTGTCCGACCTCTTGAGAGATTAAGGAAGAACCCCTTTGATCCGACAGCCTGCACTTAGGCCCCATTAACGTTACCACAATTAAGATAGGCCGCACTTTAAACAAGACTGTCTTGAGGGATCAAGTTAGAGGACAGGGGAGGCTATTGCATGCTGGGGAATTTTATAGCATCATAAAGGTGCTAATGGTTCATGCAATAGTTAAACCTTTATGCCCTGAATTATTTTTAAAAATGAAAAATATATTAATTACATTTATCGTTTCTATTAAATGATAGTCAGTGGCAAAGGCGGGCAAATCTGATGCAACCCTGTGTGAACCTAAGCAAACATGTGTCATACTCATGACACTCGCTTGCTACACTCCACACATGTAATTTCTCTAGCTATAAGCCTATATTTTCTATGTGACGAATTTGTCACATACGAGCATACAGGGTTAATTACTATGCAAATAAATATTTTGCATCTTACTAACACTTTCTTCCTACTAGCCTAGCAGTTTGAAGGAAAACTTGAATTAAAAAATCATATTTAAGTTGGGGAGTGAAGGAGAGAGAATTACATACTTTATATAGAAAATTTAAATCCTGACAGTAAGTTTTAGTAAAACTATATCATGGGTTGTAATGAAAGCGTATTATCCTACATTAATAGCCATTTATTTTCAGGTAGGAGACTACAAGGTCAGCATCTACCCTGTGAAATTAGAGGCTGACCAGAGAAAATTGTAGGAGGGGTTGTAGGGGAAGTGAGGAAGTAGGGGAGAAATACAGGCTATCTGAAGGAAAGAAGAGAGGCTAAGCTGGGGCCGGACAGAGCGCTGGATCCCATCAGCATGGCAGCCAGGCTGATAAATCACCGCGCCCTTTACGGGATGAGGGGCAGTTAGCTATTGGCTACCTGCTGGCTTTCTTGGCAGTCCCCTTCGAAAGTAAAGGGAGTGAGGGGGTCTCCTACACCCATATGTGAAGGAGAGGAGTAAGCCACCTCTCTGGTGAGAGATTTGGAGGGTCCCCTGTGAGAGCACAGGTTGGGGGGGACCTCCATTTTTTCTGTGGATCTATCTGAGGGTGGGTCCGACAATGGACGAGAGGAAATAGAGGGGAGATTTACTTTTCTCATAGGTGGGCATAGTGACCCTAATTTTCTTACAGGATGCACAACCGTCACCTCCGGCAGAGGCATGCTCTGCAAGGGGTGCGTATGGGGCTGGCAGAGCCAGGTGCTGCCATTTAAGGCCACCCCTCCCGCCTGGTGACCTGGAAGCCCTTCAGCATGGTGGCTCCACCTTGGACACAACATAAAAAAATAGATAGTGAAGTGAGAAGGAAAAGGGATGTGAGGAAGGTATGGGTGGAGATGAAGCAGGTTATTAAAAACCCACCATCCCAAACAGGAGCTCAGCCCCAATCTGGGAGAGTTGGCTGAGAAGAAGGTCAACATCTACACTGTGAAAATAGAAGCCGATCAGATAAAGTTGTGGGAGAGATTGTAGGGGAAGTGAGGAAGTAGGGGAGAAATACAGGCTGTCTGAAAGGAGAAGAGGCTAAGCTGTGGACGGTAGGGCGCTGAGTCCCATCAGCACGGTGGCCAGGAAGGCAAATCGCCGCACCCCTTATGAGGACAAAGGCAGTGAAACATGAATAAAAAAAAAGGTGAATTATAATGATTATTGTATCCATATAGGGTGATGCATGCTACTCAAATAGAACTTATAAATGTCCCTACTACTATAATTAATGGAGAGAATATACTAATCTAATAGGAAAATAGTAAAAAGTTTTTGACATCATTAATATTGAAACAAATTAAAGTTAGGTTAATTAGAATTTATTTTGATGTTAACTAGGGTAATGAATCCAACTTTTTCCAATATATATCAGAAATTATACTTCATAGTGGTTTTAAAAATAAAATTCTGAGACTTTTTTATAAGAACTTTTACTTGGCCATACAGAATAAAAATATTGTCAGCGCCTCTATCACATTATAAGATGTTTAACAATATTCAAACTTTAGTTAAAAGAAATATTTACACCACCCAAGTACCAACTGTGCTTACATAAAGAAACAGTATATTACTAACCTTTGCATAATTACTAGTATATACTTAAATTTAACTACAAACCCTCTAAAATTAATTTGCACGGGGTAAGGTTTATACAGTATACACTAAAGTTAATCAAAATACTAAAAAATTCTAATAAAAAAAATTCATGGGAAATAACTACAATAAAAATTTGATAAACTAATATAAATTCAACCTTTTCTTTAGTTACTGAGCTCTGAGCCTTAGCACTTACCATTTCAGCATATAATCAAAATTACAGAACTTCAAAATATAATCTCATTAAGCAGTATCAATTGAGTAATTATTGATATTTTAAGGAATTTTAAAATAAAATTAAAAACAATGAAAATAAGGCATTTATATATATATTCTATAACTATCAATGTATAAGACATCTTTTTAATGCATGGGGTAACCTCTTATATAAATATGGAATTCCAATTAACCATTTATTGACTAATAAGGAAAAAAATAGATAACTAATCAAAAGATGGTTACTTGTTAGCGCTACTTTGGACTGATATATTGAAATGCAGACATTCTAATAAAATATAGGTAATTTTTTTTTTTTACTTCATTCACAAATTAATACAATTCACTATTCACAGTACATACAAAGGTTATGGGAAACTGAACAATGGCAAAGGACCTATTATTGTGTCCTTGGCCATTTTTTGTTCCTACTGTACCTTGGTCTACCTCTAAGGAAGCTATGTTCTGAAGATGGAGACCCTAAGCTTCTTAGGGGAAGGGGAAAGGGACCAATAACCTTAATTAGGAAAATTATAATTAGTTATATATACACATAGAATAAAAAAAAAATATTCAAAAGAACATTATATATAAGCTATCATAATTAACTGACCAAAATGTTCTAAATGGCAAAAATAAGAAGATTCTTAAGCCACAACCTTTTGGAACTATAAAAATTAAGACTTCTCATTTAACTTCTTGCCACACATAAAATTGCATATACTTAGAAGTGCTCAATTTGAGGTCTCTTAATATTACTCAAATTCACTTTATTGCAGCTCCAGTTTACAGACCAGTACAACATAAAACAGGAGAGACCATACAAAAAAATAGGATTAGTGAGATCAACATCAAAATCCTGAAATATACAAAATTCCTTATGTTATCCCCGATCAGGGGCTATACCCTAGGTTGAAACTTATATTGTCACCAACAAGGGTCTCTACCCTAGGTTGAAACTTATATTGTCACCAACAAGGGTCTCTACCCTAGGTTGAAACTTATATTGTCACCAACAAGGGTCTCTACCCTAGGTTGAAACTTATATTGTCACCAACAAGGGTCTCTACCCTAGGCTGGCAGCCCTGATCAACTCTGCAGATCATACTCACTGTACCTGTAGGTTTTGTCTTAGCTGTGCTTGTGTTGGACATGTTGTAAATAAGTGTTGGACAGTGCCTGGTTCCTGGTTGCAGTAAAGGTGTGTGTGTGTATGGTACTCGAGTGTTTAGTTTTGGATTGTGGTCATACTGGAAGCTTGGCAAGGTGACCCGTTTGTGGTTTAGGGAAGGGGGGTATATTTCCTAATTTATTGGAGAAGGGGGTAGCCCATCTGGTGACTGCCTAAAAGGGCAAAGGTCACCATACTTACCACAGCCTTCAACTAGGCTATATTAAAAAATAAAAAAATATGTAAATAACAAATAACGCTAACAAAAAAAGCATAAAAGGTAACAGGATGGATGTGTGCTCCAGTGCCATGGGTAGGCCGCCTCCCTCCCCCCAATGCAGCAACATGCGACCCAGATCTTTCCTATGAGTTCATGTGTTGTGGAATGGCATTGTGAAGGTAGTTTAAGCCAGATTTGTATAGCTTGCTGTGTTAGATGTACGAATGGTCTTGTGGGTGAGGGGCCCGGGCTTTGGGGTGGAGGGATTTCTTAGTGTCTTGGTGTAGTATGACCCTGAAACTTTGAGCATGTCACATGGAGGGTGGTAGGGGTCTTGCATGTAGTGGTAGGGGTCTTGCATGTAGTGGTATGGGTTTTATATGTAGTGGCATGGGTGGGTTCAGTTTCCTGTTCTATGGAGAAATTGTTTTCTGGGGCTGTCAAAGGGGTGTTTTAGCAGCATGACTTTTCTTTCATGGTCAGATGACAAAAAAAAAACACAAGAGCCTGTCTTAAGTCATTCCTCAAACCTATACCCATTAATTAATAAACCCATACCCACCTTGCTTTCATAAACAATTGCCTGACAATCCAAAAAGCTTTGTAAAACTTCCCCATTCATATAATTATTCAACTTAATCCTGAACACCCTCAAGCTGGCACTATTAACAATCTCTCAGTAAATCATTTCAACACTTTACAACTGTATGACTAAAGAAATATTTGCTCAAGTCCAACTTAAAAGATTAAGTTAATCAGAATAAATGATGTTGGGTATGTTTTGGCATAAAGTGGTGAGGTTGGTCTTAAAAAAAACACTTCTGACAGTAAAACATGGAAGGTAGTCATGTATAAGGCAGTTTCTATGCAACAGGCATTGGTACACTTTATAAAATCAATGAAATGATGAATAAAGAAGATTATGGAAAGATTCTTGAAGATTATCTAATGGATGAAGCTCATAAGCTCAACCCTTACAGTTGCTAGACCCCCAACCAAACTGATACAAAATTTATAGCATGAAAACAGTTTTGCAAAGACAAGTAGGACAAAATTACATCACAAGTTTGTTTAAACCAAGTCAAAAACTATAATAATCACCTGAGTCAATAAGCAAAAAGGTTATTCTGACTATTTGTTATCAAATTGGATAGGGTAGGAATACTTTTAGATTGTAAATATTTCTAAAAAAGTTGTATTATTCCTTTATCAAATTTGTTAAAAATTGTTGTTAGTGTCTATTAATACATGGTTCAATGCTGAGAAATTTTGTTACCCTGAACCTAAAAAGTTCATGAACTATGGCAAAATATTGTGGTATATATTAGGTAGGAGTATGTATACCCTCTGGAGCAAGTGTATATAGACAGTGCTATCTCTATCATACACACCTCGTACACAGACAATTATAACAATGCCACCTCTTCCTACCTCTAATCACCTACATGGGGATGTCATCTGCAGCATGGAAATTCTTTCTATGGCTGACATCTGTAGGTATGTGTGCTTCACACTCATTACCCACAGTTTGTCCTCCCAGCCCCAATGTCTACACGAGGATCACCAGCTGTCTTCCACTAATTTTCAATTCCTCCATCTTCACTTCTTTACAGATCTCTCCCTACAAACTTTCATTATTTTAAATTCAAGGAATAAAAAAAAAACACCTCAATTCTACATCTTCACATACCGACCACTCCTTTATTCTAGAATGTCCTGAGGGAATTTATATGTCCAGATATCCACTAATGCGGAATGGGTAGCCCTACCTTGGTCAGAAAGGAGTTCCATCTTTCTGCACCTCCTCTCCCAAATGAAAACTTCATTTTCTAGCATGTCATTCTAATCCTTATGTGAGTTTTATTATCTGGTTGAGAGCCCTTTAACACATTTGAAAAGCTATAGGTAGCACAATTAACTATCTCCCAGGTCCTCTTCTATTAGGTACCAAATTTGGCTAGTATCCTTCAATTTCATAACTAAACTTTCTGTGATTCCTTCCTATATACAGACCCTTACACTTTTTGAGATTAAATCCTATTTACCATCTGTGAGCCTAATATTTGCCATCTATGAGCCCAACTGACTAAAATAGTAAATCACCTTATATTCTAAAATTACCCCTAACCTTTCTTACAAATTAAAGTTTTGTCACAAGCAAACAAAAAATAAAATTTTGCTGTCAATTCTTTCCCTAGAATGGATCTGAGGTAAACTAATGATAAAATCCAGTCTGATTTTATCCCATTGAGTACTACTCTCTGTTTCCTAATGCTTAACTTAAGATTAATCCAGATATCACATCTTTCAATTCATGAAGTAGCTTTCCATGAGAAATCTTATCAAAAGCTTTAGTAAATGATATACTTTCTTTTCCTTCATCCAGATACCGTCTGACAATCTATAAAAATAAACCTATATTATGATTTATTTTAAGTATTCTGAATCATTTTTTTAATAATCCTTATGAATTTTACATACAAGTTAATCTCAATGGCCTATAATTATTTGAATCCACTTTCCTTAAAAAAAATAATAATTGCACTTTTCTAGTCGTGGAGGATTTCCTTAAGCATTTTAACATGAAAGTGAAGTTGGCCCATTGCTTTAATAATATTTAATTCATTTACAAGTCATTTGATCATTTCCTTATCTATATCAATACTAACCACAAACTTAAAGCAGAGACATTCATTTAAAATTATCCTTATTCTCCATTGTAAATACTCATCCACAATGCTCATTTAGTACTCCAACTAATTTTTTATCTGTTTATAAGAGCATCCCTTGTCATTTAAGGGGACCTATGCTATCACAGCTATTATTAATTTTATAATAGGTAAAAAACTTTAGTGAATCCTTCTTACTATTCTGAGCTAAGCTGATTTATGACAGCATTTTGCTTCTTATAACATTCTATTTAATTCATTTCTAATTCCTCTATAACTGCTCAGGCTCTTACAATTTGCAGTTGTTAAGTCTCTGGAATGTCCATTTTTAACAGTTATGTTTCTGTGTCAGTGTCGTGGTTGATCCTCAACTGGCTGAGCAGTCCCAAGAAACTGAGGTATAGCCTGTACCAGATTCTCACCACAAAGCCCTCAAGAAATATATATAGTGTAGTTGGTGTGCACAATTGTATGCAATGCAGTCTTCCATTGTGTTTGTGTGGGGAGCAGTATTACATTTTGTATATAAATCCATTAAGGTCACACCCAATATTTTTGATAGCTCACTCAGGAGAGATAGGAAATGCCCACACCTCACTCAGCCTGGCCAGGTGGAGCATTAAGTGAAGTAGGCAAGGATATATTTCTGGAAGCTGGTTTGCAGTCGGCAAGCTGAGATAGTTGACAGTTTATACAAATGTAGCAAATAATTAGGTATTATTTTAGTGTTTCTTTGTGGGAGTGAGTATCATGCTATGTAGTGTAGTGGGTTTTCTGAATTTGTGAAGGCTGCAGTTAGTATTTGGTGTTTTTCATGTCAAGGTGATTCTCAGCCTTGAGGACTTTGGTTTCAAAGTGTATGTGATCTATTGGTGTAGAAGCTGTGAAGTTTGTGAGCTTTTAGGGCTGTCTTTAATATATTTTAAAAAGTGTCCTTCATTTCATTTCATATAAGCATTTCTAGCACTAAACTATTACTCTCATTTCATTAAGTCTAATAAACTACAGAGCTTTTCATACCTAGCCTTATAATAAAAATTTAACTTTTTGTTTCATTCTCTATTGGCTTTGACACAGCTACCAGAGCCCTCTTTGGTACACTGGTGATTAAATTAATTACCTGATAGGCCTCACCTTGATCCCTGTTCATTTCCCTGACAAAACATTAATCACCCTTTTAAACAATCACTCACTATATCCTATCCTTCAGCATTTATTTAAATGCAACATTAATCTCAACAGATCCAGTTCCAAAAAATTCAATCGATCCATTCAAAAACACCATAACCCATACCATTACACATTGCCTTTACCTGCCAACAAGTGTCTCCCTTTAAAACTTGCTCAGTCGCATCACCCACACATGCCCCTGTCAAACACACATTCTCCTTTCAAATTTTCATTTGTAAAATATCCTATCTAACTTTAGAATTATCCACTAAAACACCCAATGCATCTACCTATTTAGACAAACTTTCACCTGAAAGTCATTAAATCAATATCACTTGAAGAGTTAGGACAGATTGAACCAAATAGAACATAAATTTTTTTATGCCATTAATAGATATTGACCTAATTACTAGAGTTCAAAATTTATGAGATTAAAACATAAAATTTACACTAAGAATATTGTTGGTTTGCAATAGAAGAAGCTTTAATATACATTCAATGCTTAAACTTAATATTTATCAATGAGAGACTAAATATCAGACACATCCCAAAGAATTGTTTGTGATCCAAAACTAAACTTGTCACCTTAATTCCAAACTTTTTTTTTCAAATTTGGCAGGAGTTTTTACCACTGATCTGCATTCATTTACGATGTCTTTTATTTCTCAGCGGGGACCGGCAGTTTAATGTGGGATCAAACTACAGGTGTCTGCAGTGTATGTCAACCACTGTCAAGTTGACCCAGATCTCGACTCCATCTGGCAGCTTACCAAACTTAATGTACTTAACTTCTCTGTAATTGGAAGCAGTGTTTCTATATGGCTATGCTGAAGCCCACCAAAAATATCTACATTCACTAACAGTAATGGAAATGAACCTGACAAATGGGCTACTGTAAAAAAAATTAAATGGTAAAAAACATACCTTTCCAAGGTTCACACTGTAGCAAGCTGAGCCACAATGCGATTCTAAATAAGACTGTAGTCCTCGAACACCCATCTTATTTGACCTTATAACTGCAAATATATTTCAGGCCAAGAACTTGAAACTAAGTCATGAAATGTTTTGTTTTTTTAATCACTGAAATCTTTTGATATTCTGTAAAATAAAACATTTACATAAATGTAATCGCATGATAAAGCTTTGGACAAGGCTAGATTGAAGACTTTGAGGTGATCTTCTCAACATAATCCTGTGGATGCAGTTTAAAGGGGAGGGGGATGTTTGAGTGCTGCCAACAGTGGCTGATTGATTGACTTGGATAACCCTTGTGCCTTTCAAGTAAAGACAATCCTGCCTTTTTCAGTGGTGAGGGAATGTTAAATTAAAAATGAT
The DNA here is from genome assembly GCA_963969495.1 of Ceratothoa steindachneri. NCBI lineage: Eukaryota > Metazoa > Arthropoda > Malacostraca > Isopoda > Cymothoidae > Ceratothoa > Ceratothoa steindachneri. Next base: position 143,779,671 of record OZ018331.1, on the reverse strand, counting down.
ACTTTCCTATTTCCAAGATATGATTTCAACATACAAATGTCATTTTACAGTACACATTTTATGGTTCATAACTCACTGTGTTGTAATCCCTGCCAACATTACCACAATTAAGTGGACCACAATTTCTTTTAACCTGTCTTGAGGGGACTAGGTTAGAGTGGAGAGAGGCTGTTGCATGCTAGAGGAATTTTATAGCACCCCTCCTGTGCTAGTGGTCCATGCAACAGCTAGGAACTGGAAGCTCTATTGCAACTTCACCTCACATGGAATACATCTAATTAGGGTGGTTGTCTAATCCATTTGGAAATGACTGAAGACTACTCTTACAACTCCTTTTCTCTTGTCCTACAGGGTAGACAGTTAAAAAAAAAAAAACAGTTTTACCTGCCCCGCACAATATACTTTATTCCTGACTTTCATTTCTTGTGCAAATACTCAGGAATTCAAGTTGGTCAAAGTTGAAATTATAAATGTGCTATTAAATAATGATCAGATTTTCTTCATATCATTTAGCGTGTTTAGAATCTATTCCAATCTACTTATGAAATCTTGCTTCGGATAATATTAATTTTTAGCCTAATTAAAAACCACATGTATACAAAAAAAACGGTTACTGGATGTGATTAAGGACAAAAGAGTATTGGGCTGACTACTATGGGCCCAAGAGAAGATGGGGCACAAAGAGGAATTAGACTACCCTAAAAATAGGAAGAGAGAAAAAGACTCTTCAATACTGAGTATGCTCAGTAAAACTTGAAGAAGTGCAGTGCAATGAGTAGGTTAGTAAAAATGATAAGTGTGAGAATCCAGCTTAGTCTTGGGTTGGCAAATCAGATTCCATAAATCTGTCCAGTATGATGCTTAGATTTGTTGTTTTTTTCTATTGCACCCATTTGGTGATGGTGTAAAAGGGGCAAAAGTCACCATACTTAATATCAAGCCTGATACTAGGCTACATTAAAATAAAAATTAGTAAAAGACACCAAAAAAAAACCCAAGACAAAGAAAAGCAAAGTAAAAGCAAGAAGGAAGCACATTTGGGCACTGGGGGAGGGGGGGCCTGCCTTCCCCCTCCCAGCGCAGCATCGAGTGACCAACACAAAAGATAGTCAAATAAAATGGAGTAGGCCAGCCTCCTCCATTCGTGTGCACAAATCCATCCTAAGTATAAAAGACAAGCGGTAGTCACCCCACTCAGTACTGGGACAGGTAACATGCGGAGATCACCCTGACTGGGACAATCAACAAGAATGTGCTGAAAAGTCCAGGGGACAATGCAGTCATTGCAGTAAGTTGTAAGGGAGTGCTCCATCAAATGGTAGTGTTTCCAGCGACTGTGCAGCAGCATTGGGGTCAGTCTATGAATAATGGCATGCAAGTTTAGTTCCCCTCAGCCATCTCCAATCTTTGTAGCCCAGACTAGATTGCAGGAATCAGGCCTGGAAGGCTGCTGTGATTCATGCCATATATTCAGTGTGGAGTGGAATGCTGGTCCGGTCACCCAGTCCTCTTTGGTGCACTAATTCCCTGCAAAACCCAGCAGAAAATCTTAACATTTGCCCAGCTCATGGCACTGAGGCATCATGGATTCCTCAAACCATGGCGTATGGAGATTCCAATACGATGTAAACACTTAGGATGCTTTGTAAGTTGCAAAAGATGACCATCCAATCTCCAAACTGTGTAGGCCACATTATCCCCTGTATCAAGCGGCATATTGCAACTAGCTCAGCCATCAAGACAGACACCACCTGGTAGAGTCCCACTGACTTCAAACAAAAGGAATAGGGCATGGCAGCCGACACCCTCCTGGGACTCAGAGCCATCCGTGTACACTGGCACAGATTCAGTGTAACACAGTGTGCTCTCCAAAAAGATTGAACGCAATACTTCTGGCACTGTGGTGAAGCTTTGGGAGCAGAGGCATGGCATAGCAGTGTCCTGGGAAGAACTAAAGGCACCACTAGCCAAAGAGCTACACTGAGCTTTTGAAGGAGTTTCCTAGATCTAAACCCAAGGGCTTACTTAAGGTATGATTGGCATCTCTTGGCAGCATAGGCACTGTTGAGATCGGTCATGGATGCAGTGAGCCATTAGCAACTGAGAGAGAAGCCAGGCTCCTGTGCACAAGCTCGTAAGGCACAGACAGAGCAAGTGGCATCTTCCCAACATTAACAAGTAGGCTCTCAATAGGGGGCATACAGAAGGGACTGGACACCAGGCAAATAATGGTATGTTGGATAGAGTCTACCTTCCGTAATACACACTCGGCTGTGGATGAGTAAAACTCTCATCCATAGTCAAGCTTCAAAAAAACAAATGATCAGAGAAGAAAGTAAGGAGCAGCCCTGTTAGCACCGCAAGTGTTGAATGACATAGAACGAATAATGACCATGGTGTGGATACAAGAGACCCTTAGAGTGTGTGTCTTTCGTAAACAAGACCAAGGAAACAGTGTGAATCAACCACTTTCGGGGTTACCCTGTTTAGGAACTAGTCCGGGTTGGGATGGTAGCAGAAGTGCACTGCCTTAGTCTTGGTCAAGGAAAACCAAACCTGTAGATTTGGCATAGTGAGAGATGCGGTTCAATGGCTGTTAGGGTTGACATCACAAAGTTGGTATCTGGGCCACAACAAGAGAGATTGAAAGGTCATCCACATAGAGTATAGTAAGAACATCTTCCAACACCAAAGAGGTGATACTATTGATGCCGAGGGCAATGAGTGTGGCAATGAGGATACTTCTCTGGTCCATTGGGCCAGAGATAGCACCCTCTTCCTATATGTGGAATCAAGACCTCACAAAATCTTAGAAATAAAGATTGGGGGCATCGGCTCACTCCTCATCATGTTGAGTCTCTCCATGATACCATATCACCATGAGGTAACATAGGCCTTCACCAGATCAAAAAACACAGTGGTGTAGTGCTTTATATGAAGGAAGGTCTCACAGACAGCATTTTTCAGTCACAGCATCCAACAAGTAGAAGAACTTGCAGAAGCCGCACTGTACAGAAGACAGATGGCATCTGCTGTCCAGAAAGGAGGCTAATCTAACATTTATCAATTTCTCTATCAACTTGCACATGCAGGAGATTGGGAAAATTAGGTAAAAAGCAGCCAGAGTAGTGATCTTTCCCTAGTTTGTGAAAAGTGAGCACAATAGCCCTTCACCAGGAGTCTGGGAGTGTACCTTATGTCCTGATCCTATCCGACAAATCTAGCAAAGATGCCATGTCTTACTCACATAGGTGTTGAAGCATGACATACAGAATGTCGGCCGGACCAAGGGCAGTGTATCGGCAAGAAGCAAGAGCTGAAAGCAACTCACGTCACAAAAACCTGTCATTGAAGGGTTCACAACCTCTGGAGGTAAAATCCAATTAACAGCCTTCAACAACAATACGATGTGCATTGAATGCTAGTAGAGCAGCATCTCAGCTAGAGAATGTGGAGAAAGCAGTCAGGAAAAAACTCCTCCACAGTCTGAGATTGCCGTCCTGTTCTCTTGGAGAATGGAAAGGAGGGGGGGGCATGCAAGAACTTGCCCCAACATAAATCACATAAACATAAATGACAATTATTTACAACTGTCCAATATGACAACTGTGTCTTACAATGCCAGCCAGATGGCTGTATTTGCACTACAAAGATAATTAGTTTGGCAAAGCCTCAGCCTTACAAACAAATTAATAACATATATGGACTGTTACTTAACAACTTTGAAATGCAGTAATTTAATGCTAACCTTTGCAAACACTTGTATCAGATTAATCAAATAAGGAAAAGGCAAGAATACAGAGGGTAAGACATCCTTCAATCTTGCACCGGCTTCACTACAGTGACTCGGAGCATCCCCTTTACACAAAATGCCAGTGATTGCAGAGTTTTCAACTCAATTGAGAGAAATCTGAGCGAAGTGGCACAAAATAGTGGCCAAAATTGGAAGTTGGGAGTGCCAAACCTTGGGCTTTGGACAAACAGCAGAGTCCAGTGGTAGTGGGTTCCAGGGAGTTGCCAATGTCAAATTATTTCAATTATTCTCTCTTTTATACAATATCAATTCAAAACCAAACTGTCCAAAATTCTTTCTTTGTTAAAAGTTTAATACAAAGTACAATCTGTAACAGAAAAATAAATTTTAATATATCATGTGGTGGAAGGCTGATGTGTAAATGGAGAGTAGATTTGGGAGACATTCTCCCCATTTTGTCCACTATGGGTTTTTCACCACTTTGCCTTAGTCTGTCCTTTTACCCTACTTTCCTTGTTTATGATGGAATAGTGTGAGTGTTCGCTAGGAAGAGGGGTTGGGATAGATTAGGGTAGATAGGTATTGGTAGTGTAGATTGTTTTTTATACAATTTTTTTATAAGTTAAAAAAAAATTCTTGTTGCAGGAGATAATTTGTAATAAAATTATAAAAGAAATTTTGGATGTTCTAAAATTCCAAAAGAGATTCATAAAATGGAGTCCCCTTAATTTTTTTGCTAAAGCTACCAGGCCAATTAATTTGTGGCAGTCACCAATAATTATTTTGGCATCCTGACCCAGTCTTTAGCAGCAGGTTTTCTGGGTCAATTTGGCTGCCTACCTCCATCGAAATTTGGAGAACTACCACTGCTGACCATTTGGGTTGATTTGGCTCTACCAACTTCTCAGCCAATTGTCAAAGGGGGATGCCCTGAGACCCTTGAGTGGAAGCCAGAGCCAGTTTGGTTCCAAAGACAGCTTATCCTCCCTTTTTCACACTCCCTTCCACAGATTGAAGAGGGCTTAATAATTTTTTTGTACAGTCCATAAATTGGAGTATCATTTGCAAGGCTGACATGTCGGTTAGATCTCCAACAGATATTTTTGTCTTCTCTCAGCGGTCTCAATTTGTATATTTGTATCTCAATTTATAATTTATTTGGTAAATATTGATTGTTATTTTCAATGTAAATTTTCTTGTAGAAAATAAATTTAGTAGATAAGGTAGAGGTTGTGTATGTCTCGTTTGTTGCTAGAAGTGGATTTATTTCACAATCATTCGAGTCCCCAACCCTAGTGAAAGTGTGGGAAGTACATAGGATCCCGCCACAACCTAATATATAGAAATCCTAATAAAATATCTATCTTATAATCTAGTCTATTACAACCCCTTTTCGTAGCTATATGCCCATACTCCTTTATCCCAGACACATTCACCACATCCCTCCTTCCTTAAACCATTTGATCTATTTTTACAATGCCACACACTCATTCTACTATCATACTCATCACACACTTTTCATTCTTACTACTTTCAATACTCTAAGGAGACTAACATCGTGTATGAATATTTGTGCAAAGTCAGTGACTGCAAACACCGAAATTCAAAGTACATCGGCGTAACCTCCACAACCTTGTCAAGGCAAGTGACAGCTCACCTTCAAGATGGCATGATTAAAAAACACGCCCACTCTCATGGCACTACCCTAACCCGTGAAAAACTGAATCAGGACACCATCATCCTGAGACTCCAAAACGCAGAAGATTGTAGATGGCCGAAGCCGTCATCATTCAAATGAAGAAACCGGCAATTAATGTGCAACTTCAGCCGGAAACCATACTCCCGACATCTCAGCATCTCTGAGTTAACTGCCATTAAAAGAAGCACGTTTTCAAACTTCATTTTCCTTTGCCAGAGAACTAGATCAGAGTGACAAATAGTCAGACAATCTGAGCCTTCCAATTTTATATGTTTGTTGTAGCACTTAGTTTCCCCTTAAAAATTTCCTGCACCATGATTGGCCAATTTTTGTAATACTTATTTCGTGTAGAAATACTATATATAATGTAGCAATTTTAGAATAATTCCATTTCTTTTCATTCCCTGAAGATGACCTAACATGGTCGAAAGACATCTAGGAATAAAGAATGTCATTCGCCGGTTTTTTCTTGCCTCAAAGACCCTGTTAAAAAACTTGTAAGAAATATGTGTTATTTTTCCTATCAAAAATATTAAGAGTATACAACTAAATTGATTAAAAGATACACAAAAAGACATAGACAAATAACTTGATAAAAAGTAATTAAAAACACCCGAAAGAAATGACATGAGTACTAAAATGAATCAAAAGAGTAATAACCTATTTTATGAAAAAACTAAAAAGGCAAAAAGGCAATTAAAAATATAAATTAATAAATCAATTCAAATAAACTAAGAAAACAGTGAGTAAAATGACAAAAAAATAAATTTAAAAACTGAATGTATAAACTAAAATAAATACTAATATGAATCAAAGGGGTAACAATTTAAATGGTTTAAGATGGTGGAAGTCAATTAAAGGTATGAAGTAAAAGAAAAATTCAAGTGTTTAAAAATATTAACTAAAAAATTAAGAATGAAGTGGTTACCAAACGGAGTGGGAGATAGAGCCCAGAATGGGAAATGAAGTAATGAGAAAGGTAAAGGAAACCTAGGATTTATGTTAGGTGGTTGTTTGGTGTAGAGGAATAGGTTGGTAAATACACCAGGAATAAATAATTAAGTAATTAGAAGGGGGACTGAAGAATTATCGTGGTTGAGGGTGGGAGATTTGATTTCTATAAGCAGAGATTCTAATATTCGGAGGCTGTATCCATTAGTGTTTCGGCCTATAATTTTAAAAGTGTTGATCGAGCAATCAGTTTTGCATGGTAGAGTGTGGTCTCTCATAAAAGAAACCTCCTTCCTAGACAGGATTTCGCCAGTGCGGTGGCTTGTTCCCATATGGGAACAAAACCTCTCACATAATGAGCGAACAGTACTGCCGATGTAAGTTCCTTGCAAACAACAAGGACAAGAAAAAAGATATACGATGTGGCTGTTCATCTCAAGGGAAATCCTGTCCTTTGAGAAGAAACTTCATATAGAGAAAGGGTTGACGAAGGTGATGTGAAATTTTGTATGGAAGAAATATTTTTTGAGCAATTTATTACATTTTCTTACAAACATGTTGTTTATGTCTTTTTGTGTATCTTTTAATCAATTTACTTGTATAATCTTAATATTTTTTTATAGGAAAAATAGCACAACTTTCTTATTCCATTTAAACCTTTAGTTCAAATTCTTTTCTTTTTCACAACTTTAATGATTCTATAATTAATTTTTTTATAATTTTAATCTTAGAACCTGAAGATGGGCATGTTGCCCGAAACGTTGTTTCCAAAATTGAAATAGATATATATATGTACTTGAGCATCTTCTGCGCCCTTGCCTTCGCTGTGAATTATACATATATATATATATATATATATATATATATATATATATATATATATATATATATATATATATATATATATATATATATATATATATATATATATATATATATATATATATATATATATATATATATGATAAATAACACCCACAAAGAAAATGGAAAAACGATTCAGAGCGCTTTCAGCTTTATTTTCCTTGTCGGTGTTATTTATCATAATTTTGACCCATGTGAAAGTTGTTGTGAGTTTCTTTTCATATATATATATATATATATATATATATATATATATATATATATATATATATATATATATATAAAGCCAGAATCATCTATTTCTCCCCAGCTAATTATAAGGAAAACAGATGTGATAAATATTGTTACCTTCCCATACTCCCCCAGTTAATCGATTTCTAAAAGTTGGCATGGACCAACAACATCAATGTTGCCTTTCAGTACGAGAATATGATCAGAAATAGCTTATCCAAAAATAGATCAATCGATAAAGAACAGGGAGTTTATTTTGTTCCCTGCAAATCATATAATGAAGCATATATCGGTGAAAGCAGCAGATTTTCCATAACATAAATGCGATATGTGACATGGTGCCCTGTCCGAGTTTATTTCCACATATGTCCAATGAAAATCATCAAATTGATATTTATAATGCTAAAATAGTTTATAAGTCTCACAATTATATACATCAACGCTTAATTAAATCTGCATTTATAAAAGAAATTCACAACTTTAATACTTCTGACAGCCAATTTAATACTAATACCTTAATAAGCAAGAAATTCATACTTCTGTATTTCACTTGTCCACCAGCAACTGATGATGATGAATATTTCTGGCGAAACCTGGTTTCGCATATAAAATTAGTCCTATTACTGTGGTTTTATCCATATATATATATATATATATATATATATATATATATATTCTATAGGTTTGCTTCTAAGAAGGCTTATTTTAAGGTTGAGGATAAATCCCAAAATGAGACATGTAAAATTTCTCATTTAATTAAGTACAACGTTTCGGGTATCTTACCCATCTTCTGGTCTATAAAAGAGATTTAGAACACGTTTAAAATTACAAAAATTATAGTGCACACAAAGATTAAAAATAAATTATTTAGTTAATTGAAATTATGGCAAATCGTTTGAAAACTATTGAAATTTAGATATGGATCAATTATGGGTACTTTAAATATGCATAAATATAACACTAGTTGATGCAATTATTGGTTGACACAGATATTAGTCACTAAATGAAGCAGCAATAGTAATAAATTATTTAATAAATTGAAAATGTGAAAAAATCATTTAAAAACTTGACACTAAATGTAGATGCTATAAATATGGATAAATATAAAAATATACTAATTGGGGCAATTAATTGGTACACAAAAATATTAGTCACCTTTAGTGGATGGCAAAAGCGGAGAGACTGAGGAAAGATTATAGAGGGAACCGATTAGAGATTGGTAGGTTGTGAAAATATTTTAAGTGGTTTATGAAATGAGAAGGGTAGAAGCAGTTGAATCAGAATTTAAACTGGAATTTAGTTGTTTTATAAATAATGATTCGAGAATGCGCAGGGAAGTGGAGTCCTTTGCATGTCCTATAATTTGAAAGTTTTTGTGGGAAATTTCTGTCTTACATTTAATTGAATGATCTTGAATGGGAGAAGTTTCTTTATTGGTCAAGGTGGAGCCAGTGCGAGAGCTAATACCAAGATGAGAACAGACCCTAGCCCTAAGTGAGCGAACAGTGCTGCCAATGTAGTTTCCCTGGTGGCACCTGGGGCAAATGAATTTATAGACAACTGAACAGCTCATATCAGGTGGGATTCTGTCTTTAGTTCTGAAAAATTTTCTAATATGAAAGTTGTTAAGGAAAACTATTTTGAAGTTGGTATGCGTGTAAAAACTTTTCAAAAGCTTATTAAGTTTTTGGCGTAAGGGTAGGTTGAGTGGGCCAATATCAGGAAGAAGACAATAGCGGACATACTTGGGGACAGAGGAAATATTTTTGAAATCATAGTGTATTTCGCCTTAGTTAATTTCCTTTGGCAACTTTCTACTCTTCTAACTGTCTTTTCTATTCCATCTTGTAGATGGTTGATCACTTGTCCTGTATTCATCTCTTTTTAAATGAATGGGTTTGGTAAAAACCAAACTAAATTGCTGATCTTTCGATCTTATTCAATCATCAGTGTCTTGATATATTCTTTCCTCCTTTACCAAGGAAATGTGGAGTCAGAATTGGACTGAATGAAAGAAAACGTCTTTGGGGGGATATTTACTCTGCCTGGTTGATCGTAACGTTAGAGGAAGCAAGCCAATCCAGTGAGTGGAATTTTAAAACAACTTTAATGTTTGATTCCAGCTTAACGCTTGACTATTGATGGCGGCTTATCTTCATTATTAAAATGGCTTCTAAGATGTTCAGTCCAGCTTTATTTCCCTCTTTTCTTTTAATTACAGAGTTGTCAACTAGAATATCTCTCGTTAAGTTGATGTTATGCTTGCTCTCCATATGATTTTTAGGTCCTCCGCTTTGCAGATGCATAGCTAAACATCTTGAAAGTGTAGTAGTTGTCATGCCAATATATTTAGTTATTATAAAGCTTGCAGTCTTTATTGGGGCAGATGAATTCGTAAACTATGTTGGTTGACTTGAGATTCAAGGAGTTTTGGCAGCTGTTATTTTTCATAAGCAGATTGTTAGCTTTTGTTGTTTAATAATAAATAATAAGTTGAATTTTATCCATTTGATTCTTAACCTTGTTACAGTTAATAATCTCCTTGATGTTTTTTTCATCTATTTTATAGGCCATGGACATCTGATTTCTGCATCACAGTTTGATGTTTACTGCACCCTGATTACTTTTGGTTGTATCCGTATCTTTGAAGCAATTATTTAAAAATGATTGGAGTTGTTTGTCAATCATGCTGTTTGAGAAACCGTTGTTCATGAGTGTTTGTTTTACGTGAGAGATCTCTTGGTGAAAAAGTTCCCACATAGAGCAGCATTTATATGCTCGGCAGATGTATGAACCGATTACACTTATTTTATACCTTTCAGGGCATTTACTATCTGCATTGAGGCATCTTCCCATGTCCGTACTTTTTCTATATACTTTTATGATATAGCTACCATTGATGTTTTGAACCTCAATGTCCAACAAAGGGAGTTTATTGCCCATGCTTAATTCATAAGTGAATTTTAACACGTTCTCCTCAAATTGCTGTTTGTTACAGTTAATAAACTCCTTGATGTTTTTTTCATCTATTTTATAGGCCTTGTTACAGTTAATAATCTCCTTGATGTTTTTTTCATCTATTTTATAGACTATGCACATCTGATTTCTGTATCACAGTTTGATGTTTACTGCACCCTGATTACTTTTGGTTGCATCCGTATCTTTGAAGCGATTATTTATATATGATTGGAGTTGTTTGTCAATCATGCTGTTTGAGAAACCGTTGTTCATGAGTGTTTGTTTTACGTGTGAGATTTCTTGGTGAAAAAGTTCCAACGTAGAGCAGCATTTATATGCTCGGTAGATGTATGAACCGATTACACTTATTTTATACCTTTCAGGGCATTTACTATCCGCATTGAGGCATCTTTCCATGTCCGTACTTTTTCTATATACTTTTATGATATAGCTACCATTGATGTTTTGAACCTCAACGTCCAACAAAGGGAGTTTATTGCCCATGCTTAATTCATAAGTGAATTTTAACACGTTCTCCTCAAATTGCTGTTTGATGTTTATGAGATGTTCTTCATTTTGGAAATTGATGATGTTATCTACGTATCAGCAATATGTGGCTTATTTTCACTGTTGTCCAATAATCTCTCTTCAAGTTTACTCATATAGTAGTTGGTGAGGGTCAGCCCTAAGGGAGATCACATAGCCACTCCATCCACTTGCGTGTACACATTACCGTCCGGTGTCCTAAACGGCACCTCTGATGTGCATGAACGTAACATGTTCCTTAAGATGTTTGGGTCAAGATTTGGAGGAGACATTGGAGGATGGTGGTACACATTTTTTATAATGATGTTGATGGTCTGAGCGATAGGCACGTTCATAAACAGGCTTTCCATATCAAGGGATGCTATTAGTCCTGCTGGTTTTGTAGAGTGGAGTATATCAATTAATTCCTCCGTGGATTTTATGCTGTACTTCGAAGGGATGTACGTTTTTATTACTTCATTTAGGGTTTTAGCTAAACGGTACATTGGTGTCGTGACTTGAGAGATGATGGGTCACAATGGGTTGTTCGGCTTATGAATTTTTAAATTTACATACAGATATCCTGGTGTGTAATTGCCGATGATCTTTTTGAAGTGAAGTCCTGCGATGAGTGCATTAGCTTTAGTTATATGTCCATCTATTTTCTTTTTTAAGTCTTCTGTTGGATCTTTTTTTCAGAGCAGCATACGCTCTCCACTAGTGAAATAGAAGCTCTTAACCTTAGTTTGAACTGCCACCTCCTACAAGCCAAATTCGATCCAATTTCAAAAATGTGAAGTAGAATCCCTCTTCCAATCCCTGTTTAAAACTACAATTCAGTGAATATAATTTGAATCCCTATTCATTAAAACTTTATGATAGTCATGAGACTAGTTTCAAGAATAAGCTCTGTGTGCAACTAAGTTCACTATTCTGAATTAATGAGGTTACTCGCCAAAATCCAGGACATTTTCCTCAACCGGAATCAAATGTACATAAAGAAAATTGACACTATACGGTTTCACTACATGCGTTACAATCATGATAAGAGATAGCACATTGGTGTAATTTTCAAATTTCTGAATCACTGAAAGTGACAAGCGTTGCTCAAGTTTCTTTCAGCTAAAATTTCATTGGGGCTAAAGTTTCCTTGCTCTAAAAAAAAATAATTGGATTATATCTTTATATAAATGAAACTATTGGCAAGAATACATACAGGTATAATAAAAATTAATCAGTATCACACAAGACAAACAGAACAATAAAAAAAGAAACCATGCAAAGCATAATGCATTACCTGAGAGGGCCTAGTAGAAAATAAGGGCAGCCAAAAATGCAAGCAGACTAGAAAAAAATGAAACAGGGCTGCACACACAATAGGACATCCTGAAACAAAAGTAAACATAAAAAATACTTTTTTCCCTTTCAACCTCAGTCATAGTCCTAGTCTCCCTCGGCGTAGCTTTACCTTTCCTCCTATTCTCATTCAAGCTATCACTTATTCCACTTTCTGCCACAACCACATCAGACAAATTACTTTCAGCCTCTTCTTCTCTCAAGGCGTCAAATCTGTTCAAACTAACAGGTTCCATGTCCACTCATACTTGCACAACTAACTTATCCATTCTATCCATATTTACCCAGCATTCATTTTCACTTACATCAGTCACTTTTTTCTCCCCAGTCCCTCCTGGTCCAGACCCACTCTTTATGCATAGACTGGCATCACTTCATGCACCAATTCACTTAACCTCTTACTTTCATTATGCAATCAAGTTGCCTCCTCTTCCAAAGCTACATTTGCACTGCTGCTCATATAATATAGACAGCATTCACACACATTTACCCTCCTTTCAACACAAGTATCACAAACTACATACACACTACTTTCATCAAACGGCATATTCAATGCATCCAAATAGATAGCCATACTTAATTTCCATTTTATTTGTTATCCAAAGGTTTATAAAATTCAATTCTAGGCCACAAGCACACCTTTGTTAATCTGCTAAGTTTAAAATAAACAAAGCCCAAATAAAAATTCAATCAAGCTTTAACTTGTGTAAGATTATATTATGATTGAAATATAATATTAAAAAGTTAATCAATCAAACTTAAAAGAAGGCCAGCTAGATAATCCTCTTGTACAGGAAGTTGACCAGAGGGCCTTTCAGGAAAACCAGCGAAGGTAGAAGGGTTAAATTGAAACAAAATTTCAAACTTCCTGCAGCAAAAATTTAGCCTAATTATTATAAAAGTTTACCACATGCTCATTAATAAATTAATTTCTTCCTAAAATATCACTTTATCACAACATACAAAAAATATGAAAAATTTAGCAACAAAAATGTCACTGAATAGGGTTAGGTTAGGTCTATCTCAGGAATGATTTCTTACCAACAGAAATGCAGGTCAGATTCATTTAGGTAAGCTTAAATACATAAATCCTTTATTTTCATGTAAGATTATAGTCCTATTCTGCACTTTTACCAAGTTTCATCATTGAAAAGTGTCCTGAACAAACAAATGAAAAGTTTAGAACTACTGCCATCCCCTGCCATTACCTAGTTCAGATTGGGGGATAGAATTCAGGGAAAAGAATACTTATGAGATGTGGAACATTTTTAGTCCAGGAGTAGTGTATTCCAATGAAGGCTATAAGGAAGAAATGTAGGAAGCTGTTTTGGTGGAATCGGGAGATAGCTAGAAAAAAATTTTAAGAAGAAAAGGGCATATCAGAGATTACAGAGAGAAAGTACTTTTGACAATTTAAATCATTATAGGTCAACCAGAAATGAGCTAAATAAGATTATTAAGAAGAGCAAAAAGGCGGCAGAAATTAATTTAGCTCAAAATAATAATAAAGATCCAAGAAATTTTTTAGTTATTATAGAATTAACCAGGTGATGGCTTCGCCACTCCCCCACCACCACCCCTATAGAGAATTTGCGCTTGGCTACTAAGATTAAAATTTAAAATCTAAAAAAGAGCAGCCATAGTTAAATTTTTATAAATTTTCTGAACTTTGCCAATTATAATAATTTTAAAAAGGAACTTTAAACTAAATTTCTCACCTTTCAAAATATCACGTTGATAAAATATAGTTATAGAAGATATATAAAAATAAATTTTTGGAACTTCACCATTTTTAATTCTTTGGGTTTTAAAAAATTCACAAAATTTCAATACTTATATTTATTTCTGAACTTTTGTTTTTTGATATTATAAAAGAATTATTAGAAATAACTTTGATAAAAAACATGTCATAACTAAACTAAGATGAAATTATTCTTCAAATACTCAAAAAAATTATAGTTAGTGATGATGATGATGATGATGATGATAACAAATCTAACAGTGATAAAATAGGGCCTATTAGATATGAAGGGGTTTTGAAAGAATCTGATGAGGAAATAGTAGAGGTTCTCAATGATCATTTTTCTTCAGTATTTACACAAGAGAATCAAGATAGATTAATTGATGATATTCTAGGTCAAGGAAAGTAGTGTTCAATACCATTAATGTGAACAGGGAAATAATTAAAGGGCTTATATTGGAGTTAAATACTAGTAACTCATCTGGCCCAGACATTCATTCTAGGTTACTAAGAGAAGGTTTAGATAGTATTGCAGTAGCTCTTGAGAAGATATATACTAGATCACTAGAGTTTGGAGAAATACCTAATGATTGGAAATTATCGAATGTAGAGCCGATTTTTAAAAAGGGAAGTAAAGAGGACCCAAAAAACTTTAGGCCGGTAAGCTTAACTTCTATCATTTGCAAAATTCTTGAGAAGATAGTTAAGAAGGGGATTTCTAACCACCTAGAGTGTGGTAGATTAATAAATGATGCTCAGCATGGGTTTAGAAGAAGTAGGTCAGGTTTAACAAATTTTCTAGATTTTATGGATTATGTTACTAAACAATTAGATAAGGGAGAGAATGTTGATGTCTAAAATGTGGTGACCATGCTTGTATACAGTACTCTAAATGTGGCCAAACATACGAGTTGTAGAGTTTAAGGATAACCTCTTTACTCTTGTAGTTAACATTCCTCTTAATGTATCCTAGCACCCTATTTGCTCTATTTTTGCCTCAATACACTGCTTTGAAAAGTTCAGTGACATATCTACTACTACGCCTAAGTCCTTCTCATCCTCAACTGAATTCAGCCAATGCCCATCCATTTCTTAGCTAAATTCCCTATTATCCCTTCCCATGTTAAGAACTTTGCACTTTTTAAGGTTAAAAGTCATTTGCCACTTCTGAGCCCAAGCCAATAACTTATTTAAGTCACTCTGCACTTTAAAGTTACCCTCAACTTTTTTGACTACATCTACCAATTTAGTGTCATCAGCAAAAATTGACACTTTGCTATTTACAGCCTCCTCAAGATCATTTATATAAATTATGAATAATAAAGGGCCTAGAACGGATCCCTGAGGTACTCCACTGAAATGGTAAAAGATAACAGCAAGTCCGTCGGATGTGAGGTATGTGAGCTATGATTCCATATAGAATGTGAGGGCATACCAGAAGCAGTATACAACTCTATAAATGATGAAAAGCAGGAAAGCAATTTCTTTGGCTATGCAACTTGTGCAAAAATGGGTATAACAAAATGTTTAAAACCATCCAGCAACTAGGAGAGCAACAATTAGAGCTGGAATCGAAACAGAAAGCGATGGAAGTTGAGATAACAGAGTTAAGGGAAAATGCAGATTGGGAAAAGAAAGAAAAGACATGGAAATAAGATCGAGTGGCTTAGAGGCTAAATGCATGGATTTAGAGAACATATATAGTAGAGACCAATAACAAGGCAAAGGCACTACTGCTGCTGTAAGTGTTGACAGTCATACTGACATTATCTCGGAAATGAATAACATGAGAGAGTTATGGGTGACTTAAGGGAGGATGAGCAGAGAAAGCTCAATAGTATTGTTTATAGAGCTGAAGAAAGTGTCTCAACCAACTTGAAAGAATTTAGAGGTCATGATAAAGCTTTTATTCAAGAATTATGTCAGGGTCCACTGGAAATGCAGACAATATCACTAGATGTTTCCGACTTGGCAAAAGGGAGGAGGAAAGAGTACAACCTCTGCTTGTCTTACTGGATTCAGTCTTAACCAAAAATAAGATTCATAATAATGTAACAGGGCTAAAACATGCAGAAGAGAAATTTAGGAGAGTGAGCATTGATGTTGATTACACTCCTGACCAGAGGGCCCAGATAAAATGGCTGAAGGATCAAGCCAAGGAAATGGAACAGAATGCAGGAAATTTCCAATACAGAGTAAGAGGCGCCCCAGGACAAAAGAAAATAGTAAAAATCAAAAAAAATATGTAGCATCTAGTGGATTAACCTCTACTGTAAAAAGTCATGTAAATAGAACAGTTAGAATTAAAAAGTTGATGCACAAACTGAATGTATTATACACCAATGCAGATTCCTTACCTAATAAAATGCATGAGTTGAAGATTAAAATTCAGTTATACAACCCAAAAGTAATAGCAGTGACGGAAGTTAAACCTAAAAATCCTGGGAGAACAATGTTAAAATCTGAACTAGAAATTGATGGTTATTATTTATTTACAAACTTGGAAAAAGAAAATGGAAGGGGTGTTGCTTTGTATATCGATAATGATATCGATGCAACTAGGTTTTGATAGTGGTCAGGGAAATTTAATGACTCAAAGTGAGGCAGGGAAAGGAAGCAAACACAGATTTTTAGAAGGTAGGCAGGCTAATGGAAGTGCTTTAGGGTTAAATTACTTGAGTAGTGATAGTGGTCAGGGAAATACAAGAGTACAGGGTTGGGGAAGGAAAGAAAGGAGATGCAGAGGAGATAGGCCCTCAGGTGGTTCAGGGATAGGTGGGCTGAGTTGTCTTTACACAAATGCTTGTAGTCTTAGAAATAAGAGGAATGAATTATTTAGTTATATCATTCAGGAAGATATAGATATAATATGTATAGTTGAATCATGGGTTAATGAAAATATATTTAATGATAATGTCAGTGAATTTGAACTAGAAGGTTATACTATGTACATTAGTCAAAGGAGAGATAGGACTGGTGGTGGGTTGATTATTTATATCAGAAATAGCATTCCTTCAAATTTAAATAACTATAAAGCAAGAAGAAGGTGAATCATTATGGATAGATATTAAGGTTGGTAAAAATAGGAAAATACACTTGGGAGCTTTTAATAGACCACCAGGACAGACTGATTGTATTGATGAGTTAATGATTAGGGAAATAAGTAAAGGATGCAAAGAAGATAAAGTTATTCTTGGTGACTTTAATTTAACTTCTGTAGACTGGGAAAATATGATAGGTAGAGATAGAGCAAGTTGTAAGTTTATGGAGTGTTTTGAGGATAACTTTTTGACCCAATTTGTTAATAAGCCAACAAGGGGTGCCAATATATTAGATCTAATTCTTTCAAATGATGATCACTTAGTTCAAGGATTAAGTGTAGGGGAATCATTGGGAAACAGTGATCATCAGATGGTTCGGTTTAATTTGCAAATAGTTAAAGGTAGAACAATGACAAACTCCACAAAAATTCCAAATTTTTATAGGGGAGATTACGATAAATTATGCAGCATGCTAAATCAGATTAGGTGGGATATTGAATTCCATGGAAAGAATGCTTATGAGATGTGGGATATTTTTAAGACTATATTGAACATGGTTCAGGAACAGTGTATTCCAATGAAGTCTATTAGGAAGAAATGTAGGAAACCATTATGGTAGAATCAAGAAATAGCTAATAAAGTTTCAGAGAAAAAAAGGGCATACCAGAGATTACAAAGTAAGAGTAGTTTAGATAATTTAAACCATTATAGGTCAACCAGAAATGAACTAAATAAGATTATTAAGAAGACCAAAAGGACAGCAGAAATTAATTTAGCTAAAAATAATAATAAAGATCCTAAAAAATTCTTTAGCTATTATAGAATCAATAATAAATCTAACAGTGATAAAATAGGGCCTATTAAATATGAAGAGGTTTTGAAAGAATGTGATGAGGAAATAGTAGAGGTCCTTAATGATCATTTTTCTTCAGTATTCACAGAAGAGAAACCAGTTAGATTAATTAATGATATTTCTAGGTCAAGGGAAGAAGTGATAAATTCTATTAATATAGATAGAGAAGAAATTAAAGGGCTTATAATGCAGTTAAATACTAGTAAGGCATCTGGCCCTGATAACATTCATTTTAGGATACTCAAAGAAGGTGTAGAAAGTATTGCAGTAGCTCTTGAGAAGATATTTATTAGATCACTAGAGTCTGGAGAAATACCAAATGATTGGAAATTGGCAAATGTAGTGCCAATTTTTAAGAAGGGAAACAAAGAGGACCCAAATAACTTTAGACCAGTAAGCTTAACTTCTATAGTCTGTAAAATTCTTAAGATGGTTAAGAAGGGAATTTCTGATCATCTAGAGAGTAGCAGGTTAATTAATGATGCTCAGCATGGTTTTAGAAAAGGTAGATCGTGTTTAACTAATTTACTGGATTTTATGGATTATGTAACTAAAGAATTAGATAGGGGTGAGAAAGTTGATGTGATCTACTTAGATTTCAGCAAAGCTTTTGATAAGGTTCATTGTAAGATTGGGATATAATACTGATTTGGGTGTGTAATTTTTCTTGTATTTATTTAATACATCAATCACTGTATAATAAATACATTAGTGATTAATACTTTTGGGGAAGATAACTGGCAGCAATCCTGAGCAAGAATTTTTGGGGGTGAGTGTTAACTTTTTCCTTAGTAAATTTCTGAGAGTATGGCTGTTTGTATAGATGGTGAGAGCATGCCGTTTGAAAGTATTGTGTATGTGGTGTGTGATGCATGTGGAGTTGAAAGGAGAGTGAATGTAACTGAATGCTGTGTGTGTTTTCTGGAAGGGAAGGTTAGGAGGTTGAGTGGGGAATGTAAGAGGTTGAATGATTTGGTGTTTAAGGTGAGAAGAGATGCAAGTGTGCGATTGAAGGGTGAGATTAGTGCTAAGAGGGTGGAAGATAGGGCTAGGACTGGGAACAGTGTGGAAGTTGTGAGTGATGATGAATGGTGGGTGAAAATAGATAGGATAGATAAGTTAGGACAGGTTAGGTGTGTGAATGAGAGGGATATAGAACCTGTTAGGTTGACTAACAGATTCAATGTCCTGAGAGAGGAAGAGTGTGAAAGTGATTTGCCTGGTGTGATTGTGGATGAAAGCAGGATGGGTGGTAGTGTGACTGAGAGCAGGAGGGAGGGTAATGTTAGGCCAAGACAGAATAGGAGAATGACTGAGGTGCTAGTGATGGGTGACTCTCAGATTAGGTATTTAGATAGGAAGTTGAGGGATAGCAAGTGGAAGGGAATGAGAGTTTATCTGCCGGGTGCTGGTGTAAGTGATGTTTGTGAGAGGTATGATAGGCTGGTTTCTGGGTGTGAGAGGGATGCAGTTGTGATTACGCATGTGGGAGTAAATGATGTAAAGAAGGTGGGTACATGTGAGTTACGTGAGCAGTATAAAAGGTTAATTGAAAGGATGAGTAAAAGCAGGGTAAAAGGTGTTGTTTCTGGTGTGCTTCCGAGATTGGATGTGGGGGTAGAATGGTTGTCGCATGCAATTGGTTTGAATGAATTTGTGAAAGGACTGTGTGAGAAGCTAGGATTGGTGTTTGTAGATGTCTGGGGAGGGTTTTATGGGAATAGGAGGTTGTATGCGATGGATGGGCTCCATCTTAGTCGGGCAGGTGTTGAGGTTCTATGGGGGGAGCTGGATAGTGTGATTAGGTCCTTACGGGTGGGAAACTAGAAGCTGTTAGAGGTAAGGGAATAACAGGAATAGAGGGCAGGTGTAGGAAATGGAAGGGATGCAGAGATAGAGGAATAGCTAGGGGAGAGGGCATACTGATGCATTATAGGGGGACTAATGCACAAGTGAATGAGCAGATAACTAGGAATAAAAAAGCACAATGCAATGAAGATGGGAATAATAAAAAACCTTAAAAATATACTACACAAATGGTCGGAGTATAAGGAATAAGATAGATCTCTTAAGAGCGTTAGTGAGTGAAGAGAATTTTGATATAATTGCGATAACAGAGTCATGGTTGATTTGGCAGGTAATCACTTTAAACCTGAGGTTGAGATTGAGGGCTTTAACATGTTCCATACAGATATGAATAGGAAGAGAGGAGGAGGGGTTATTATTTATATTAAAGATAATCTCCAGTGTTGTGTAAACAGTACAATTAAATTAGATGATAACACAGTCATTATGGCTAAATGTAAAGGAAGGTAAAAACAAGCTTGTCATAGGATTATTATACAGACCACCAAATCTTAGTAAGGAAGCTTCAAATCTTCTGTGGCAGGAGATTGAACGGGCATGTAGAAGTAAGCATGTGTGTATAATGGGCGATTTTAATTACAGAAATATAGACTGGGAAGCTCTTGTGGGTGATCAGGAGGCTGAGGAATTTTTTAATGTTGTCCAAGATAATTTTCTGAGGCAGATTATTAACAAACCCACTAGAGGTAATAATATACTGGATTTAGTTCTGACAAATAGGGAAGAAGTTATTAAGGATACTGAGATTGGAGGAAATTTGGGTAATAGTGACCATTGTGAAATTAGATTCAAGATGAAATGGAATGGTATTGATAGTAGCATGAACAATGTTAAAATTCCTGACTTTAGAAGAGCAAATTATAATGGGCTAAGGACTTACCTGGAGGCAGTTGTACAGAAACCAGGCAATGAAATCAATTCAGGAATAGATTCAATGATATCAGTTAGTGGAGACAATAATCACCAGGAGGAAGAGATTACAATTGAAGAGGAGTATGAAAGAATAATTGAGCAATTAATTACAGGTCAGATGATTAACATTCCATATAAGGAGATTAGGACTAAAAATAATGACCCAAAATGGATGACAGATAAAATTAAGCATTATATTGGCATTAAAAAGGGCATTTAAAGGAAAATAAAAAATAGGGAGGATCACTTAAGGCAGAGATATAATGAACTAGCAAGAGAGGTTAAAAAGTTAGTTAGAGTAGCAAGGAGAAATTATGAAATTAAAGTGGCAAATTGGGCAAAGGAAGATCCTAAAAGTTTTTATCAATTATACAAAACTAAGGTTAGAGATAAAATAGGCTCACTTATAGATTCCAAAGGAGAATTAGTGAGTGATAGGGACTCAATGGCTGGAATGCTAAATGACTTTTTTCTCTCAGTATTTACACAGGAGGATACTCTAAATATACCTGAGGTGTCAATGATCTTTCGGGGTAATGATGAAGAGAAATTAAAGGATATCTTGATCACAAAGGAGATAGTGACAAAGGAAATTGATAAAATCAAAAGTAGTAAAGCACCCGGTCCTGATGAGCTCTTTCCTAGAATTTTGAAAGAATGTAAGGATGTGTTAAGTGAGCCCCTAGCATGCATCTTTAGAAAATCATTGGAGAGTGGCATTGTGCCAGTGGCATGGAAGAAAGCCAATGTGATACCTATATTTAAGAAAGGGGATAAAACAAATATGTCTAATTACAGACCAGTAAGTTTGACATCAGTGGTAGGGAAAATGATGGAATCTATTATAGCAAGGAATATTAGAGATCACTTGGATAAGCATAAGTTGATAAAAGAATCACAGCATGGCTTTAGTAAGGGTAAATCCTGTCTGACTAATTTGATGTCTTTTTATAGTAAGGTGTATGAAGCAGCAGATAATGATGAAAACTATGATATTTTATACTTGGACTTTAGTAAGGCTTTTGATCGAGTGCCACACTTACGACTTCTGAGCAAAGTTAAAGCACACGGGATCGATGGCAGCATATTCAGGTGGATTCAGTCATGGCCTGGTGACAGACAGCAAAGAGTTAGTATAGATGGAGTTAAATCTGAGTGGGGGTGTGTTAGCAGTGGAGTTCGCAAGGATCTGTTTTGGGTCCCTTGCTATTCTTAATTTATATTAATGATCTTGACATAGGTATAAGTAGTGACCTGAGTAAATTTGCTGATGATACTAAGCTAGGTAGGGCCATTAGGGCTGATTCTGATGCTGTTGTAATGCAGGAGGAATTGACCATTCTGTCCAATTGGGCTGAGAAATGGCAAATGAAGTTTAACATAGACAAATGTAGTGTACTTAGTATAGGTAGAAATAATCCATTGAATAGTTATAAATTAAATGGGAGAATTTTAGGGAGGACTGATTGTGAGAGGGACTTGGGTATTTTGGTAAGTTCAGACCTTCGTCCTAGAAAGCAATGTCTAAATGCTAAGAATAAAGCTAATAGGATATTGGGATTCATTAGGAGGAGTGTAAGCAATAAGAGTGCTGAAGTCATTCTAAAACTGTATCTGACGCTAGTTAGGCCTCATCTAGACTATGCAGTGAAGACTATAGGAAGGATATTGATTTGCTTGAGTCTGTGCAGAGAAGGATGACAAGGATGATTGGTGGGCTAAGGAACTTACCTTATGGTGAAAGGCTCAGAAAACTAAATCTACATACATTGGAAAGGAGAAGAGTCAGAGGGGAATTGATTGAAGTCTTCAAATGGGTAAAAGGATATAATAAAGGGGATCTGGGTAAGGTTCTTATACTTAGTGAACATGACAGAACACGTAGCAATGGGTTTAAGCTTGATAAGTATAGGTTTAGGAAGGAGATTGGGAGGAGTTGGTTTACAAATCGTGTGGTAGAATAATGGAATAGGCTCACTAGACATGTGATAGAAGCCTCCTCTCTGGGTAGTTTTAAGAATAGATTAGATAAATATATGGATGAAGCTGCTAGATGGGACTGACTTTTTTTTATGTACATATGTATATATTTTTCTTAGGAGTGGGGAGATTATATTTTGCGGTTGCATGAATGGACATAATCCTCTGGATGCATTTTATGTA
Source organism: Ceratothoa steindachneri (assembly GCA_963969495.1). Lineage (NCBI taxonomy): Eukaryota > Metazoa > Arthropoda > Malacostraca > Isopoda > Cymothoidae > Ceratothoa > Ceratothoa steindachneri. The sequence goes on along the minus strand of OZ018331.1, from coordinate 143,756,757 downwards.
TATTGTAGATTAGATCTGACGAACTCCTGTAAAGGGTGACAATGTTGATGACTTTTCTCTGGTAAGAAATCTTTTGTGTGTTGACTGGAACAGGAGCTGCCAAGTGTAGGCCATGAATGGTCTTTTGCAGTCTCCTTCTTTTCTTATGTTCATAGAAGACTAGTTCATAAATTAAAGCTGCATGGGATATGTGGGAAGGTTTTAAATTAGATAACTGAATGGCTGAAAAATAGGAAACAGAGAGTTGTACTGAATGGAGTGAGGTCAGAGTGGAGGAATGTTATTAGTGGCGTACCTCAGGGATCAGTTTTGGGCCCTTTATTATTCATAATCTATGTAAATGATCTTGGGCAAGGTGTAAATAGCAAAGTGTCAATTTTTGCTGATGACACTAAATTGGCAGCTGTAGTCAAAGAGGTTCAGGGTAGCTTTAAAGTGCAGGGTGACTTAAATAAGTTGTTAGCTTGGGCTCAGAAGTGGCAGATGACTTTTAACCTTAATAAATGCAAAGTTATTAACATGGGGAGAGATAATAGGGAATTTAGCTATGAGATGGATGGGTATTGGTTTAATTCAGTCGAAGATGAGGACTTAGGAGTAGTAGTAGATAGGTCACTGAAATTTTCAAAGCAGTGTATTGAGGCAAAAAATAGAGCAAATAGGGTGCTAGGTTACATTAAAAGAAATGTTAGCTACAAGAGTAAGGAGGTCATCCTTAAACTATACAACTCTTATGTTAGGCCACATTTAGAGTACTGTATACAGGCATGGTCACCACCTTTTAGACATGATATAAACTTATTAGAGTCAGTACAAAGGAGGGCAACAAAAATAATACCATCCCTGAAGCACCTTGAATATGAAGATAGACTGAGGGTATTAAATATGTTTTCATTTGAAAGAAGGTGTGTGAGGGGAGATATGATTGAGCTTTTTAAAATCTTTTCTGGGATGGATAAATTGGATTTCAGCAAGTTATTTGAGTTAGAAGGTAGTAATAGAACTAGAGGCCACCACTTAAAGATTAAAAAACAGAGGTGCAGACTAGATGTTAGAAAATATTTTTTCACTAACAGAGTGGTGGATTATTGGAATAGTTTGCCACCTGAGACTGTAGACAGCCCAAACTTGAATGTTTTCAAGCGCAGATTGGATGATTATATGGGGATGGAGGGTTAATTTCTTACTTTTTGGTATGTGGATATGTTTCTTGACTCATTGCTGTGGATGCAGTTTCTTTTTATTGTATATTTTGGGGGACTTTGATTTTGTTTTTGACAGACTCCTATGGAGGCTTTAAATTATATATTGTAGATGCATGGTTGGACATTCCTATGGATTGTTAAATTGTATATTGTAGATGCATGATCTGACAAAATCCTATGGATGCATTATGTGGGTGGGATTTGATGGATACGGATGACCTTTGATAGGCCCTTGTGGCTTTTGTCATCTGTGAAATTATGTTATGTTATGTTATGAAATTAACACTAATTTTGAAGAGAGTATATGGTGCAGCTTAAAACTTACAGGTAATGATTGTCTGCTACTGGGATGTATTTATAGAAGTCCCAATAGCAGTGAGGAAAATAATTCAGCCTTATGTACAGTATTAAGACAAGTGGCAGATTCAAGGAAATATACCCACATTATGATAGTAGGTGAATTCAATTACCCTGAAATAGATTGGACAAATTGGCACTCATCAGAACATCCCAATCATAGAGCAAACAGATTTATTTTGGCAATGCATGACTCATTCTTATTCCAGCATGTCACTCAGTTTACAAGGTATAGAATACATGAGCAACCAAGTCTACTGGATTTAATAATTACAAACAAAAAAGGTATGGTCACTAACATAGATTATGATTCACCAATGGGTATGAGTGATCATGTGTGTTTAATATATGATATGAATCTTATACTAATAGGCAGAAAAGTGAAATGAAAAGATACAACTATTTTAAAGGTAACTACGAACAAATGGCATGGAAGCTTGGGGAAATAGACTGGACAAATTGTATGATGAACATGGATGTGCATGAGGCATGGAGCTTTTTCAGCAATCCCTTGAGGGAGCAGATGGATGAGAACATTCCTGTAGTGAAGGCCAAGAAACATGGTAGATCTTACATAAATCATGAGGTGGAGAAAATAAGAAAACGTAAGTTTACTAAATGGAAGCGTTTTAGACTTACACATGATAGTGAAGATGAAAGGTTATATAAGGCTGAAGTGAATGCACTCAGAAACTTAACAAGAAATTTAAGAAAAGACTTTGTATAGAAACTGGCTAGTGAGATTAAGCATAACCCCAAAGCATTTTGGAAATATGCTAATAGTAAACTCCGGACAATATCTAGGATTGGTGACTTGGACTGTGGCAATGGTAACATAGCAAGAAATGATATTGATAAAGTAGCAACATTAAATGACTTCTTTGGTAGTGTTTTCACTGAGGAGGATCAAAGAAATATACCAGAGTTAGAAAACAAATATATTGGCAGTAACCCATTAGATCATATGGTAATTAATGAAAAAAAAGTGAGAAAGAAATTAATAAAACTGAGAAAAAAAAAATCAGCTGGTTTTCACCTAAGAATGCTTAGTGAAATACACCTAGTATTAGCCTACCATTATATATAATTTACAATAAATCTCAAGAAACTGGTGAAATTCCACAAGGCTGGAACGATGCCAATATCACCCCAATCCATAAAAAAGGAAGTCGACGGCAGCCTGAGAATTATAGACCAGCAGTCATGTGTAAGATTATGGAGACAATAGTAAGAGACGATATTGTCAAACACATGATTGATAATGGTCTTTTTGCTGATCAGCAACATGGTTTTGTCCCGGATAGATCATGTACGACTCTGCTACTCTTATGTTTGGAGGAATGGTCACTGTTTGTGAGCATGGAAAGAGCTTTGATGTTGTGTATTTGGACTTCCAGAAGGCTTGTGACTCAGTTACTCATAAAAGACTTTTAAGTAAACTGAAAGCTTATGGGATAGAAGGAAAAACAGTAAACATGTAGATTGGCAGCTCAGTCGAAAAAGTGGATTTTTGTGTGTTTATATTTTGTTCACCCGTGCCTGAATATTCATGCGCGTTTGAGTCCTATTTGAAATATACCCGGCACCATTTAAATGTATAAAAAAAGGTTCTAAAAATAGTAAAATGGGGACAAATATATTGACAAATAAAAATGACTCCAAATGAGGATAATAAAAAGATATTAAGTGAAAAACAAAATAAAAATTCAATTCAGTCATTTCTGACATCAGACCCCACCCCCACCCCTATTATAATTTGCAAAATGATTAAAGGCGCAGAAATAATTTGGTTAAATCATTCACTTCTATAAACAATTAGGATTATATACTGGGGGGCTGTGCCCCCAACCCCCCCAATTAATTGAAACTTATGATCATCGTAGGGTGGTCACCCCATTGTGTTTACCCTCATACAAGCAGTCCCCTTAAATGTACTCCAAAAATGTGAAACATATTGGAACATAGTTTACGTCCCATCATTCAAGCCGCCAATCTACATATTTACCAGAAAACTTATTATTAGATAGAAAGCTTCTTGACAGGTCGAAGACAACAGGTAGTCATGAATGAAGACATCTAACTGGATGGCAGTGAAAACTGGTATACCACAGGGAAGTGTTCTGGGATCAAATTTGTTTGTGTTGTTTATCAATGATCTACCTGATGCTGTATCAAGTACAGTTAAAATATTTGCCGACGACACAAAGATTTAGAAGGAAATAAACACATCACAAGATCATCGGGACTTGCAGGGAGACTTAAAGAAGCTAAGTGAATGGTCTAATCTGTGGCAGTTCAGTTTTAATGCAAAAAAATGTAAAGTGATGCATTTCAGATTCCACAATCAAGACTATGTATATACCATGGATGGTGAAATACTGTATCAAGTTAAAGAAGAGAAAGATCTAGGAATAATCATCGACTCTGAATTGAAATTCCATGCACACATGTCCGCTGCAGTTAAAAGGGCCAACCAGATGTTGAGAATTGTGAAAAGCACATTTGCAACATTTACCAGAGATAACTTGCCAGTGTTAATAAATGCATTAGTTCATCCCCATTTGGAATATGGCAACATCATTTGGCACCCACGATTGGTCGCCGATGATATGAAGGTGGAATCTGTACAAAGAAGAGTTACAAAATTGGCTACGGAACCAAGTGATCAAGAATATAGCGAAAGTCTGCGCCAGCTTCGACTCTTTTCCATGAAATATAGACGCCATAGAGGTGATATGATTCAAGTTTACAAGCTTCTAAATGGATTGGAGAGAATCAACCCTGGCCTATTCTTCATACCTCAGGAATATTCAGCAATGACAGGTCATTCCAATAAACTATTTAAATGCCATAGCCAGAAGATGGTGAGGAAAAATTTATTTGGCCAGAGGATTGTCAATGACTGGAATTCTCTGCCAAATCAAGTGATCACAGCCACAAGTCTCCAGTCCTTTAAGAATAAGTTGGGTAAACACTGGAAGGCCAACTGGAATAGTTACACGTAGCCAGCATCATAGAAGTTTTCACAACAATGATCAGGTAACTAAAGGATTACCTCATAAGCCAGTACCATGATAATGATGATGCACTGTGACCTCACCCCATTCGGCACAACTCTTTGTTTCCTGTCTTTCAGCCATTCAGTTATCCAATTCAAAACTCTACCACATATTCCATGCATTTTTTAATTAGAACATAAGAACATAAGAAAACAAGGAGACTGCAAAAGACCATTCATGGCCTACACTTGGCAGCTCCTGTTCCAGTCAAAAGCTGCTAAAATCTAAGTAAATTACATCAACATTCTCTCCCTTATCTAATTGTTTAGTTACATAATCCATAAAATCCAGTATATCTGTTAAACATGATCTACCTTTTCTAAACCCATGCTGAGCATCATTTATTAACCTACCACACTCTAGATGGTCAGAAATCCCCTTCTTAACTATCTTCTCAAGAATTTTACAAACAATACAAATTAAGCTTACCAGGCTAAAGTTATGGTAACACTTCAGATTCAGGGCGCATGGTAGATGGCGCTGTTAGTCGGCTACAATTTTGGGCTACAGCATATCTCTTATGACGTCAGACAGTAGCGTCAGCTGTGAACAATATCGGCGTAATATTTTTTTGTATATGAGTATATACTGGGGGGCTGCACCCCCCCCAATTGATTGAAACTCAGGATCATCGCAGGGTGGTCCCCCTGCAGTGATATCTCCCCCACGAGCAGTCCCCTTGAATTTACTGGGGGGTTTTCTCCCCAACAGCTTTTTATTGGCAGAAAAACCTAACCTAATAACAAACAATTCTTACTTTTATAGGTTTCTTGATTAGTTTATGCGCCTCTAGATAATCTAAAAGTTTTTCGCGCTCATACAAAGTAAAGCCGAATTTGAATAACAAAGAAGCACATGGAGAGCACGAAAACACAATAACGAAAGAAAAACATTTGCAAAACGGGTCCTATTTATAAGCTACGATGTTGCCAGTAAGAAGCTGTTATCGTTCACAGTAAACAAAAAATACGAAAACAAAACAAAAAACAATAAGACATCAAGAAACCTTACCTAACTTAGAATAAAACTATAAATGAGCAGAGCGCAGATATTTATTAAATAATAAACTAAAAGTTACAAATCCCCAAAAGAACAAAAAATATAACGCAGTGATTGTCACATCCGACACTACCGTCTGACGTCATAAGAGATAAGCTGTAGCCCAAAATTGTAGCCGACTAACAGCGCCATCTACCGTGCGCCTTGAATCTGAAGTATTACCAAAGTTATTTGGGTCCTCTTTACTTCCCCTTTTTAAAAATTGGCACTACATTCACTAATTTCCAATCTTTAGGTATTTCTCCAAACTCTAGTATATATCTTCTCAAGAGGTACTGCAATACTATCTACACCTTCTTTGAGGGTAATTGTGTAGAGTATGGCCAGATCTGAGCCTTAGCTTATTTTGGGCTATTTTGCCTAGGTACTTTTTCTGAGCTGAAATCTATGTGGATGAAGTTTATGGCAATTTCCAGTTATATACTGGGGTCCCAGACCCCCCCCCCCACAAAAAATTATTGAAATCTCACGATCATCAAAGGCCCATCCCCCCGACGAGCCGCTCCTCAAAGTAAGCTAGAATTGCATCCGCCCATACTCGCAACATTTACCTCTTTGAGTAACCTAGAATGAATGTTGTCTGGGCCAGATGACTTACTAGTATTTAACTCCAATATAAGCACTTTAATTATTTCCCTGTTCACATTAGCAGTATTCAACACTACTTCCCTTGAACTAAAATTATCATCAATTAATCTACCCTGATTCCCTTGTGTAAATACTGAAGAAAAATGATCATTAAGAAAATGTACTATTTCCTCATCAGATTCTTTCAAAACCCCTTCATATCTAATAGGCTCAATTTTATCACTGTTAGATTTGTTATTAATTCTATAATAGCTAACAAATTGGTTCTTGGATCTTTATTATTATTTTATACTAAATTATTTCCTGCTTCCAATCTCGGAAGCACACCTGAAACAACGCCTTTCACATAAAACATATCAACAAACTATGGAAACATGAAATAAAATATATCATAAAGGAGAGGCGGAACTGATATTAGGAAAATATATTATGGCTTAAAAAATATATGAAATAATGATCCTATGGGGAAACTTCTAGAATTTATGCATTAGTGAATTTGCAAATGACAAGAAGAAACTTTTTATTTAGAACCTATTTGAATCACTGATAAAAAAAATCATGTTATTCCAGCTAACCAATAGCTAAAAAAATTAAATTTAGATTTGAGTAGCTCAAGACTCGGTTTCAAGGCTAACATTTTATTTTTGACCATAGTTTTACTGGATAAAAGGAACTTTGAGATATCCGTACATGTAGAAATGGTTGTTTTCTCAGTAGCTAAGTAACAAAATTCTAGATACGAGGTTATTTGAATAATTTTCCCTGAATAAATATTTTAAGATCCGTATATTTCAATTTGCTTAACCCGTCTGAGGCGATTGCTTGTTTTCTGCAACCTTACTTAATTTTAAATAACCGAGGACAAAATACAAAGTTCATTTTATAATTAGGATTACCATCAAAAACTTTTAGTATTATTATCCGCATGTTATGACTCGTTGTTAGCGTGTAAATTCATGTGTCAAAAAGATAAAAGTAAGGAAAAGCCGAAGACATAAGAAGTTGGCAACTTTCAAAAGCATACTATTGCTGGCCTTGATGCCTTATAGCAGTAATGATGTTATCATACGTCCCATACACCTAGGAAGTCATATGGCAGTCATCATTTTTTTTTAATCCTTTTGTCAATTGTTATCTTTTTTCAGTTAAATTCTATAATAGCAATTTTTATTTCTAAATCAAATTTAGTTGGGGGGTTTAAACGCAAATTTCCGGGGAGTGGCGAAAGAACTAAAGAATATTGATCACTAACAAGAGAAAAGATGCATTGCATGCAACCATCTAGTCGCAGCGGATCTCACGGAACTTATAAATTTTATTATTCTAATGTTTACATGTGAATAAAAAATTACTCTGAATAAAATATAGCACCGAAACCTCTGGAAATTTATACACGTTTCAACCTTTGTTTAGAGTACACTCGTAACGTGCCGTGCTTAATTCAAACAAAATCTTGCGCAGGAAGGTGACCATCTTTAATTTATACCTGTTCGTTGCTTCCTTAAGTTAAAGCTTAAGAATAACATCCCTACTTGATTAAACTGAAGAAATGGAAAGATTCGTTAGGTATTTCTATTTGATTTGAGGGATTAAATCAAAATAAATGGTCAATTAACTGTAAATTAGGGAAGAGTTTTTTAATGGAAGGACTAGTAAAATAATGACCGAAACTCGGAGAAAGAGAATTTATGCGAGGCCAAGAGAATATCATTATGAATAAAATACGCAAATGCCATATAATGTAGATAAAACTAAAAGAGGTATATTGAATCAAGAAAACTACCCTGTACACCTAAGGCCCAGCTCGGCAATGACATTTTACGCTCAAAGAATTCACTGTTCATGGTAACCAGGGCTTATGCGTCTCGTTATATCAGGGTCTTTCTTATACCTCGAGCCAAAGAGCTTTCAGTAGACCCCTTTCAGAATCATCTCGCACACAATTCGACTCACATCCTAAGGTAATAGTCATTTTGCTCGCAGACACACGAAAGTAAACCCATATTTTATTTAATCGCGTACGAGTCTAGTCGCAGGGTGACTCTACAACTCACTATATTGGGCGGCTGCCGTTTTGTTTTGGTTTTTGTAATAAAATTGTAACTATTCGGTCGATTCTAACGAAATTTGAAACCCTTATGTTGTTTTACATTCTCTTTCGATATAACTTCCAGGGTCATCCTATTCATTTCTCATACTTCGCACAACAAAAAATATTATTTATCTCTCCGAACCATTCACTCAATATTTCTTTCTTCCCCCAGACTGGTAACACTCGCATACATTAAAGCCAGCATTAAAATAGTCTTATATAGAAATCAATTGCAATCAACACAGACCTTTTTCATTCACAAGTTCTCTAATAACCTTTGCTATATTGTTGTCTTCTTGTATTTCAAATTCCAATTCACATTCATACATTCCAGTCTGGTATATTCCGGTGTCGGAAAGAATAAAAAGGAAAAAAATAAAGACGTAATGAACACGAACTAAAATAAATGCGTATCCATAATCTAGGGACTTTATGATGACTGTAGCGCAAATACGTATAAGAATAACCAAACGAGACGGATATATGAATATCTTATTATTAAAGTAGAAGGAATTGGCAAAGACCCTCGGGTGCATTCGAGGCGAGCCCATAAGCAGGAACGTTACGTTTTCATTATTCGCACCACCTAGACCACTAAGAGTATTGTGGGTGTCGAACCAATGATAAGATTCGAGTAAAAAATTAAACGGGTCACACATTTAACCACAATCATACCTTTGTAAATGGGATGATGGACTTCCCGGTATGTAGTATTCTCTCCTTTGTAAATGGGAAGATAAACTTCCTAGTATGTAAATAGAGGAACGAAATTCCCAGTGTAGGCAGTCGGTGAAAGCGCTTCCCGAAACGTTGCCTCCTGTGCCGGGTAGTGAGGTAAAGGGCCAATGTGATGGATGTTTTCTTGGAGCCCCAGTCGTGTAGGTCGCAGAGAGCGACATTTTTAAGTCGATGCTTCTTAGAGCTCCTTCTGTTATTCTCCTTGTAAGACCTCATAGGAAAGAGAGTTCACGTTTTAGAAGTGGCTCTCCGAACCTTTACCTCTTTTACCGATAATGCACATTCAGTAGTGCAGCTGTATCCGAACTCTGATTGAGCGCTAAAAAGCTCAGAAACTTGGACTTAAAATTTGGTGATAATTAGAGATAATGAGAGAGTAAAGTGGTGAAATTGGGTGAGGTTAAAGAATAGAGGTGGCGTGGGAGACAGAATGAATAGGTCCCTGATGAAAGGGTATATCTGTTTTGTTTTAGTTTTTTTGTTTCATTTTGTGTTCTTTTTGTTATTTTATAAACTATAAAATTTATATATTATACTAATTAAATTAAACCTGCTAATTCAATAAGGTTAGATATGATCTTATTGGCATTCAAGCCTTTATTTGGGGCGGGGGTTTTGTTCCCGTTACGGGTTTTTGAGAAAGTTTTTAAGTGAATTTCAGCATTTGATTTTACTTAAAAAATACTTTAGTAAAAATTGGTAATCAATCTTAGTGTTGATATGTGATTAATAAAGAAACCTGAGCATTACACTAGTCGTTTGTTGTGATTTGTCGATTTTCTCATGTGTATTTTGGAGTCACGTCACCGTCAGTTTGTGCCTTACTACTTTTAAAAGGTCTTATTTGTCGAGCGACCTCGATGTCTAGGTGTGTGCGAGAGAACTCCGGAGACAGGTGTGTGCCAATAGCTCGCCAGGTTCATTTAGCTCTCTCGTGGAGCGCCACGTTCATCGGAAATAATCCAACCGAGTCGTGGAGTTCCCTCTGTCCTTTGTGTTCTATTCTTCGGGTGTTTGCGATGATAAGCACCGCTTTGTTCTGGATCTTTTGTAGTTTCACAATGTGGGTTTCGGCGCTTGCGTTCAGTGGCACAGGGGAAGGGGGTACAGGAGCCTCGAGCGGATGCACGGATTGAATATCTTGAGTTTATTTGAGGGATTTAAGACACGGAACCTATAAAATTCCTTCAAATCTCTGTTGCTATTCGCGACTGTTCGCTCGATATGACTCATGTAGCCCCCGGTGGTCATTTTGAGCCCCAAAACCGTCCCTTCCGTGCAGTAAGGGATTCGCTCCCCGTCCACACGTATATAGTTGAAGGTCTTGCGAAAAATGGGAATTATTTTGAATTTGGGGGCATTGGTTGATATCTTCCATCTCCTCTCGAAAGAGTCAATGTGAGCTATCTCCCTAGCCGTATTTATCACCATAAATTCCCTGTGAACATAAGCGCCGGTACAAATTTGAGATATATCGTCAGCGAAGTGTATGTATATCGTACCCTTAGAGAGAGTTTGTGGTAGGTCACGTGTATAAATGTTGTATAAAATGGGACTGAGACACCCCCCTTGAGGGACCCCTGCTTCGAGTTCGAATTCGGGGCCTTTATGTTCTCTGATAGGTTTGTATGTTCTCCTCTCCATTATGGAGTCGCACAAAATCCTCTCTAGAATGGGGTTGAGGCATACTCAAAGGATATTAAATTGTAGGCCTCTCTTCCAAATCTTGTCAAATGCTGTCTTGACATCGCGGAGCACCAGGTCGGCAGGCCTTTTGTCTGCCTTTATCTTCGCAAGCTTTTCGGTGACGACAGCTAGTGCCGTGTCAATCCCTCTTTTCCTTCTGAAGCCGTGTTGCTGCTCATTATGCAAGTTGGCTTCATCGAGAAAAGTGTTGACTCTGTTAGCCAATATTTTCTCGAAGACTTTGCTGGCAAATTCTAAGAGAGATATCGGTCGAAAGATGGCAGGGCAGTCCGGGGGCTTTCCCGCTTTAGGGATGAAAATCACCTTGGCCAATTCCACTGATTGGGGAAATATCCCTTGTTCAGAGCGGCGTTTATAATGTTGACTAGGCCACTTCAAACGTTGGACGGGGCCTGGATGAAATTCTCGCGGGTCAGCCCCGTAATACCCGAGGCTCTGACGAAAGAACTTTAGAGTAACAGAGAGTTCTGGGGCGGTTATTTTACTGCCATAGCTCTTCATCAATCTTCCCTGTGATACACAGTGGTGAAGAGAGGTTTTGTGTATTTGCGTGTTTAAACACACAAGCTCGGAAAGATAAGATAAGATAAATAAAGTTAGAATGTGTAGAGAGAGTGAGATAGGATAGATAGAAATTAAAGTGTTGTGTGTGTGTTAACGTGTGAAGGATGATATATGAAGATGATAGAGATTTGTGCCAGGTTGCCTGGCTAACAATTTCGTTTTTCTTTTATTTTTATTATATTTTTGTGATACATTATTATTTTAAGCATTGGAGCCTTTGTTTTCTTTTGCTCAATAGAGCGTTTGTATCATTTTATTGTTTTTATTTTTTATTTTATTTTATTTTATTTTATTTATTTATTTTTTATTAATGCTATTATATAAATATATTTATGTGTATATATATATATATATATATATATATATATATTTTTGTCAAGAATTACTTTTAGTTCCTCATCGGGATTCTCATTTGGGTTGTATGGTTGGTAGTCGCAATCGGTTGTCCGTTTTAGATGTTGCATTCCTGGTAGTTACCTGTGTGTACTATAGTTTATTACCTAGAGATTGGATTGACGTTTATTAACGTTTTTCTCAGGCTACTGTCGAAGCGTTGTTTATATTGCGTACGATGGATTTGGTCTTCTTGTACGATGGTTTGGTTTATTATATTCTGTGGAATCGTATTTTTAATCTTTTCCCACAGCTTTCTTGCTCTTTTTTGTATGACTGTGTTTATGGGTTCAATAGTATATCTGCCGTGGAGTTCTTCTGCTGGTATGTAATCTAGTCTTCCTGTGTTTGTTATAAATTTAGTGACTTGATTTTGGACTCTTTGGATCTTCTTGATTTGGGAGTTAATTAGTGTATCCAATAGTATAATTGGGTATAGAAGCTTAGGTTGTACTAGGGCCAGGTATAGTTTTCTTTTATTTTTGGTTGAAAGTTGTCTGAATCTGTATAGTGCTGATAAGGTTGATTTTGCTTCTATGATTTTTTGCGGTTGGTGACTTGTATAGCCTGTCAATGTTAATTTTAGTCCGAGGACACGTCCTTCTGTTGAGAAAGGTTATGCCTCTCCATCTACGCGTACAGTGGCCGTTTTCCTTCTGTTCATGGGTATTAGTTTAAACTTATCCTTGTTAGTTTTTATTTTATTCCTTTTCTCGTAATCATTTCAGGTTTTTAATTTCTATACCTGTTCTTAGGGCGATGTCCTTGGGGATTTTCCTATCGCTGGTCACTATCTGAGTAGTATCGTCCGCTAATTGTATGTACAACGAACTTTCATCAGTTGGATGTGGAAGGTCCCTGGTATACACTGTGTACAGCGTAGGTGAGAGACAGCCTCCCTGTGGGACCCCCGTTTGCAGATTGATGGTGTCGCCCGTTTTGCCGTTTATCTGCAATATCGCTTTCCTCTCATCTAGATAGCTGCAGAGTATTTTGCAGAGGTTTATTTCCAGGTTAAGGTCGCAGATTTTGGCTTTTAGGCCGGGCAACCACACTTTGTCAAAGGCTTTGGCAACATCACGAAGTACAATGTCAACTCTGTTGCCTTGCGCTGTTTCAATAGCAATTTTTTCGGTAATGATTGCTAGCGCGGTGTCCGTCCCTCGCTTGCCCCGGAACCCGTGCTGTTGTGGGTTGTATAGGTTGTTTATGTTAAGATGGTTGATCAACCTTTCGTTAAGGAGCTTTTCTAGGACTTTGAGTAGAAATTCCAGTAGTGAGATAGGACGGAAGCTTCCGGCTTGATGTTTCGGTTTGCCCGGCTTCGGCAAGAAGATCATCTTTGCCGTTTTAAATGCTTGGGGGAAGTATCCCATATTTAGGCAGGCATTGAAGATCTTCACTACCGATTCGTGCACATTATCTGGGGCATTATTAGGTGAGCTTTAGATATCCCACTTTGTCCCGGAGCCTTTTGTTTAAATGATTTTAATGCTGTCAGGTATTCATTCATTGTAAATGGCTTTCCTTCCCCCAGTACCCTCTGCCAAAGTTGCTCTCTTCGTTTGGTCTTATTGATGCAGAGGGATGCAAAGTTCTGCATTCGCTGGAGCCTCCTCATAGTGGTCATGTTGGCTGCTTGAGTCACTACTGCAGGGTAGATGAGCTTAGCCCGGATGAACATCAGGTATAATTTCCTGATGTTCGCCAAGCTAAGATCACGGAACTTATATAGCTTGGGGATTTCTCTCCTAGCCACAATCTGCCTCTCCTTGTAGTGACTCGAGTATCTGTGGTCGGAGATCTTTAGGCCCAGGATGGTGCCTTCGGCAGAGTAGCCGTATCTCCTCCCATCTATTATAATGGGCCACGTTGACTCTCGGCTCAACGGGAGGATTTTAAATTTCTCCCTATTTGTCCGGATTTTCCACTTCTTCTCATATTGGTTGATGTGAGAGATCTCTGCAATTGTGTTGATTGCCTGATCCCTCGCTTTCCTGGCCCTACTGGGGACGATCTGCGTGACGTCATCTGCATATTGCAGATACATCGTGTCCCGGTGTATAGGAGTAGGGAGGTCGATAGTGAAGACCAGGTAAAGCAAAGGACTCAGGCAGCTCCCCTGGGGAACGCCAGCTTTGAGCTCGAACTCTGGTCCTTTGTGCTCTTCTATCATAATACGCGCCCTTCTGTCCATGATGAAGTCACAAAGGATCCGTTCCAGGACCGGGTTTAGCTGGATACCTAGGATCTTCTACTATAGTCCATTCAGCCAAACCTTGTTGAAGGACTTCTGCACGTCCCTCATCACGATGTCAACATATTGACCCTTTGCTCGGCAGTGCGCGATCTTTTTGGTCAGGAGCGCCAGGGCCGTTTCTGTGCCCATTTTTGGTCTGAACCCATGTGGTTGAGGGTTGTGCGCTCCCAACTCATCGAGTTGATTTTGTAGCCTGTCGGCTATAATCTTCTCAAAGATCTTGCCGGAAAATTCTAGGAGAGAGATTGGGCGATAGTTGGCCACCTGGTCTGGGGGCTTGTTTCCCCTTCGGGATAAAGATGATTTTAGCCACCTTACACCCGTCAGTGAATTAACCTGTATTCAGGGATGCATTCATGGTGTTCACCATGCCCTGAATAATTTGCCGTGGGGCATTCACCAGGTTGTTCTTGGTGAGCACAGACTAGCCGGGCACCCTTTGTTTGAAGGACCTAAAGGTGTTCATAGTCTCTTCAACCGTGATCGGGTGTCCGTGGTCAACTATCTCTCTTTCTCTAGATATTTGCGGTTGTGGGTGGGTCCTATGTATCATGGTTTCAAGGTCGTCGAGCAGTCGGTCTTTGAAGTCCTGGTCGAAATCGTCGTTCTCCTCAGGTGAAATTGCAAAGACCTCTTTCCAATGTCTCCTGAATTTCTCTTCAAGAGTGACCGGATCTCTATGAAGATCTCGCCTCCCTTTATTTTTATTCCTGGCCTGGGAGGCAATCCCCTCAGTCTTCGGACGTTGTTCCAAAAACTTACAGGATTTTTCTCCCTGTCTAGTTTGCCTATGATATCGTCCCAGATTTCTTTCTGCTTCTCGAGGATTATGTTTTTCAGTTCCTCGCTCAGCTGTCTCATTCAGGATGCCCTTTTCCTGTTCGGGCCTGTCCTGCCGACTTCCTCATAAATCTCCATGTGTTCCCTGGCGATATCCCTTATTTCGTCCGTCCAGCTAGGTTGCGGGAGCATTTTGTACAGACTCTGGGGACGTATCTTTCGTCAGCTTGAATGAGGAGATTAGTGATCTTGTCGATCTCCTCATCAATTTCCTCAAGTTTAGCGTTGTTCAGGTCAGCTGGTTGGTAGGTGCTGAGCATTTCTCTGTACTGCTCCCAGTTAGCTTTCGCGTAACTTTTCCTAAGCGTGACGGGCTTGAGCATAGGCGCAAGCGAAATGGTGGTGATAATTGGGATGTGATCGCTCGGGACCATAGGACCTGGGGGCATTGGCTATGTTGAAGGGGAATTCTGGACTTGCCAACACAATGTTCGGTTTTGTCGCTGAACACCGTGTTAGTTAAGTTTGAAAGTCTGGTCTAACTCTCTGGAGCTTATTTCTCTCAAATAGTAGTTCCAGGTTTCGTGGCCTTGGGTCGACGCGCCTGTAGCCAGATGCACGGCAACAGGCGTTTAGATCCCCGCCTAGCAACGCTAGCCTTTTGTGCCCGGAGAGCGTGTAAAAGTTGTTAATCGGCAGGTATTGTCTCCTGGGCGGATGGTAGGCTGCCGCCACCGTTAGACCTCCAGCCAGGGTTGGGATTTCGACAGCCACGAATGATTCATCTAAGTCCGGAAGCGTTTTGAATTTAATGTTTTTATTGACCGCGATGGCGCAGCCATCGTATCTTTCTTGTGTGTGATTTTTTTGTATAACTGTGTAGTTGTGTATTTTTATTATGTCAGTGTTTGTGTTGATTCCATATTCTAATATGAGAATGATGTCTGGGTCTTCTTTCAGGAAGATGTTGCCGTAAAGAAGAGACTTTCCCTTCCATCCGTTCGCATTCAGAGTGAGTATTTTTAGAGCGTTGTTTCTGTTTTCCATGTTTTCTTGTACTTGTGTTCTAGTTTTTGTTGTTTCTTATGTGTAGTTTTCTCTGCCCTTTCTAACTTTCTTGGATTCTGCATCACTTAGGGTGATTCAGGAGTCTTTATTAAGTTTTACGGTGCCCTCCAGCATAGTTTGCTCAATGTCTGACTCTTTTTCTGGTGCTGAGTACGTCCACTTGAAGGTTCTATGTTGGAGACCCTGAAATATCTCTTTGGGGGAGAGCTTCTGTGGGTATGGGTTTAGCTTGCTTGTTATTATTTTGAGGTCAACCTCCTCTCCGTCGTACTTGTAAGTACGCTTCAAGGTCTTTGGCCTACTTCTCGAGCTTACGGGGCTCTTGGTCGCCCTGTCTTCGACCTCCTCAGCGTCAGACTCTGAAGACGATTGGCTCGCCAGGTTGCCTTGTGCTTCCTTTATTCTTCTGGCTGCTCTTCTCTCCCACTTCTCACGACGTTTATGTGCCTCTAGCTTTGGGTCTGTCCTAGAAGTGTTAGCTTTTACAGTCGCGGGTTTTGTTTCCTTTGCGGGCTTCGTTGCTCTATTTTCTTGGGAAATGAAGTCGCCGGTGCCTCGGTTGCTTCTTTTGCCAGAAACTGCAGCTGCAGCACGTCTCCCGATGGCGGATCGTCCGGAAACCACATCTCAGACATGCCGTTTTTCTTTAGCATGAGATTCAGTGTCTTCGCGAACAATCCTGGGTTGGTGAGATTATTCACGTGCGCAAATAATATGCACGTGAATATCTTTATCGAATTCTCATTCTCAAGTTTGAGATAAGTTTTCGACGGCTGCTTTTCTGCAGCTTTTATTGGTGCCGTTCTAGCTGCTTGGGCATACGAGTTGGAGCTCCTCCTTGTCTCCTCTGTCCTCTTTTTCCTTATAATGTCCTTCTTTTGGGGGCAGGACATGGCCATCGCCCCGTGGTTAAGTCCACAGTTTGGGCATCTCTCTGCCGGCGCCTTCGGACTTCGGATTTCGGATGTAAAAAGTAGTGGAAAGAAAAATACATACACACACATACGACAGCCATTGCCCTCATGTATGCATATATGTATGTTGTAGTGGTAGGTAATTAGGTAGGGATAGATCACCCTGATTAAAGAATAGTGATAGAGGGGGGGGGGAGAGGATTTTCCCTGGTGATAGGGAATCGCAGGCATTTGTTAGGGTTGATGTTGATGTTAATTAGTCTTTTTTACTCTAATATTGGTGTTCTTCTTCGTACTGTTATCTCTGCTTTTTATTCGATCTAAGTCGTTGGATTGCTATTTGCATAGCTTTTTGTTTTGATGTTTGCTCGTATTCTTCTTTTTGTTGTTTGTTCTTTTGATGTCAATCGTCATTTAATTTGTAGTGTGTAGTGTTTTATATTAGGTTGTAACGTAATTTGTATTTTATTGTGAGTGGTATAGCATTCAAGCCTTGGTGTATCTAAGATGTCATAAGTATTCTTCTTCTGTTCAGCTTTGTGCGTGTCTTTGTGTGAAGTGATTTGTTTTATGTGTAGATTGCGTCTATATGTCTTTCTGTCTGTGCTTTGCTGCTGACAAAGTCTAACTTTCTTCTGTCGATGTCTTGTATCGGGATGTCGATGTGTCTTTGTCTGGACTCGTCCGTCATAAGTCTGGGGATTTTCTCCCAGATTTTTTGGGCCCTTCCTTGCAGCTCCAAGTTGATTGGTGTCAACTGGATGCCTTGGTGAAGGTCCCTCTGCCTCTTCCGTTCTCTCCTTCTGGTGTTTGTTATTAAGAGCACACCTTTGTTTTGTACTCTTTGAAGGAGTCGCATTTGGTTCTTGGAACTGACATTGACAGGTATAGGTGGATACAATAGTTTCGACCTTACGAGCGCGAAGTAGATTTTCTTTTTGTTAGCTGTGTTCAGGTTCTTGAACCTGTACAGCTTAGAAAGCTCTACTCGCGCACGCGTTGCTGCCTGAGCAACGCGGCCACCGTATCCCCTATAACTTATCTTCAGTCCAAGTACCGTCCCGTCGTTGCTGTAAGGGATCCGGGCGTTCTCGGTCTCGATATGCGCCCGTCTCTTACGGAAGAATGGAATCACCTTGAACTTTGGGGAGTTCGTGGCAATCTTCCATCTTCTTTCGAACCTGTTCAGATGGTCGATTTCTCTGGCGGTAATTTCCGCCATGAGCTCGGGATTTTTGAACGGGGCAGTCACAATCTGGGAGACGTCGTCTGCGAACTGGACATACAGGGTGTCCTCCCTGACCGGGTTTGGTAGGTCAAGGGTGTATATGTTGTAAAGGAGGGGGCTTAGGCACCCACCTTGCGGCACACCTGCAGTCAGTTCAAAGTCTGGTCCAGTACGGTCGTAGATTTGTAAATAAGCTTTTCTGTCTGTCACGTAGTCACATGTAATTTTCTCTAGTCTGGGGTTTAGTCCGAGTCTAAGTATTTTGAACTGGAGACCAGTTCTCCATACCTTGTCAAACGCCTTCTTTACGTCTCTGAGCACCAGGTCTGCGTACCTTTTTTGGCTAGCAGTCTTCGCCAGTTTTTCGGTGATGACTGCTAGTGCTGTGTCGGTCCCTCTCCCTCTCCTAAATCCATGTTGTTGTTCATTATGGAGGTTGTTTTCCTCCATAAAATTTTGGATGCGGCTACCAAGGATCTTTTCGAAGACCTTGCCAGCCACTTCGAGGAGGGAGATGGGTCTGAAGTTTTCTGGTCTATTGGGCGGCTTCCCGGCTTTTGGAATGAAGATCATTTTGGCGATCTTCCATTCATCCGGGAAGTAGCCGACATTCAGACACGCATTCATCAGGTTGACAAGCCCCTCTATGATGTTACGAGGGGCGTTTAGCCAGTTGAGCTTTGTCAGACCTGTTTTTCCCGGTGCTCTTTGCCTGAAGGAGCGAAGTGTAGTCATAAGTTCCAGTATGGTTACTCTTCTTCCGTAACCAGTCATTTCTCTGTCAGCTGTCGTGTTATTGAAGGGGTACGTCCTGTGGATTATGGGTCTTAGTTCTTCGTGTATCTCTTCTTCGAAGTCCAGGTCGAAGAGTTCGTTTTCTTCTGGAGTGATGGAAAACACATCCTTCCAGTAGCTTCTGAACTCTTCTTCCGTCTCTGTCGCGTCCATTTTTGTCCCGTCATCTTTACTTAGGAGAATGGTCTTTTGTGGCGGCCTACCCTTCAGTCTGGCAAGCGAGTTCCAGAATGTTCGGGGGTCCGTCTCTCCGTCAAGTTTTTCGACTAGTTCATTCCAGAGCACTTGTTGTTGCTCTGTAATGAGAGTCTTCATCTCAGTCCTGAGTTCTCGTAGGCGTCTGTTTTTTATTCTGTCAGTGTTATTCAGTCTTATATCTTCGAAAAGTCTTTTGTATTCGTCAGATAAGTCATAGAGGTCTCGTGTCCATCTTGGTGCCGGTAGGGTTTTATATGAGGTTTTTGGGACCGCTGCACGGTCCGCCTCCACCACAGCCTTCGTCAACCTTTCCAGTTCCTGATCTATTTCCTCCAGGGTGGCTTCTTCCAGGGGCTGTGCTCTGAATTCACCGAGAAGAGTACGGCATTCTTCCCAGTTCGCTCGAGAGTAGCATTTACGCTCCCTGACGGGTATTTGTATTGGGCTTGAAGAGATTCTGATAAGTGTTGCAACGTGGTCGCTGGGGATTAAGGGTCCGGGCTGGATGTAGTAGTTATAGGGGAATTGAGGGCTGGTTAGGGCGATGTCTGGTTTGGTTGCGAAGGAGTTGGTGACGTAGGTGGGGAAGTCGGGCCCGATGCGGGCAACGATACCTCTGTCAATAAGGTTCTTCAAGTTCTTTCCCTTCTTATTTAGGTTTCCGGTATAACCAGATTCCTTGCATCTGGCGTTGAGGTCCCCCCCAAACAAGACTGTTCTCCCATGTGCACACAGCTGGAGGAAGTTGTGCATGGGAATATAGTCTCTTCTTGGGGGTTGGTACCCTGTGGAGACCACAAGTGGTCCCAGGGTGGTTTGGACCTCGACAGCCAGATATGATTCGTCCAAGGAGGGGAGTAGCTTGAAGAGGATGCCTTTTTTGACTGCGATGGCGGCGCCATCAAAGCGCCCCTGGCTGTGGTTTATTGTCGTCACGGAGTAATTGAATATTTTAATTGTCTGTTGTGTAGTGTCTAAACCGTGTTCTGATATCAGAACGATATCAGGATCACAATTCCTTATGATATTTCCATAAGTTGCTTGCTTGTCAGTCCATCCGTCAGAGTTCATTTGAAGCACAGTCAAGTCTTTTTTTAGTCTTTCCATGTTGTTAGTCAGTCTAACGTTCTTTAAGAGTTTGTCTTTTGGGGGGAGGAGGGGCTAGCAGGAGGAGATCGGCACTTGCCGGATCTCTTTTTTTTTAATTCGGCGTTCGAGATCGTTACAAAGGCGTCCAGGTCCAGTCGCACCATTCCGAGGATGAGGGCCTCTTCGACAACCTTCTCTGGAAGGTCATCGGAGAATTCCCATTTGTATCTCCCGGTGGTGATACCATCACTAACGTCTTTGTTAGTTCTATGAAGGGGGAATGGGACGTCAGATGTAGCGAAGATCTTCAGATTCATCTTCTTCCCAAGGTAGGCATGCTTGCTCTCCTTAGATGAGGAAGTGGATCTGCCCCTCTGGCGGAGAGGTGATTTCCTCGATCGGCTACACTGTCTATGTTTTGTTTTAGCTCCTTTTGGTGAGATCACCTCAGGAGCAGTATTGGTGGGAGCGCTTGAAGGGGCGTTATTTTGAGGAACTACTTGTGCTGGGTTGGGGGTGGCGGGAGAATTTTTGTTTTTTCTCACTGCAGGAATTGATGTGGGGGGTTGCATCTGAATGCGTAGTACTTCTTCCGAGCATGGGTTCTCTGGGAACCACATCTCGTCCATACCGTTATTCTTCAGCATTTGGTTTAACTCCTGCTTGAAGGTTCCGGGCTTGGTGAGGTTGGCTATATGCGCGTAATAAATACAGCACAGCCTTGCATTCGCGCCGTGTTTATATGCGAAACGGTTTGAACGTTATTCATTCTCTTAAACCTATTGTGACGCTGATTGGCCAGTTATTGCAGCGCCTAAGTCTAAAAGCTGATTTGCCAATTTGTTAACGCTTTGGTCTGTTATTTCAGAAATGGACATAAGTATGACGATTAAAAGTATCTTATTATTAAGCATTCATCATGTCTGGTCGTGGCAAAGGAAGAAAAGTTAAGGGTAAATTCTAAAAAACCCGCTACAGACAGCCACCTACCTGAATACCCCCTTTCGGAAGAAAACAATTGATTAACGAAGAAGGAAGAGGGGTAACCCTGTCTCAAGGGGGGTCATGGGGCCGCACAACAGCGATCTTAGCGGGTCCCCCTCCGTACCATCAGAGGAGCAACAAACCCAACAAGGAATATTGTCGTGCAAACCATCTTTGGAGCTTTGGATATAGCTGTCATCATTTTTATTGAGACTCCGCACGGTTATGCGACGGTATGCGGGACGGACGATGGAATTGAAAAAATAGTCTCAGAAGAAGCCAAAGAGCCTCTTCGAAAAAATGGGCTTGAGGCGACTGTTCCCCAAGAAATCATCGTACGACGGACAATAATCCTAAGGAGGCTCGGCCCCTTCTTTAGTGACAACAGTTGAGAAGATATCAAGGCAGAGATAACAAAACAACAAAAATGGGCGAAAATCTCAAAAGTGGAAAAATTCTGGAAAAATATAGTCAAGATCATTTTCGAGAAAGTCGAGATGGCTCAGGGGGCCATGAAGGAGGGACTCCTAGGATTCTACCTTCGAATAGCCCATGAGCAGGTCGAAGAGGAAGAATTTATTAACCTCAAGAGCTGCTTCTTATGTCTTGCCGTGGAAAACACACCACAAAGGAATGTACAGCGACCGACATCACTTGCTCTGTCTGCTCAAAAACTGGCCGCGAATGGAAAGATTGTTTGTCGGAGAAACCAAGATACGTAAACTGCGGAGGTAATCGCAGGGCCTTGGCCATAAGATACCCTGTCCGCAAGGAAGCTCTTAGAACAAAACAAGAAGCAATAAATCAGTTAAAGGAGGCAAAAACGAGAACCTACGTAGAGGCGGCGGCACTGGCCACACCGAACGCCTTTGAAACCACAGCCCTGAAACTCGTGTGGCCAAGTGAATGCAAGGAGATAATGACGATGGTTGTCTTTGCTCACCTTGCGAACCTAGCAACCTCCGAGCTAAATCGTCTCCTGCAAAAGAACGGGATCAAGAAAAAACTATGGTTCCCGCCCAACCCCGCATCGCAGGAGATGTTAAAAATCCAATTTATCGACGAGAGAGAACAAAAGGACGGGAACCAAAAAGTTGAAGCAAGAAATAAAGAACCACATCTAGTCCAACACGGAGTAAGTACGGAGGAAGAACAGTTGTAAAAACACGACAAGGCAGGCTGGGTTACCCCAAAGAAAAAGAAGTAGAGACATAAAAAAGAAGAAATCAGTACAAACAGAAGAAGAAACAAGAGAAGAGAGATCCTAACCGAAATTTGCAACACCGGCGAAATCGGAAAAGATTATGAATTTTAGCAGTCAGTACCATGGTTTGTCAGCTCTCTCTAAATCATGGGAACTTCAAACTTCAGACAACTCTTCTTGCCCTCGGTCTAACGGCGAAGATACTTGGTGCATGTCTTGCATATCATGTCTGACGCGCACAAGCATTTTCTTGGTCACCAAGTTTCATACCAAAATAAGCATGGTAGGCACGCATTATGAAAGTTGTGACTGGATTCCTGTTAGGAACGATGCATTTGCAGTAGATGAAGCAGAATACATCGGGCATATTTTTGCAAGATCTCCTGGATGAATCCATTTCCTTCACCTTCAAAAGAAAAATATCAGTTAATCAAAATTGCCGGATGTAAACTCTTCAAAATTCGTTTATTTAAAGAGATTAGAAAGATTTTTGCATCATATAAATAGTAAATACCTGTACATGTAAGAAAAAAATACCGTAAAAAACTGTGGCGATAAATCAAAAAGTTGACTTGATTGAGCAAAACCAATGTGATTTTTGTATTTATCACATCAAAATTGGACTACATCAGTTAAAAAACCATAGATAATAATGTTGGTGTTAGCCAGTGTTATTAATAACATAAGAGTGGCGGTCAATAAGTTTTGCGAATCAGTAGGGCAAAACAGAGGAAGGGGGATGGCTGTTTGTTGGGGTGTTAGGACAAGTTATGACAAGTCAGGACCTGCAGCAGCACGCTCCTGCCTCGTCTATTTAAGAAGCAGTAGCTGATCGCAGATCGTCAGTCACAAATTTTTCAACAATGGAGAAGGTTGAGGAGCACCGCGCATTGATCAAATTTCTGACCAAGGAAGGCAAGAATGCAAAAGAGATCCATGAACGCATGGTTGCAGTGTACACCGACACCGCCCCTTCCTATGCAACCATTGCTCGCTGGAATAGGGAGTTCCGCCATGGTCGTGAGTCCCTTGAAGATGACCCCCGTCCAGGACGCCCTTCAGACGTGACCAACGAGTATAATGTGGCCCGTGTGGAGAGGAGGATCCTCGAAAATCGACAGGTAAAGGTCGAAGAAATCGAGCGAGAACTTGGGATATCACATGGAAGTGTTATCAACATCATCCACGACAATTTGGCCATGACCAAGGTCTCTGCCCGTTGGGTCCCTAGAAACCTCACGCCCAATGATCGACTTCAACTTCGTCAAAGTCCACAAGGACAGAGTTGCACAAGCTGCCCTGCGCGAGTGCGGAATCGAGGAGCTCAACCATCCCCCCTACAGTCCAGATCTAGCCCCTAGCGACTACTTTTCATTCCGCCAGCACAAGGCTGCACTGCGTGGACGCCGGTTTGGGGACGATGAAGATGTCCAGCTCGCCGTCCAGGGGTAGATTGAACAGCAGCGGGAGATTTCTGGTTGTCAGGAATTCGAAGCCTCAGAGAGAAGTGGCGCAAGTGCATTGAAGTCGAGGGTAGTTATATTGAAAAATAATAAAACACTTTTCCTCATATCTTGTTTGCTTATATCCGAATTGCAAAACTTATTAACCGCCCGTCGTAGTTATATTAATCCATTCTACTTTTGTTGGGAACCCTTCCATTAGGTGTCCCTGTTTGATCGGTACCCACTTTTTAGCGAACCTGACCTTATAGGAACGCAGGGGGCAAAAGTGTCTGCTATGCTAATTCGCGTATATACGGTCACATATAGTCGATAAGATCATAAGCGTCATGCCAATCGAAACTGAGGGGGCACGTGCTCTCTCAGATCTTTTGTATCTGGACTTTTTAATATATATACCAGACAATGGCTTCGCCACTCTCTCCTGGGGAAGCTTGCGCTCCGCTACTAAGATTAAAATTTAAAATCTAAAAAGAAGCAGCCATGGTTAAATTTTTATAAATTTTCTGAACTTCACCATTTGTAATTCTTTGGGTTTTAAAAATTTCACAAAATTTCGATACTTATATTTATTTATTTTGTTTTTTGATATTATAAAAGAATTATTAGAAATAACTTTAATAAAAAAAATCACAAGTCATAACCAAACTAAGATGAAATTATTATTCAAATACTCAAAAAATTCCCTTTCTTAAATTATAGTTAGTGATGATTATATATATATATATATATATATATATATATATATATATATATATATATATATATATATATATATATATATATATATATATATATATATATATATATATATATATAGTCTTGTGGAAATTAATTGCAACAACTTCCATTTTTGTAAAATATTCCATCAAACCATCATTTTATTTATTATGTGGTACTTTTTTTTAAATGTGTAGCTTCACAATAGTAAAAAACACTGTTTGGCAACTAAAGGTATTTAGCTTATTGCCAAATAACTCAGCGATAGCGTAAAGCTACTAATAATGGGTGTTTGTGTTGCAATTTTCTTAGACAAATTCAATGAATATTAATGGATTTTCTTGGACAAATTCAATAGATATCACACCAAGAAAACCTTCTAGGATTGTAACTTTATCAAATTGTAATGGATTGAGTGTTAGAAAAATTGAAGAACAATGTGAAGTCCACTATTCAAGTGTCAGTCGGATCGTGAAAGCCTATCAAGAAACAAGGTCATTTTCCTCAAAACGGAAAGGCAAATGTTGCCGAAAGCGGAAAACAACTAAGAGGGACGACAGAACTTTGTTGTAAAAAAAGTTTTAACAACCCTATACTTACTAGTAATGATCTTCAAAAGGAACTAGCAGGTGCTGGAATTAGCGTTTGCTCCTGTACTGTAAGACGATGTCTTCTGAATGCTGGAAGTGGTCGACTCGCACCGTTTTTTTGGTCCTGTATTTGACCGACGCCTCACCTGAGAGGCTCATATCGCAGCCTTAGGGTCTATTGTACCTGCGCCATGTATATTCTTCACTCCGAGACATAATTCAACGTAATCGATAAATTTACTCGATTTAGTTGAAATATGTCTCTCTGACAATGTGATTCGAGTAAATAATGAGTTTTATAGACAAATATTTGGCCTTAGCATGGGAAATAGTTTATCTCCGATATTGGCATGTCTCTTCATGGAATATTTTGAGACTGAACTCCTTCCCACAATTTCTCCCCCTAACTTTATATGGTTAAGGTACATTGACGATGTATTTTCTGTATGGCCTAATGGCCATGATTTTGATACCTTTTTTAATAATTTGAATAATTTGCATGTCTCCATCAAATTTAAATATGAATGGGAATATGATAATAGATTACCCTTTTTAGATGTCCTCATTAATAAAGATCACCATGAATTAAAACTTGACGTGTATAGGAAACCAACCCACTCGAATGCCTATATACATTATTTTTCGTTTCACGATAATACTGTTAAAAAATCGGTAATTTCTAACTTTTTTCTTAGAGCATACAAAATATGTCATCCTTCCTATTTAGATGAAGAAATTGTCATTATCAGGACCACTTTTTCTAATTTGTATTACCCCGATTGGTTCATATCGTCTGCCCATTTTGCAG
Organism: Ceratothoa steindachneri; assembly: GCA_963969495.1. Taxonomy (NCBI): domain Eukaryota; kingdom Metazoa; phylum Arthropoda; class Malacostraca; order Isopoda; family Cymothoidae; genus Ceratothoa; species Ceratothoa steindachneri. Next base: position 143,730,894 of record OZ018331.1, on the reverse strand, counting down.
CTAGGAAAACATTCTATGGTAATAAGCCTTCACCACTAACGACTTCAACAAATGTATAACATTGCCATTTAATAATAAATTAAATAGTTTAAAGGACATATTTGGAAAAGCGGATATTAATCTAGCCTTTAAATATAATAATTCCTTAAACCAATTGATGATGGCCAGGAAACCCAAAGAACATCATAACATAGGAGTATATGCAATACCATGCAACGATTGCCATAAAGTTTATATAGGGGAAACGGGGAGAAATCTAGACAAGAGATTGTACGAACACAAAAGAGATATTAGAGTGGGCAGCGAAAGTAGTGGAATTTTTTGCCATGTTAGAGACTTGAATCATACGATCGATTTCAATGGAAGTAAAATGGTATTTAAATCGGCTAACTATGTTACGAGAAGAATCGTAGAATCGAGCTTGATATCGTCAGTTCCTAATTTAAATCTATCTGAGGTTCAATTTTATTTTAATCCTGTAATAAGAAAGCATATAAACAAAATAGTTAAATGTCAGCCCTTCAATATGTTTAGGCCTAACCCCCTCCCCCCAGATTATCCACAAGTAGGGGATTGGGGGAAAAAAAGAGGGGATCTTGTGTTATGCTTATATGCATTTCTCTTATATTTTCTACGCAGTCAGTTGAAAAAGGGTGTGAGATACACCGAAACTGTTCTGAATTAAATTGTCTTCGGAGAATGTGGTTTAATTCCTCATCTTTTCTTGCGATATTGCATTAATTTTCATCATCATCATCATCATCATCATATATATATATATATATATATATATATATATATATATATATATATATATATATATATATATATATATATATATCTTTATCTTTTATTAATATTATTTTTAATACTATACAATGTAGTTATGATCGTTTTATAGTATGAGTCAAATGTGTTCTTCGAATTTGTAATTGATCATATCACAAAAAGTCACCACCCCTTTCCTTTCTCTATGGTATTGATTTATTCCAAAGCAAAGTCAGTTCGTTGCTGATTGAAGTTGTTCAGAGACAGAGCGATGGTCTGGGGGAAGAAACTACTCGTCATCCTTTCAATCATTATATCCAATCATTTTTGACTTTATTATGTGGAATGGATTAGCATTTAATCTATTAATCTAAGCCTCTTAGGTTTTTTTAATTATTTTAATTGTGCCCCCGCAGAATTTTGCTTACTTGATGTTCCTGGATAAGATGGCTAGCTGACACCACGGTGGTGGTATTCTCATTACCCTAAACACTAGAAATACTAAAATGTAACCACATCGGTCATATCCAGATGGATATGACCGATATGTGTACACCTCTTCGCTATGAGTCTCATTGTAAATGCCCTGACGTCACTCCAATCTACTCTGACTTGATACATTTTATTTCAGTCATAGCCCATCTTAAGGTTGAAGTAAATGAAACAAGTTTGTTTCAAAGGGGGTAAGAAATGAATCACTTTTGTATTAATCTGTATTTTGAATGAAACAACTAAAATGCTGACGACTTTGGAATCCTGGACCCTCGAGGGGTTAAATTTATTACCCTCTTAGAGGATGTACACTATCGTCAAAAAAGACCACAACGCCTGTACTTATATCACATCTTCCTTCAGTTTTTCCAGAGAAAATCGAAGGTTTTTAAATATCTGGTTACGGTAACATAAAGGTACAAACTACGTATTGGTGGGTGTTATGCAAATCTGGATGAATAAAGTTAAAGTTATTGGCAGATAAGAAATTTACTAGACTAATTGAAGTGTCCAAAATGATCCGAACGACAGCGGAAACAAATTTCTATTGGAATACAATGATTAAATTATGCGGAAAAATTATAATTAGTATTTAATGTGGTCTTTATTCTACATGATGCTTTGGCATCTGTCACAGGAACGAAGCAATTGTTGACACTTGCGCAATAATCTTGTTCCATTCGTCTTAAATAATTTCCGAGTGTTATAAATTGTTTTCAGATTCGTCGTTTTGTACCTCTCTCTGAGCGTCTTCCAAACATTTTTAATGGGATTCAGGTCCAGACTTTGTGCGGGACAGTTTATAACAGTGGTGTGCTCATTGTACAAGAAGCTCTTTACCTACTTTGCGGTGTTAATGAGCGTTATCCTGCATGAAAATTGTAGACTGGGCTTTTAAAGCTTGCGGGATTTTTGCATTTTTAAAAGAGCCAACGGCGACTGCATACTAGGGAAAAAGTCGCCGTAATCACATTAAAGACTAATACTAGGCTAGATTAAAAACAAAACGAAAAAAGTGAAAACAAAATGACAAAAAATACAAAGGCAAAACAAAAACAAGCCAAACAAAAATCAAAAAGAAAAAGAAAGCAACCCCTGGCGTCGAGGAGAGGCCCACCTCAAACCGGAACAGGAAAATACAACCTGCAACAAAGAGAGTAAAATATAATTAAGGAAGCCAACATCCTCCAAAAAGTCATATAGTCCACAAGTCTGTGTAGACGAACCAGTCCCGAGTACAAGGGACAAATGGTAGAAACCACGCTCGTCCCGATGCGGGGACAGGTAACGTGCGCGAAGATCACCCAGACGGGGACATTCAAAAAGAATATGCCGAACAGTCTGGGGGACAACGCAGTCGTCGCGGCGTCACACACACCGGCGAGACATTAAATGTCCGAATGGCATTAATCATGGCCGTCTCAGGGGATGAAACGCATTGGCTAGCAGAATCCCGTCCGAAAAATAGGTCACATTTGGCACTCTACCAATCAAGTTAGAGAATGTTCTCCTCTGATGTATGCTGTTGTCCTTGGTCAAAATGCTGATATCAGTAGAGTGAAAACCAAAAAAGGGTTTGAAGCCAGTGGGCTCGAAAACGCTAGGTAACCTCATAATGAGAAGCACCGACGTAAACAAGGCTCCGCTTTTTTTTTTTTCTTTTTTAGGAGCACATCTGGCGACTGCTCACTTGGGCACAAGTCGCCGTCTCGACACAGCTACTACTAGGCTATATTAAAAAAACAAATAACAGAAAACAAATAACAATATGTAAATAGCAAATAACAACGATAAAGAATGACAAAGGCTAAAAGATAAAGAGGCGTGGCCAGAACCAGGGGAGACACCGGCCCGAGAGCTATACCTAACTCTCGAGGGAGTTGCTAAACCCTAAACCCAAAGGGCTTAGTGTATGACTGGCATCTCTAAGCGGCATGGGCACCGTCGAGATCAGCTGCGGATACAGTGAGAGCTGTTGGCGACTGAAAGAGGCGCCGGGCTGGCGCGTACGGGCGAATAATGCACTGTGCGCGGCACATAGCGAGTGGCATCTCCCCAGCATCGACAGGAAGGCTCTCAATTGGGGAGTGCGTATGGTACCGGTTGCCAGGCGAAGACCCGTGTAGTCGATCAAGTCCACATTCCGCAATACACGTTCGGCTGCGGATGCATAAAACTCGCATCCGTAGTTGAGCTTCGAACGAACAAATGATCGATAAAAAAGCAATGCAGTAGACCTATCAGCGCCTTTGGCGCTGAACGTCACGGAGTGAAGAATATACATGGCGCAGGTACAATAGACCCTAAGGCTGCGATATGAGCCTCTCAGGTGAGGTGTCGGTCAAATACCAGCCTAAAAAAACGGCGAAGAGGGCGACACTGAGGACACTTCCCTGCGCGACATACTCTTCCTGCTCCATTGGGCCGGAGAGGGCTTCCCCTACCCATACGTGGAATCGACGATCTCACAAAAATTCAGATATGAAGATTGGGAGGCGTCCCCTCGCCCCCATCGTGTGGAGAGTCTCCATGATACCGTATTGCCATGCGGTATCATAGGCCTATAGGGGCTTTGAAGGACTCTCTGGTAGTTTGGTAGGCTGGGTAGGTTGGTTATCGTAACTTCCTGTAAATGTAAAAGTAAATTTTAGAGCTGGATCAAACATCTTTATTCTTGTAGGAGCGATTCTTCGTCTCCAACTAATGAACAGAAAATAACTAACTTGTCGATTCTCCTTTTTTTTACAAAATGCTACTCTATATATAGTATATCTGGTTAGCTCTAAGCGATACAAAATTTGGCCAATCAACGTTAAGCAGATTTTTTAAGGACAGGTTTGCGTGTAAATCATTCTTCTGCACAAAGGCGTTACATTAGCTGATTCTCCAGTACAAAATTGACCAATCAGCGTTAAGCAAATTTTTAAGGAAGAGTTTACGTTCACTGATTTTCAAATATAAGCGTTACTGAAATGCATTTTTCTTTGTTCTCTCATCATCATTCATCCATCCCATCCGGAAGTTCGTAAAGCCCTATATTTTCAAGAAAGGATCAGGCCCTAATAGAATAGAGCTCACCATTGAATACAAAGCAAAAGAAGAGTAATAACCGCAAAGAAGGATGACACCGAGAAGAAAAACGGCCCCGACGGATCATCTCGGACAAAAATGAACCAGAATGGGACCACCCGCACCATCAGCGGAAGCAGAAGACCGAGCTGAGAAAAGGTCTTCGAGGTTGTCTACGGGCGACTGAAAATGGCTCTGATCTTACTGATTGGGGTCCCCACAGGCTATGTAACGATCTACGAAAAGGAAAAGGTCATCACAAAAGAAGAGGCCGTAGAAACACTCCGAGAGATTGCCCTACAACCAGCAATTTCCCCCAGATATTAACCTAGAGGAGCGTTATCTGCCGTAGGCTGGACCCTTGGATCGGGCAACACTCCAAGGACTGGATCAAAGAAGAAATAATAAAGAACCAGACATGGGCTAAAGTGATAGAAATTATTAAATTCTGAAACAAGATATAAAACTCGGAGTATACGCATGTTTTTAAGATCGTATTCAGCGACCCTTCGATCACACAGAAAGCAAAAGAAAAGAAACTCCTGCTTTTTAACACTAAAATCAGTGGGGAGCAGATAGAGAGGGATGAATTTACTCCTATACAATTCTGCTTCTGCTGTTACAAGATGAAGGCACACGCGACGAGGGAATGCAAGGAATTACATGAGATATGTTCAAAAAACAGTGAACCAGGGGAACGAATTAACTGCAGGCAAGGTCATCGTTCCATGGCTTAGGCCTGCTCATTGAAGAAGGAACTCATGGAGAAAAGGCACAACAAAAAAACAAAAACAAAGCAGGAGGTACAATACTACGATACACAGGTGGTGTGTCGTAGAATTGCTCACACTCTGGTCCAATAATTATTCTAGTCCTTGATCTGGACACACCGCTTTTGTTTAAGTCGATGGTATTGACTCTATGACTCAATCTACAATCATATATATATATATATATATATATATATATATATATATATATATATATATATATATATATATATATATATATATATATATGCTTTAATTCCTATTGAACGTGCGAAAGCTGGTTAGAGGCGGGTTGTGCCGTAGCCAGGATTCTCACTATAAAAGTCCCACTTGTTACTGGGGGCAGGTTTGTGATTGTTGAATTCTAAGAGTGCATAAAACAGGTTGAATAAATTAGCCGAAGGGATTCTTAATTAAAGTCTTGCTAAGGGTACGTCAAAAAGGAGGAGCCACAAATAAACACACGTACAAAATAAACTTTACTTTACACAAATATAATAATTAGAAGCAATAGTTAAACGGGCATTTAGGTAAATAAGGATTAAATATTAAACACTGACGTTAAGCGTCTAGATTTATAATGACTCAATGGGAGTATCAATCACTGTTAATTAAATAGGTAATTTAAGAATAGAGGGACACTGGGCTTACAGATTACCATTAATTGTGATGGATTGGAGAGGCGACTACTTAGGTCCAGACAGGGTGGTTCGGGTGGGGTTAACACGAGTTCTCGGGCAGAGGGGGGATAAGACGACGGGTTCGGGGCTGCTGACTGCAGTTCCGGTTAGTTCACTCCTACCTGGATGTGACACTAACAAATAGTAACTTCCAGTAACTATTTGGATGTTCCTTTTCTTTCTCAAGTTACGTTGAGCAACAGAGCGTAATTCTTCTAGTCACAGACTTTGCGGGGCGGGATTTGCCTCAGGAACACTTTGAGACAGCGACCAAGTTAACTCGGCGGCGCGTTGGCAGTCGATACGTTACGGCAACGACTCTCGTTCAACGTGGGGGTTACGCGAGTAGGTTTGGGACACTGCTCTAGAGGGGTGAACGGCGATGTCATTTATACCGCGGACTGTGAGAAATCGAGAGAGAGATTCCATTCACGACAATTCGCTTATTGCAGCGCCTTCTGGACAATCTCCATGGTATCATAAAGAAGGCAAATAGAATTTAGGCTTCTCTGTGAGATAGGCCTTCTTTCGTCAGACTTCCTGTCGCAAGTTGGGGGAAGGGTTGGGGGGGGGGGGAGAGAGGAGACGAAGGTCAACTCAAACGACAAATTTCTTTCGTTCCCACGATTGTCTGGCGGCATGCGAGTATGTACGTTCCATACCCTCACATGGTGAAAGCGGCTTATTCTGAGGCGGAGACAAAAAGATAACTCAACGAAATTTCTGATGTGCATCTTGTATGCTCCCATCCGAAACCTGACACAACCCGGATCATTTGCCAAGGAATTGAACTAAGTGCTCGCTATTAACGGCATGAGTGAGATGTCGTTTCCTGATGATCATCCATCATGGGACGTGCTCCAAATGCAGATGGTACCGAAGCAGATGACGGGACATATCCAAGAACCCTAAAAGAGTCAGCCAAAATCAAAAGAAGATGGCAGACGGCCTGACTCGAGGATAGAGGCCAGAAAAGAGAGGGAAGCAACTGCCGCACCTAGCATATCTAAACAAATGTAGACGCCAAAATCGAAGAAGTAGGACACGAAATTCTCAGATTCCACGAACACATCTGACTCATCGGACTCAGAAGTCTCTACCGATGATGTTCTCTGCAAAAAGGAAAGAGGGAGGCCAAGAGGAAGCTCGATTCTGATGGAGTTAACATCTCAATCTATGAATCCCTACAGTTCCTCTTCCCTAGACTCTGACACCAACAAAATTTTCGTCGGAATAAATAAAAAGTACTAGAATTGGGACTTTGACGCTCAATGTGACAAAGAGACTGTTGAAGAGGCATTCTACAAAAAAAAAGTGACCCTCCACAGGAAAACACTTGTAGAGCAAGCCCTATCAAAATTCAAAAAGAAGAGGAATGGGAAAAGGAAGTCCACAACTAAGAAACACTAAGGGCCAGAACACAGAATGGAAAACCCGAACAACAGACTAAGGATTGCGACACTCAACGTTGATGGATGGGAGGAAAAAGCCACTGCATATGGAAACATATTCCGCGTGCTTGATCCCGACATCATCCTAATCACGAAGCACAGTATTCAAACTACTTCTAGCCAACTGGAGATACCGAGCTATAGAGTAGTCACTAAGAACCATTATCAGGAGAAGTTTGACGGTGCTGCCGTTGCCATCAAAAGTAATCTCTCGTTCAGCCACTTCCCGAACTGGACGAGTCCTTTATGGTAGTAGAGTTGCCCACACTAGTATGTAATATCGTGATAGCGGCAACATACCAACCACCACGACGATCGTACCTGCTCATCATCAACTTCTACACCTTGTTCTGGCACGGCAGAATGGTATTCTTCGGGGAAGACCTCAATGCGAGATGCCGAACGGCTGGCTATGAGAACACGAACAACAGATGACATAACTTGGAAATAATTATGCGTCGAAAGAACATTCAGAGGATAGGACTGGATTTTCCTTCTATGTCACCTCTCGGGCAGCAACAAAGCCCCACATAATCATGACAGGTGATGGCTTCCCCCTTCAATTGCCATAGCGAGCCAGGCCCAACAGTACCCAGCAACCATCTAACTCGCACCGATCGATCTTCCAGTCCCTCTCCGCAAATGCTACGGTTCGTCCAACTGGGAACGTCATAGGGAAATCCTCGGCAGATACGAACTAGCGGACTTAAGCGAAGCAATACTAGAAGAGATCGACGAGGAGCTGGGAAGGATGACAGCATGCATCATCGAGGCTGACCACCAGTGTGTACCTATGAAAGGGTACAAGACTCTTCTCCATAGGTGGGCGTTATCGCAATAAATTATCGCGATAACGATATCGGGTTATCGGTTATCCGATATTTTATTTGTTCCGCGTTATCGATGAATTGGTATCGCCGATTCTTTTGGATCCAAACTAGCGATAATCGATCATTTCAGTTTTTGGTTCCAGTTTAGCACATGGGCGAGTCGCGCGTGGCTTGGAGGCAGAAATAGGTAGGTCCAATCTGGGAACCAGCTGTCTGACGAGAGGTCACGAAGTGTTTCTCCTGCGCGCTACCGGTTTTAAGCGTTCTTTGATAGTTTTTTTTCCTATGTTCCCGTGGTTCTTCCGTTCTATATATAGTCAAAAATCAATATTGTATTATAATTTTCGATTTATCGGTTATCACCTTATCGGGCGATAAATTTATTGCCAGTTATCGATTATCGGTTATCGCCGATAAGGTTATCGTTATCGATTTATCGGTTATCGTGATACATTTTTTCGTTAGAGCGCCCACCTATGCTCCTCCCAAAGCCAGATGGACCGAGGAGATGAAAGAGATCGCTAGGGAACACAGGGGGTATATGAAAAAATCACAGGAGCAGGTAAAAATCGGGAAAGAAGCTCGCTGCTACGTCGTCTGACTGAAGAACTTAAGCAGGCTATAGACTAACAACAGGCTGAAATCTGGGACAGCCTGATAGAGAGAGCAGCTAGCGAGGAGAGACCCGAAAAGTTCTTGCGATTAGTAAAGAATTTAAAAGGCCTACCAATTAGAGAAAAGAACGGCAATGACTACATGGAAGATCAGGTGGTTCTGGAAGGAAATCTTCCCAATTACACCTGAAGACGATGTGAAATTCAACTAGGAATTCAAAGACCAGCTGATTGAAGAACTTAACCAAGTTATACATCGAACACCCCCACGAACCTATGCTGACGAAGGGGGGAAAATGGCCGACTAATAACCACTGAAGAGGTCATGGCAACTGTAAAGACCTTTGAACAAAGGGCACCAGGCTGGACGGGCATCACTAAAAACAACTTGGTACATGCCCCCTTTGCAGATCATTCATAGAATTACGAACATCTATAACGCTTCCCTGAATACAGGCTACTTCAGTGACGGTTTAAAAATGGCTAAAATCATTTTTATACCTAAAGGGAAGAAGCCCTCCCCGCTTAACTGGTGGATTACAGGCCAATATCCCAACTTGAGTTCGTAGGCAAAGTCTAGAAAAGCTTATAGCGAACAGGCTACAAAACCAGCTAACAGAGATGGAAGCCCACAACCCTCAGCAACACGGGTTCCGCAAGAGAAGGAGCAATGATACAGCCCTCCCCATCCTCACCGAGAAACTCACTCGATGTAAAGCTGAAGGGAAATACGTAGACGTGGTGATGCGAGATGTTCAAAAGGCCTTCGATAAGGTTTGGCTTAGAGGTCTCCAATACAAGATCTTAAGACTCCAGCTAAACCCGATCCTGGAAAGGATCCTCTATGATTACGTCATGTAAAAAAAGCCCAAATCCCGATTGGGGGCTACAGAGGGCCCGAATTCGAACTAGAGGCGGGTGGTCCAAAAGGTGTCTGTCTGAGTCCACTGCTGTGCCTAGTGTAGACATTGGACCTACCTGATGCTGTAGGGGAAGATATGATGTATCTGCAGTTTGCAGATGACATCACTCAAATCACCCGCAGTACCCACAAGAATGCTAGAGTTTAAGCAAGGCAGGGAGCTACTGAAATCGAAAACCTCGATCGATACGAAAGAAAGTGGAAGATCATGACCAACTGCCGAAAGTTCTATATCCTAGCAGTAAACCGACGAGAACTTGACGACATCATAGTGAATGACCAAGTTTACTCATACACCAACGAGGGTAAAATCCTAGGTCTGCGCATCACCTCAACAGGGTATAAGGCGCACATTAGCAACATAATCTCCCTAGCCAAGAGAGAGCTTGGGAAACTGTACAGATTCAAAAGCCTAAGCGCAAATAATATCAAGAAGATGTGCACTGCTCTGGTACGCTCAACATTGGTGTACCTGGCAGTGGTCATGCAGGCCACGAGTTCTACCTCTCTCAGGCAAATGCAGAGAGTACAGAACAAAGCAGCCCTGCTGATAACCGGTGCGCGCAAGATGAACCATATTTGGAAGACAGAACTGCATGCCAGAGCAGGACTGAAGCCATTGAATGTGGAGCTCCAGAGGCTAGGGAGAAAGACCTGAGACTAAATCGAAGAAGAAATACTCCCAAACATTGACACCGACATTGACATTCCGAGAACTGAAATTGGACGCGCCACCAGGAGAACCCTATTCACGAGTGGAAGAACATGCTCCCGCGAGAACTCTAATGGAATATTCACCTGATCACGACCAAAAAAGAACAACAACAGTGACAAATACAAGATAAGACCAAAATAGCCGAAATGGCCAAATTCAATTAAATACTAACAAATAAAACTAGAGACCTAAATTGAAAAACGATCAATAATATTAAAAAGAGGCGAAGTGCCCACAAAGACGAACAATTAAATAAGAGCAAAGAGAGGCAAAGTACCCCTTGTCAGAGAGAGTAACAACAAGGAAAAAAGGTACCCTAGGAGACCTTACGGTCCATTCAAAGAGGGTACCATTGGACTTGCAATCGAGCGAGAGAGAGAGAGAGAGAGAGAGAGAGAGAGAGAGAAAGAGAGAGAGAGAGAGAGAGAAAGAGAGAGAGAGAGAGAGAGAGAGAGAGAGAGAGAGAGAGAGAGAGAGAGAGTGTGTGTGTGTGTGTTATAAGGAGTTTAATTACTTCAAAAGACCATTCGGTCTATTTCAATGGAAGTACCTATATTTTTTTTTAAGAAATTCTAACTATTTACAATACTACATATAAGGAATAGGATAGTAAAGATGAACAGTCTCCCCACCCACCTCTCCCACCCGTTTCCGGGCTCGGAAAAGTGAAAATATATACCTGGCAGTGTTGAAAATAGACACATCCAGGAAATGTTAAAAGGAAAGCTGGAAATACTAATATATACAAAAACAACTACCTGACTTATCGTAATAATCTTAATTTAGACGTTGCTATTTTTTCTTTTTCTTGGTGTTAACTTGCAATTAATTTTTTGTTCCATTCATATTAAAAAAAATAAAAACTTTCTACTGTCTTATTGGAAACTGCTAGTCCCGTTTGCTGATGTAAAGCTTTTTGTCAGATATTTTAGAAAAAAAGTCCTCTTTCCTTTAGTTTCCTTTATGAACACCCAATTTAAAAGCATTTTAAAAAAAATAAAAAATTGCCGTCAAAGAATAATTTATTAGAAATGTTAGACCCAAACATATTTACAATAGATTTTTAATTTATCTAAACAAATATTAATGAAGACATTTTACTAATATTTAATATGAGCATGCGTTTTATCTTTTCAACATATGTTGTCATGTCACTTGTTAGCTAACATATTTATAGTAGATTCTTAGCTTATATAAACAAACAAACAATGATGAAGAGATTTTACTAATATTTAATATGAGCATTCGTTTTAACTTTTCAACATACAATGTCATGTCACTTATTATCTAATATTTCTTAAAATTTTGTCCAGTCTAACCTTAAATGTTTCAACTGAACTACTGGAAACCACATCTTCAGGTAACTGATTCCAGATATTTATAATTTTGTATGCAAAGGAGTTTCCACATAGACTTGTTCGAAAATGCTTCGGCATTATTTTCACTCCGTTATTTCTTGTATTAGATGTGCTGAATTCGAACCAAGTATTATAGTCTACGTTATCTATTCCTTTAAATTTTGAAAATTTCTATTAATTGGCCCCTCAATCGTCTTGTTTCGAGGCTGAATAAGTTTAACCTTTCTAATCTTGTTGCATAATTATGATTTCGTAGTTCTGGAATTAATTTTGTGGCTCCTGCTTATACCTTCTCTTATCTTTCAATATCTTTTCTTAAGTATGGTGCCCAGACCTGAGATCAGTATTCTAATTGTGGCCTTACCAATGCATTGTACATATTCAAGATTGTAGTTTTATATTTGTATGTGAATTGACGTTTTATATATCCGAGAAGCCTTAGTGCTTTCTTTTCGAATTCAATGCACTGCTATAGCGTACGAGAAGTGCAGGCGAGCGGCTTAAAAGCTTGGTTTGAATGAGTCTTTTTTGAGACTCAGGATGGCCGAGTGGATTCGCCGCTGGCTAACAGTGGCCCAGCGACGCGGGAATCTGTTCGCAACTCGCCTAGGCTATTATTTTTTTCTTTGCCCCTTTCCTACTCCCCTCTCTCCACAATGGTGCCCAGACCTGGGAAGTGGAGCTTTAGCCCTTGGATAACATTTCCAAACAGGCTCTCTTCATTTCTTCAAAATACGTTCCGCTTCTAGGAGGGGGGTTCTATAGCGTACGAGAAGTGCAGGCGAGCGGCTTAAAAGCTTCGTTTGAATGAGTCTTTTTTCAGACTCAGGATGGTCGAGTGGATTCGCCGCTGGCTAACAGTGGTCCAGCGACGCGGGAAGCTGTTCACAACTCGCCTAGGCTATTATTTTTTTTCTTTGCCCCTTTCCTACTCCCCTCTATCTACACTGCCGAGTAAACTTAAGAACATTTGAGATATACACTCCAAGATCCTTTTCATTTTCAGTTACTATAATCTTTTTATCGAAAAGTTTATATTCTGCTCTAGGATTTTTATAACCCATATGCATTACTTTACACTTATTAAGATTTAAGGGTAGTTTCCATTCTGCCGACCATCGTGCTATCTTATCAATATCTTTTTGAAATTCAAAGCCTGTTTAGTTATTATTCCTTTTCCTAATTTGCAATCATCTGCGAACAAAGAATTTTTGATAGCAAGTCATCGTCTATATCATTAACAGAACCTTGTGCAACACCACTACTAACAGGAAGCCACTCTGACGCTTGTCCGTTAATGACTACTCGTTGTTTACGATCAGTCAACCAGTTTTCAATCCATTTTGCTATTTCTCCTCTTATTATCGAGGCTTTTACTTTACACATCAACTTCTTATGCGGTACTTTATCAAATGCCTTTTGAAAATCTAAATACAAAATATCAATTGATCTGTTATTGTCATATTCGGTGTTTATATAGTGAAAAAAAATCTAATAAATTTGTGAGGTATGACCTTTTTCTCCTCAAGCCATGCTGGGAATTGTTTAATAATTTATTCTTCTCTAAATGATCAACTATTTTATCAGCAATATAGGTTTCGAGGAGTTTTCCAACTAAGGAGGTTAAGCTTATTGGTGTTACATTGGCCAACTTCCAATCTTGGGGAACGGTTCCACTTTCTAACGATAAATTAAAAATCCGCGTTAGATTTTCAGCTACTTGATCTTTGATTTCTTTTAGAACTCTTGGAGATATATTATCTGGTCCCGGAGATTTGTATTTAGTCATCTTCTGAATAAGTTTTCTTGTAGTGTTGCATCTAATCGATTCAAGTGGTTTAATGATAGCCTTCTTGATAGTTGCCATGGGATTATTAATCATGCTCTCTTTTGTAAAAACTGATGCAAAATATTCATTTAAAGTATTAGCTACATCAATATCATTAAACTGCAAAATATCATATTTATCTTATATTGGGCTAATGCTGTTTTTTATTGTTTTTCTGCTATTTACTAAAGCAAAAACTCCTTGGGATTTTTTTTTACAATTTAGAGCTACTCTTACGAGTATCTCTTTATTTCGTTTGGCTCTTTTGGTTTCAGCTTTAACTTTTCTTCTTAATTCTAGATGATAATATTTGTTTTCTGTGTTACTCTTAATTTCGGCAGATAACCATTTAAGTTCATTGACATTTTTAGCGCTACTAACTTTCAATGGTATGAATTGAGAGTGCTTATTTAGAAGGTTGTTTTTAAATTCACACTATGTTTCATTGATTTCTTCGTTATTTACGGTATGATTGCTCAAACTCTTTCTTAGACCAGCAAAATTAGCTCTTTTGAAATTTAGTTTAGTGATGTTGACATTTTTTTCTAACATATGGGATATTAATTTCGAATTCAATTAGGTTATGATCACTATTTACAATTCTGTCTCCTATATTTTAATTTGAAATTAATTCGTCGTCTGATGTTAACACTAAATGCAGTATATTTTCACCTCTTGTTGGTTTTTTCACTCACTGAGTCAGGAAATTTTCATCAATGAAATTAATCAATCTTTGTCCTTCTGTGTCAGCAGTTTTCAAACACCAGTTTACTTTAGCGTAATTGAAATCTCCAATGATCAATGATAGCTTGTCTTTACTGATGTTGGCAAAGAATTCATAAAATTGATTATCTACCTTCAGAATTTGATGAGGCTTCCTGTAAAGCAAATTGACATATCAATTTTTTTCTTGATTTAGTTTAACTCTTATTATTTCACAAAAAGAGTCAACGCTACATTCTATAGGATGCAAATCTTCATGGGCATACAAAATAACACCTCCGCCCTCTCTCATAGTTCTATCTTTATGAAATAACTTGTACTCCTGTAGTTGAAATTCTGAAATAAGATCTTTTGAGTGGGAGTGAATCCACGATTCTGTGATGCCGATAATGTCGTATTTCTTAATTGATACTAGCGCTCGAAACTCTGCAAACTTGTTTCTAATTGATCTCGTATTGAATAAAATGTCTTTTAATGTATTTACCCTATTTCTTCTGTTGAGGGGCTTTGGTCGTTTCCCTGAGCTACTAAAGCTGGAGATTTATTATTCAAAAGATTTCTTTAGTTTATTTGTAACAATTCTCAATATGTTTTCTTTCCTTTTCCGGAGAGGTGGATCCCATCTTGAGAATACATGTCATGGTTGTGCATGAATAAAAGCCAGAAGTCAATAAATTTAACGTTTTCCTTTTTGCAAAGATCTTTCAAACGTTGGTTAATTAATCCCAATAGCTCGACTTAAATTTCGAAAGTTCTCATATATTCTGGGAAGTACTCCAACAATAATTCCATTATCCGTTTTCGACTTAATTGTTTTTATCATTTCCGGGTAGTCTTTCATTATGCTTTCTGAACCTTGGTAGTTGATTCCGTTTAAAACGTCGTTGCTCCCAACATTCACTATAATTGGACACTTTTTCCTCTTTATATTGTAGTTACTTATTTCCTCTGTTACGCGGTTGATCTTATAGCAATGCCTCTGGGCATTCCCATAATAAAAACCTCCTGGAAAACTTATATATATATATATATCATCATTTATTATGTATAAAATTCATTCAATTATTTTGCTTTAACTTTGTTAATTCAATCATTCATTTATTTTACTTTAACTTTGTTAATTTAATCTTTCAATTAATTTACTTCAATGTTTGTAAATTAAATCATGTTATGTTAAACTTAATAATTAATTAATTCATTTATTTTCTTGTTCAATTCAATTAACGTATACTAATCCAAACAACATCTCTTAAATTTCACACACAAACAAACAAACACACGTTCCCAGCTCTATCAAAAGAGCACGATCTTCTGCCCACTCCACTCGCTGCTTTCTTCGTATAAAGCCCCAATTTAGTCCATTATAGATACTCTAAATTACTACATAGATACTACATTATTTACTATACATTATAGATACTCTAAATTACTACATAGATACTACATTATTTACTCTACATCAAAGATACTCTCAATTATTTACTATATTAACATAGATACTCAATATTATTTACTCATAGATACTCAATATTATTTACTCAAAGATACATACTCTATATTATTCACTACATTACTACACGATATTATATATTATTCACCTTATTGTTTTGCCACATTATTCACCATACTTACCTAACCTACTTATGTTTGTGCATTCGTTGATTTTATGAATATATTGATATTTGTGTAATTGTCTTTCTTAAAGCCCAAGTCATTATTCCAAAATTTATTTCGCTGTCGCCTCTAGGCCTAAAGCTAACGGCAGACATCTTTGATCAAACAAAATTTATGGTTATTGTTTTCGAAACGCTATCTAGGCTGATTTATTTTACACTAGTGAAATTTGATAATTTAATATACAATACAGTTTATTCCCTTTTGTAGATTAATCGTAAAATAGAAATACTGTTTCGAGCAGATATTTACAAAATAAAATATGAGGGACAAATTAATCAATTGATGAAAAACACAAGTTAAATAGGTAATGCGTTAAAATGAAAATAGGTTTATTGGAATACAGACGAACCGGCGCTTCCCGGATTAATTCTCGCTTGCTGATTGGTTAATATCCTCAGAACTACGATGAGCATCAAGAGAGTGTCCCACGTGCGCACTGGCGGAAGAGGCAAAACCAAACGAAATGTAAAAAAAGCCCAAATAATATTATGCGCAAAGTCCTGCAAACTCAGAAAAATCTTAGCAAATTACGTATACTTTAAGAGACTAAATGAAAATGGGAGGCAAGAAGATATAATTAAACCACAGCACTAATTGGGCGAAAGCAAGATTTAGATGTTAATTATTGTCAATAAAGATCGGAAATTCTTGAGATTAATGAGAAATCTTAAAAAAATAAATAATTATTGAAAGAGTAGTCAACACGCGAGAAAAGTAAAAACAAAAAAAATAAAGAAATATAAAAGAAATACTCACTGTTTTCGTTTGACGGGAATTATTATTTCAAGGAAGATGTGGAGACAAGTGGATGTCCAAATAACCACGAAAGTCTACGTATGCACGGTAAACAAGTGAATAAAATTCGCACTAGCACTTAATATAAGTGTTAATTCACCGACGCACACAAAATGTATTTGAATAAACGAAAATGAAAAACCTATTGACAAAACATAAATTAGAATGTAAAAATTTTAAATTGTAAACACAATTGTATTTATAAGTATAAAAAGCGGGGTAAAATTGCGCGCAGCTTCACAGAAAGACGGCTGATGGGCAACTGAGAAAAAGAGAGATAGAGATAGAGAGAGCTACAAGGAGCTACAAGGAAAATAAGTAAACACTAGAAGAACTTAAAGTCCATACAAGGAGGGTACTTTTGGCGCAATCTTCGAAGGTGTCCGTTGGCAACCTCCAAGATCACTTGCGAGGATTTTAACGGTGATTTCGCAAGACTTTATCTAGTCTTGACTTGAACTGGTCAACAGATTCACCGTTAACAACTTCCGTCGGAAGTGTGTTCCAACTACTACAGATACTGCATGTGAAGAATTTCCCACACAGATCACGGTGATATCGCTTCAGTTCAAGTTTGTAGCCGTGATTTTAGCTGAGCTGAAAAATATCACCGTAGTCCAGTCTATTGAAGCCTCGAAGTATTTTAAACACTTCGATAAGATGACCACGTAGTCTCCGGGTCTCCAGTGAGAACATATCTAATCCCCTTAATCTATGTTCATAACTTTTATGTCTGATAGAGGGAATCAGTTAGGTTGCCTTTGCTTGCACGCGTTCCAATCTCGCGATGTCCTTTCGAAATAAAGGACTCCAAAATTGTACGGCATACTCCAGGTGCAGTCAGACGAGGGAGTTATACAGACACAGTACTATTTACTTGTTCGGATATCCAAACTGTCGCTTTATATACCCTTACATCCTTTGGGCTCTCTTGTCAAACTCAATACACTGTTTCGAGAACTTGAGGTCACTGGTGATAGTTACACCAAAGTCCTTCTCAGTGTCGGTGGATTCAAGACCAGTGCTGTTAAGGATAAAGGGTGATTGGGGATTTCGGTAGCCGATATGCATCACTTTGCATTTGTTTACGTTGAAAGGCATTTGCCACGTATCAGACTACTCCCCAATCTTCCGAAGATCATCTTGCGGGCGGGCAGTATTTCCATCCTTTGCAACGTTCATACCAAACTTGGCATCGTCGGCAAATTTGGAAATCTTGGCAACCATGCCACCGTCCATGTCATTGACGTAGATAATGAAAAGTAGTGGTCCCAGGACAGAACCTTGAGTTACCCCGCTAGTAAAGGGCACCCACTCAAAAGCCGGTCCATTCACCAACACCCGTTGCCGTCTACCACTTAGCCAGTTCTCTATCGAGCCTGCTACTTTTCCGTCTGTGCCCAGCGCTCGCACTTTCCGGAGAAGGCGGCGGTGTGGTAACTTATAAAAGGCTTTCTGAAAGTCTAAGTAGACCACATCCACAGCCTTGTCCCAATCGTGCTCACTGAAGACGAAGTGGAGGAATTTCACAAGGTTCGTCACGCACCACCGTTGCCTTCGGAAGCCGTGCTGGGAACTCCTCAGTAGCAGATTTAACTCTGAATACGACGTCATTTTGTCCACCATGATGCTTTCCATTACTTTACCGAATATCGAAGTCAGACTGATCGGTCGGTAGTTCGATGGTTGGCTACGGTCTCCTTTCTAGAAGATAGGAATCACCTCCGCTTCACGCTAGTCTCTAGGAACGCATTCGGTCCGGATTGACATGTTGAAGATTGAACTCAGGTGTCATGACAGTTAATCGCGCACTTCTTCCAACACTTTAGGTAGAAACCCATCCGGGCCAGGTGACTTATTCGTCATTAGGTAAGTAATATTCTTTTCTATTTCTCCTTCGGTGAAGTCCATATCTTCTAGCTTTTCCCACGAGTAGGAATCCGTTGGCTGAGGGATGGGACAACACTCTTCAGTAAACACTGAAGAGAAGTACTCGTTGAGGAGGTTAGCATTCGTCATCAGGTCAGTGATCTTCTTTTCTATTTCTCCTTCGGTGAAGCCAATATCCTCCAGCTTTTCCCCCAAGTAGGAATCCGTTGGCTGGGCGATGGGACAACACTCTTCAGTAAACACTGAAGAGAAGTACTTGTTGAGGAGGTTAGCATTTTTTGCAGCTCTAAGTGCTTTGATGTGCCCTCCTCATTCTTCAAAGGGCCAATCGTTCGACGGATTGGTTTATGGCTGTTTACATATCTATAGAACTTCTTGGGATTCTCTATACAAAGTTTCGCCACTCGGAGTTCTTCAGACCGCTTAGCCACCCTTATGCTGGAATTGACTCTCCTGGCTAGCCTCCGGTATTCGTCAAAGTCACCCGAGATCTTTGATTGCTGGTACACATTTCTCTTCTCCCTAAGCAGTTGGCCGATTTTTCGATTAAACATCTTTGGTTAAACAGAAGACCGACGGGGGCATTTCAGGGGGATGAAACACGATTTAAGACACATGAATGTGGTTTTGAAACTGTTCCACGAGTCTTCAACAGCCTCGCACACTTCTAGCCTCGCGTCAGTCAGTCCAGCACGCAGACCTGCAAAGTCTGCTCTCCTCAAATCAAGTTTTCTCGATTTACTCGTTGCAGGCTCTGCCTTGGGTACTTTGACTACAAATCTAATTAGTCGGTGATCACTGCCACCGAGCTCTTCGGCAACAGAGAGGTCCTCAACGATGTCATACTTCGAGGTGAAAACCAAGTCAAGGATATTTTCTCCTTCTCAGTGTCGGTAGATTCAAGACCAGTGCCGTTAAGGATATAGGGTGATTGGGAATTTCGGTGGCCGATATGCATCAGTTTGCATTTGTTCACGTTGAAAGGCATTCGCCACGTATTACACCACTCCCCAATCTTCCGAAGATCATCTTGCGGTCGGGCAGTATTTCCATCCTTTGCAATGTTCATACCAGGCTTGGTATCGTCTGCAAATTTAGAAATCTTTGCAACCATTTCACCGTCCATGTCATTGACGTAGATGATGAATAGTAGTGGTCCCAGGGCAGAACCCTGAAGCACCCTGCTAGTAACGGGCACCCACTCAGAAGCCTATCCATTCAGCACCACCCGGTACCGTCTGCTCTGTAGCCAGTTCTCTATCCAGCCTGCTACTTTTCCGTGTATGCTCAGCGCTCACACTTTCCGGAGAAGGCGGCGGTGTGGTAACTTATCAAAGGCTTTCAGAAAGTCTTAAGTAGACAACATCCATTGCCTTGTCACGATCGTGCTCAGTGAAGACGAAGTGGAAGAATTCCACAAGGTTCGTCACGCACCACCGTTGCCTTCGGAAGCCGTGCTGAAAACTCCTCAGTAGCAGCTTTGACTCTAAATGCGACGTCATTTTGTCCACCATGATGCTTTCCATGAGTTTACCGACTATCGAAGTCAGACGGATAGGTCGGTAGTTCGACCTTTGGCTACGGTCTCCTTTCTTGAAGATAGTAATCACCTCCGCTTCACGCTAGTCTCTAGGAACGCATTCGGTCCGGATTAACATGTTGAAGATTGAACTCAGGTGTCGTGACAGTTAATCGCGCACTTCCTTCAACACTCTAGGTAAAAACCCATCCGGGCCAGGTGACTTATTCGTCATCAGGTCAGTGATCTTCTTTCCTATTTCTCCTTCGGTGAAGCCAATATCCTCCAGCTTTTCCCCCGAGTAGGAATCCGTTGGCTGGGCGATGGGACAACACTCTTCAGTAAACACTGAAGAGAAGTACTTGTTGAGGAGGTTAGCATTTTTTGCAGCTCTAAGTGCTTTGATGTGCCCTCCTCATTCTTCAAAGGGCCAATCGTTCGACGGATTGGTTTACGGCTGTTTACATATCTATAGAACTTCTTGGGATTCTCTATACAAAGTTTCGGCACTCGGAGTTCTTCAGACCGCTTAGCCACCCTTATGCTGGAATTGACTCTCCTGGCTAGCCTCCGGTATTCGTCAAAGTCACCCGAGATCTTTGATTGCCGGTACACATTTCTCTTCTCCCTAAGCAGTTGGCCGATTTTTCGTTTAAACATCTTTGGTTAAACAGAAGACCGACGGGGGCATTTCAGGGGGATGAAACACGATTTAAGACACATGAATGTGGTTTTGAAACTGTTCCACGAGTCTTCAACAGCCTCGCACACTTCTAGCCTCGCGTCAGTCAGTCCAGCACGCAGACCTGCAAAGACTGCTCTCCTCAAATCAAGTTTTCTCGATTTACTCGTTGCAGGCTCTCCCTTGGGTACTTTGACTACAAATCTAATTAGTCGGTGATCACTGCCACCGAGCTCTTCGGCAACAGAGAGGTCCTCAATGATGTCATACTCAGAGGTGAAAACCAAGTCAAGGATATTTTCTCCTTCTCAGTGTCGGTAGATTCAAGACCAGTGCTGTTAAGGATATAGGGTGATTGGGAATTTCGGTGGCCGATATGCATCAGTTTGCATTTGTTCACGTTGAAAGGCATTTGCCACGTATTCCACCACTCCCCAATCTTCCGAAGATCATCTTGCGGTCGGGCAGTATTTCCATCCTTTGCAATGTTCATACCAGGCTTGGTTTTGTCTGCAAATTTAGAAATCTTGGCAACCATTTCACCGTCAAAGTCATTGACGGAGATGATGAATAGTAGTGGTCCCAGGGCAGAACCCTGAAGCACCCCGCTAGTAACGGGCACCCACTCAGAAGCCTATCCATTCAGCACCACCCGTTGCCGTCTGCTCTTTAGCCAGTTTTCTATCCAGCCTGCTACTTTTCCGTCTATTCCCAGCGCTCACACTTTCCGGAGAAGGCAGCGGTGTGGTACCTTATCAAAGGCTTTCTGAAAGTCTAAGTAGACAACATCCATTGCCTTGTCACGATAGTGCTCAGTGAAGACGAAGTGGAAGAATTCCACAAGGTTCGTCACGCACCACCGTTGCCTTCGGAAGCAGTGCTGGGAACTCCTCAGTGGCAGCTTTGACTCTAAATGCGACGTCATTTTGTCCACCATGATGCTTTCCATGAGTTTACCGACTATCGAAATCAGACGGATAGGTCGGTAGTTTGACGTTTGGCTACGGTCTCCTTTCTCGAAGATAGGAATCACCTCCGCTTCACACTAGTCTCTAGGAACGCATTCGGTCCGGATTGACATGTTGTAGATTAAACTCAGGTGTCGTGACAGTTAAACGCGCACTTCCTTCAACACTTTAGGTAAAAACCCATCCGGGCCAAGTGACTTATTCGTCATCAGGTCAGTGATCTTCTTTTCCATTTCTCCTTCGGTGAAGCCAATATCCTCCAGCTTTTCCCCCGAGTAGGAATCCGTTGGCTGGGCGATGGGACAACACTCTTCAGTAAACACTGAAGAGAAGTACTCGTTGAGGAGGTTAGCATTCGTCATCAGGTCAGTGATCTTTTTTTCTATTCCTCCTTCGGTGAAGCCAATATCCTCCAGCTTTTCCTCCGAGTAGGAATCCGTTGGCTGGGCGATGGGACAACACTCTTCAGTAAACACTGAAGAGAAGTACTTGTTGAGGAGGTTAGCATTTTTTGCAGCTCTAAGTGCTTTGATGTGCTCTCCTCATTCTTCAAAGGGCCAATCGTTCGACGGATTGGTTTACGGCTGTTTACATATCTATAGAACTTCTTGGGATTCTCTATACAAAGTTTCGCCACTCGGAGTTCTTCAGACCGCTTAGCCACCCTTATGCTGGAATTGACTCTCCTGGCTAGCCTCCGGTATTCGTCAAAGTCACCCGAGATCTTTGATTGCCGGTACACATTTCTCTTCTCCCTAAGAAGTTGGCCGATTTTTCGATTAAACATCTTTGGTTAAACAGAAGACCGACGGGGGCATTTCAGGGGGATGAAACACGATTTAAGACACATGAATGTGGTTTTGAAACTGTTCCACGAGTCTTCAACAGCCTCGCACACTTCTAGCCTCGCGTCAGTCAGTCCAGCACGCAGACCTGCAAAGTCTGCTCTCCTCAAATCAAGTTTTCTCGATTTACTCGTTGCAGGCTCTGCCTTGGGTACTTTGACTACAAATCTAATTAGTCGGTGATCACTGCCACCGAGCTCTTCGGCAACAGAGAGGTCCTCAACGATGTCATACTCCGAGGTGAAAACCAAGTCAAGGATATTTTCTCCTTCTCAGTGTCGGTAGATTCAAGACCAGTGCCGTTAAGGATATAGGGTGATTGGAAATTTCGGTGGCCGATATGCATCAGTTTGCATTTGTTCACGTTGAAAGGCATTTGCCACGTATTCCACCACTCCCCAATCTTCCGAAGATCATCTTGCGGTCGGGCAGTATTTCCATCCTTTGCAATGTTCATACCAGGCTTGGTATCGTCTGCAAATTTAGAAATCTTTGCAACCATTTCACCGTCCATGTCATTGACGTAGATGATGAATAGTAGTGGTCCCAGGGCAGAACCCTGAAGCACCCTGCTAGTAACGGGCACCCACTCAGAAGCCTATCCATTCAGCACCACCCGGTACCGTCTGCTCTGTAGCCAGTTCTCTATCCAGCCTGCTACTTTTCTGTGTATGCTCAGCGCTCACACTTTCCGGAGAAGGCGGCGGTGTGGTAACTTATCAAAGGCTTTCTGAAAGTCTTAAGTAGACAACATCCATTGCCTTGTCACGATCGTGCTCAGTGAAGACGAAGTGGAAGAATTCCACAAGGTTCGTCACGCACCACCGTTGCCTTCGGAAGCCGTGCTGAAAACTCCTCAGTAGCAGCTTTGACTCTAAATGCGACGTCATTTTGTCCACCATGATGCTTTCCATGAGTTTACCGACTATCGAAGTCAGACGGATAGGTCGGTAGTTCGACCTTTGGCTACGGTCTCCTTTCTTGAAGATAGGAATCACCTCCGCTTCACGCTAGTCTCTAGGAACGCATTCGGTCCGGATTGACATGTTGAAGATTGAACTCAGGTGTCGTGACAGTTAATCGCGCACTTCCTTCAACACTCTAGGTAAAAACCCATCCGGGCTAGGTGACTTATTCGTCATCAGGTCAGTGATCTTCTTTCCTATTTCTCCTTCGGTGAAGCCAATATCCTCCAGCTTTTCCCCCGAGTAGGAATCCGTTGGCTGGGCGATGGGACAACACTCTTCAGTAAACACTAAAGAGAAGTACTTGTTGAGGAGGTTAGCATTTTTTGCAGCTCTAAGTGCTTTGATGTGCCCTCCTCATTCTTCAAAGGGCCAATCGTTCGACGGATTGGTTTACGGCTGTTTACATATCTATAGAACTTCTTGGGATTCTCTATACAAAGTTTCGCCACTCGGAGTTCTTCAGACCGCTTAGCCACCCTTATGCTGGAATTGACTCTCCTGGCTAGCCTCCGGTATTCGTCAAAGTCACCCGAGATCTTTGATTGCCGGTACACATTTCTCTTCTCCCTAAGCAGTTGGCCGATTTTTCGTTTAAACATCTTTGGTTAAACAGAAGACCGACGGGGGCATTTCAGTGGGATGAAACACGATTTAAGACACATGAATGTGGTTTTGAAACTGTTCCACTAGTCTTCAACAGCCTCGCACACTTCTAGCCTCGCGTCAGTCAGTCCAGCACGCAGACCTGCAAAGACTGCTCTCCTCAAATCAAGTTTTCTCGATTTACTCGTTGCAGGCTCTCCCTTGGGTACTTTGACTACAAATCTAATTAGTCGGTGATCACTGCCACCGAGCTCTTCGGCAACAGAGAGGTCCTCAATGATGTCATACTCAGAGGTGAAAACCAAGTCAAGGATATTTTCTCCTTCTCAGTGTCGGTAGATTCAAGACCAGTGCCGTTAAGGATATAGGGTGATTGGGAATTTCGGTGGCCGATATGCATCAGTTTGCATTTGTTCACGTTGAAAGGCATTTGCCACGTATTCCACCACTCCCCAATCTTCCGAAGATCATCTTGCGGGCGGGCAGTATTTCCATCCTTTGCAATGTTCATACCAGGCTTGGTTTTGTCTGCAAATTTAGAAATCTTGGCAACCATTTCACCGTCAAAGTCATTGACGGAGATGATGAATAGTAGTGGTCCCAGGGCAGAACCCTGAAGCACCCCGCTAGTAACGGGCACCTACTCAGAAGCCTATCCATTCAGCACCACCCGTTGCCGTCTGCTCTTTAGCCAGTTCTCTATCCAGCCTGCTACTTTTCCGTCTATTCCCAGCGCTCACACTTTCCGGAGAAGGCAGCGGTGTGGTACCTTATCAAAGGCTTTCTGAAAGTCTAAGTAGACAACATCCATTGCCTTGTCACGATCGTGCTCAGTGAAGACGAAGTGGAAGAATTCCACAAGGTTCGTCACGCACCACCGTTGCCTTCGGAAGCAGTGCTGGGAACTCCTCAGTGGCAGCTTTGACTCTAAATGCGACGTCATTTTGTCCACCATGATGCTTTCCATGAGTTTACCGACTATCGAAATCAGACGGATAGGTCGGTAGTTTGACGTTTGGCTACGGTCTCCTTTCTCGAAGATAGGAATCACCTCCGCTTCACACTAGTCTCTAGGAACGCATTCGGTCCGGATTGACATGTTGTAGATTAAACTCAGGTGTCGTGACAGTTAAACGCGCACTTCCTTCAACACTTTAGGTAAAAACCCATCCGGGCCAGGTGACTTATTCGTCATCAGGTCAGTGATCTTCTTTTCCATTTCTCCTTCGGTGAAGCCAATATCCTCCAGCTTTTCCCCCGAGTAGGAATCCGTTGGCTGGGCGATGGGACAACACTCTTCAGTAAACACTGAAGAGAAGTACTCGTTGAGGAGGTTAGCATTCGTCATCAGGTCAGTGATCTTTTTTTCTATTTCTCCTTCGGTGAAGCCAATATCCTCTAGCTTTTCCTCCGAGTAGGAATCCGTTGGCTGGGCGATGGGACAACACTCTTCAGTAAACACTGAAGAGAAGTACTTGTTGAGGAGGTTAGCATTTTTTGCAGCTCTAAGTGCTTTGATGTGCTCTCCTCATTCTTCAAAGGGCCAATCGTTCGACGGATTGGTTTACGGCTGTTTACATATCTATAGAACTTCTTGGGATTCTCTATACAAAGTTTCGCCACTCGGAGTTCTTCAGACCGCTTAGCCACCCTTATGCTGGAATTGACTCTCCTGGCTAGCCTCCGGTATTCGTCAAAGTCACCCGAGATCTTTGATTGCCGGTACACATTTCTCTTCTCCCTAAGCAGTTGGCCGATTTTTCGATTAAACATCTTTGGTTAAACAGAAGACCGACGGGGGCATTTCAGGGGGATGAAACACGATTTAAGACACATGAATGTGGTTTTGAAACTGTTCCACGAGTCTTCAACAGCCTCGCACACTTCTAGCCTCGCGTCAGTCAGTCCAGCACGCAGACCTGCAAAGTCTGCTCTCCTCAAATCAAGTTTTCTCGATTTACTCGTTGCAGGCTCTGCCTTGGGTACTTTGACTACAAATCTAATTAGGCGGTGATCACTGCCACCGAGCTCTTCGGCAACAGCGAGGTCCTCAACGATGTCATACTCCGAGGTGAAAACCAAGTCAAGGATATTTTCTCCTTCTCAGTGTCGGTAGATTCAAGACCAGTGCCGTTAAGGATATAGGGTGATTGGGAATTTCGGTGGCCGATATGCATCAGTTTGCATTTGTTCACGTTGAAAGGCATTTGCCACGTATTCCACCACTCCCCAATCTTCCGAAGATCATCTTGCGGTCGGGCAGTATTTCCATCCTTTGCAATGTTCATACCAGGCTTGGTATCGTCTGCAAATTTAGAAATCTTTGCAACCATTTCACCGTCCATGTCATTGACGTAGATGATGAATAGTAGTGGTCCCAGGGCAGAACCCTGAAGCACCCTGCTAGTAACGGGCACCCACTCAGAAGCCTATCCATTCAGCACCACCCGGTACCGTCTGCTCTGTAGCCAGTTCTCTATCCAGCCTGCTACTTTTCCGTGTATGCCCAGCGCTCACACTTTCCGGAGAAGGCAGCGGTGTGGTAACTTATCAAAGGCTTTCTGAAAGTCTTAAGTAGACAACATCCATTGCCTTGTCACGATCGTGCTCAGTGAAGACGAAGTGGAAGAATTCCACAAGGTTCGTCACGCACCACCGTTGCCTTCGGAAGCCGTGCTGAAAACTCCTCAGTAGCAGCTTTGACTCTAAATGCGACGTCATTTTGTCCACCATGATGCTTTCCATGAGTTTACCGACTATCGAAGTCAGACGGATAGGTCGGTAGTTCGACCTTTGGCTACGGTCTCCTTTCTTGAAGATAGGAATCACCTCCGCTTCACGCTAGTTTCTAGGAACGCATTCGGTCCGGATTAACATGTTGAAGATTGAACTCAGGTGTCGTGACAGTTAATCGCACACTTCCTTCAACACTTTAGGTAAAAACCCATCCGGGCCAGGTGACTTATTCGTCATCAGGTCAGTGATCTTCTTTCCTATTTCTCCTTCGGTGAAGCCAATATCCTCCAGCTTTTCCCCCGAGTAGGAATCCGTTGGCTGGGCGATGGGACAACACTCTTCAGTAAACACTAAAGAGAAGTACTCGTTGAGGAGGTTAGCATTTTCTGCAGCTCTAAGTGCTTTGATGTGCCCTCCTCATTCCTCAAAGGGCCAATCGTTCGACGGATTGGTTTACGGCTGTTTACATATCTAAAGAACTTCTTGGGATTCTCTTTACAAAGTTTCCCCCCTCGGAGTTCTTCAGACCGCTTAGCCACCCTTATGCTGGAATTGACTCTCCTGACTAGCCTCCGGTATTCGTCAAAGTCACCCGAGATCTTTGATTGCCGGTACACATTTCTCTTCTCCCTAAGCAGTTGGCCGATTTTTCGATTAAACCACTTTGGTTGAACAGAAGACCGACGGGGGCATTTCAGAGGGATGAAACGCTACTGAAGACTTATGAATGTGCTTTGGAAACTGTTCCACGAGTCTTCAACAGCCTCGCACACTTCTAGCCTCGCGTCAATCAGTACAGCACGAAAAGCTGCAAAGTCTGCTCTTCTCAAATCAAGTTTCCTCGATTTACTCGTTGCAGGCCCTGCCTTGGGGACTTTGACTACATATCTAATTATTCGATGATCACTGCTACCGAGCTCTTCGCCAACAGAGAGGTCCTCAGCGATGTCATCCTCAGAGGTGAAAATCCAGTCGAGGATATTGTCTCCTCTCGATGGCTCTCTCACCCATTGAGTCAGGAACTCGTTGTTCGCGAACCCCAGGAGTAGTGCGTTCTCGCCACAGGGTTCTCTGGTTTCCCAGTCAACATGGGTATTGAAATCACCCATGACGATACACACTCTGTCTTTTCCCATGTTCGCCCAACATCTGTTACAGACTCCTCTCCTGCTCTAAGAGTTGAGCAGGGGGTCTGTAAATCACCAGGGTTCTGTATCTTGCAAGACCTATCTCTAGGTCAACGCCTAGTAGTTCATGGTCTATTACGATGTTGCAATTCGTCGAGTTGAGAGTATCCTTGACATACAACATCACACCGCTACCCTCTCTGTCTAGCCTATCTTTCAGAAAGAGCTGGTAACCGGGAATCGTGAATTCACCTTCAAAATCTCGGCTTGCGGTTTTTATCCACGACTCCGTTATTGCCACAATTTCAGGGTTTTTTGTTGCTACGAGGCCACGGACTCAAGAAACTTGTTCCTGATTAACCTCACATTGAACAAAAGAACTTTCAGGGAATCCCCGACTGTAGGACTTCCTACGTTCTTGCGTTTCCCGGCTTCTCGGTTTTCCAGGTCGCCCTCTTTTTGACGATCTCCGAGAAGGTTGTTTCAGAAGTGACGCGGGCGTGCTGGCGCACGTCAGTTTTCCTTTGTTTCGAACGCTCTTTTGGGTGCGTTCCACAACATTTTGAATTAGGTTGGCGAGAAAGGCATTCCCTTTAAACGAGAGATGTACCCCATCCATTTGGTGGAGGTCGTTTCTACCGATAAAGGTATGATAGAGGTCCACGAAGAAGACTCCTTCTGCCGTGAAAGTCTCCAGAAATCTTTGACTGCCGGTACACCGTTCTCTACTCCCTCAGCAGTTGACCGATTTCTCTATTGAACCACTTTGGTTGAACGGAAGACTGACGAAGGTTTTTCAAAGAATGAACCGTGATTGAAGACTCATGAACATAGTTTTGAATCTATTCCACAAATCTTCAACATACTCTCACACTTCTAGCCTCGCATCAGTCAAGCCCGCACGAAGACCTGCAAAGTCTGCTCTTTTCAAATCAAGTTTTCTCGATTTACTAGTCGCGGACTCTACCTTGGGGACCTTGACTACAAATCTGACTAGTCGGTGATCACTGCCACCGAGCTCTTCGCCTACCCAGAGATCCTCAACGATGTCATTCTCAGAGGTGAAAACCAAGTCAAGGGTATTATTGCCTCTCGTCGGCTCTCTCACCCATTGAGTCAGGAACTCTTTGTTCGCGAACTCCAGGAGTAGTGCGTTCTCACCATAGGTTTCTCTCGTTTCCCAGTCAGCTTGGGTGTTGAAATCACCCATAGCGATACACACTATGTCTTGTACAAGTTCACCCAGCAGTCAGTACAAATCCCTGTCCTTTTCAACGATTTGGGTAGGGGGTCTGTCAAGCAACAGGGTCCTGTATTTGGCAGGACCTATGTCTAGGTCAACTCCTATTAGCTCGTGGTCGGATACAATGTTGCAGTTCGTCGATTTGAGTATATCCTTGACATATAACATCACACCACCACCCTCTCTTTCTTGCCTATCTTTTTGGAAGAGTTGGTAACCAGGAATCGTGAATTCACCTACAAAATCTCGGTCTGAGGTTTTTATCCACGACTCCGTTATGGCTACCATTTCAGGTTCTTCCGTCGCTACATGGCCACTAGGTTCAACAAACTTGTTCCTGATCGACCTCGCATTAAACAGAAGAACTTTCAGGGAGTCTCCGAATGTAGGATTCCCTACTCTTTTTCGTTTCCCTGCTTAATTATTGGTTTGGTGGCTCCCATTTTGCGACCTCCGAGAAGGTCATTCCAGGAGTGACACGGGCGTACTGTCGTACGCCCGCCTTCACTCTAAGCCTGACACTCCTTAGGGTCCATTCCACGACATTTTTATCATGTTACAGAGTACAGCCTTTCCTTTAAAGGAAAGATGTACTCCATCCCTTTGGTAGAGATCTTTTCTACCAAGGAAGGTGCTGTAAGGGATCACAAAAAGACCCTCTCCGCCGTACACAAATCTCCGAGGCATCGATTAAGGGAGACGTTCCTCGAGTGAGCGGTCCGGATTGGACCTCTTCTCGGGAGTATCTCGACCACTACACGTCTGCGTGTTTTCAGCCCACAGTCCTCCAAAGCACCCATGACTGTGGTGAGAATCTTTTATGTGGGGCCTATCCTTCCTCCTCTCAGGTAGAGGTCGTTGCGACTTACCATTAGGGCAACGACTGAGTTCTCAGAAATCTGAAATTTATCCACCTCTACTCTAATCTGCTGGTTTCCTCTTCCTGGTAGGCAACTTACCCTTACACTCGTGCGAAGGCGTGCTGCTAGCAGGGGTTGCAGGGCCTGTGCTTGACAGTCCCCAATAAGGTTCACCCTCGCATATTTGTCTGCACTCTTTTCTTTCACGAGAGACTTATCTATTTTCTCTTTCGTCTCCGCATTTCCCTTTTTTTCTTCTTCTTCGTTCTCTTTTTCGATCTTCATTTCTCTTTTCTTCTGTTTCTCTTTTCTCTTCTTCTCCTTCCAATTTCCCTTGCCCACTAGTAACGCTGGAATCCTCTACACTGGGGTGAGCTGAATTAAGGTCGTTGTTATTCCTATTTTTCTTTCTCTTCTTAATTTCTCTACTTGGCTGAAGTGGCACTGTCAATGCAGTTTCAGCTCCTTGAGTTGGAGTCTCATCGACGGAACCACCCAAGTCAGTGGGAGTTTCGACTCGAGCTTGAGCTAACTGAGCCTCTAGTTTAGAAGCTAACTCTTGGATTCTCTCCTCGAGACGCTCCGTTTCTAGGGTCTGTAGCTTATTTTCCAGTGCCCTAGATTTTTCCTCAGAGGTTGTGAAGAGATCTTTCAGTTCATTGCAGTATGCCACTGCCTCCCTGACCTCTCCTTTAAGGATGCAGGCAGTGCATATACTTCCCGGGTGGCATTTCAAAAAACATCCCTCCGGGAAGTCCACGCACCACTTTTCCTTCTGGCATATCGCACATCTGTATATAAGTGCAGCTGGACATTTTTTCTCTGTCATTTTGAACACTTTCTCTCAAAACTTTACGACCAATCAATAGTAAAAAAGGGGGTTGGTGAGTTCTTCCCACGTGAGTCGCTCCCGCCTATCGATCGGAGATGTTTCGAAGTCTTTCAGAAGGCACGCTCCATGTGCTGCTGTTCGTCCGACCAAGTCGTCAAACCTCGGCGTGCCGTGGCTCCCGACCAAGTAGCACTGACGGTATCCGAAAGGGCCATAGATTTCTCACCAGATGAACAACGGAGCACACCCCGTACTAAACTCCTACTAGTTTCCTTCACGATGGCCAGGATATCGGAGTAGCGTTCAATAGATATCCTGCCACACCAAGAGACTCAACAACCCAAGGCTTTTTTATTGGCCTGGCAACCAGCCTGGGAACAAAGGGCCGTCACCTCGGACCGATGCTACCAGAGGCACCCGTCAACGGTTACTGGGAATGGTCATTAATTACGCGCCAGGGAAGAGGTTAACGGGGCATTACCCTCACCCCATTTATCGTGCCCCAACGCCTAGGACACCTCGTCTTAGTCTCTCGCAACTAGTGAGCATCGATTGGGATTGTTATAGAGGTTCCAAAGCCTCTCTTCTGACGCATGAGGTAGCTGCCGGGACTTTATATGTAGATAGAGGGAAAAAAGGGTAGGAGTGATACGATGGTAGTTTTTTGTTTTTTTCTTTTTGTATAATAGGTGGAAGAGATAGGATAAAAGTGAAAAAGGAGAATGATAGAGTAGAAAAATGAAGGACGCATTTAGTCTGGACCCTCGTTTCGACCAAATCATCAAGGGAAGCCCTACCAGAGGTACCCAGAAGAAAGGTATCGCCGCCGACATAGCTCGATAAGTCAAAGGTACACACGAGCTCTCTTCCCGTGACAAGGGGGCGTCACCTCTCCCTCTACTTTCTCGAGAATGAGTGAGAGTAAGATAGAGAGAAAAAGAGAGAGAGGAGAGATACGCGCCGTATCGCCCTTTAACAGAGAGAGAGAGAGAGAGAGAGAGAGAGAGAGAGAGAGAGAGAGAGAGAGAGAGAGAGAGAGAGAGAGAGAGAGAGAGAGAGAGAGAGAGAGAGACAACAGACACTTAGGCAACCCTTTTCCTATGCGTAATGGAGGTGTGAAATTATGAGACGCCGCGATGACCTGAAATGTGACAATCACAGAAAGCTGCGACAAGTGTGAGAGCCCAGAAGGTCCCATATGAAGTCGGACAAAGTTCGCCTCGCTGACTTAAGATCCTTCTCGCACTCGCGCAGCAAAATAGATCGAGTCTATTCTCGTCTGTCGATACATCTGGCCCTGGAACCCTCCCCTTCGGACGGAGGGGGGAAAACCACATTCTATCCTTATAAATCCTCCAGCGCCAGAGTTCTAAGGCAGTATCCACCATCCTCCCTGCGTCGTCAGTATAGTATATGATTATTCATGTGATTTATTTTCTGTTAATAACCAGCCTAAATAGTATTTCGAAAACCATAACCATAAATTTTTTTTATTGAAGTTGTCGGTTGAGAGTTTTTAGGCCTAAGACGACAGCGAAATAAATTTTGAAATAATGAACTGGGTTTTAAGAAAAACAATTACACAAATATAAATATATTCATAGAATCAACGAAGGTACAATGATATAAGTAGATTAGGTATACAATGTAAGATATTGTAACATATGATTTACAGTAACAAGGTGAGAAGAGAATTGAAGTATGTGAAATACATATGAAATAATATGGTGGAATCATATGGTGAATAATATAGTAAATAATATAGTGACTATGATGGACTGTAAATTAGGGGCTTTATACGAAGAATGTTGCGAGTCGACTGGGGCAGAATAGTGTGCTATTTGGTCGAGCTGAAAACGTGTGTTTGTTTGTTTGTGTGTGAAATTTTAAGAGATGATGTTTAGAACAGTATTACGTTAAATGAATTGACAAGAAAATAAATGAATTAATTAATTATTAAGTTGTACATAAAATCATTTAATTTACAAAAGTTAAGTAAAATAATTGAACGATTAAATTGACAAAGTTATAGGATTGCATAATATAAATTTTACATAATAATTGATGTATATAATATTTAAGTTTCCCAGGAGGTTTTTTATTATAGGAATGCTCAGAGGCATTGCTATAGCTAGTATCCGCTAAATATCCGTCGTCTTCCCTGCCGCGTCGGTACTCGTTATTTACGTCACGTTGGACTCTGCACAATTCTCGCAGTAACCTTCAAGCTCCGGGTATTCTCGTTAATTCGTGTGAGTCTACCTCGAACCGCTTCCGCAGCTCCTCGAACGCAATGCGCTCAATCTCGATTCATGTTACTCAAAAGCAAGATTTTAAGTTCCCCCACGTAATAGTCATTATCCAGCGACTATTGTTTGAACTTTGCGCTAAGGCAAGGATTACTACCTTGAACCAAGTCTTTGAGGTAACAGCAACGCGCAACTCTCCTGTGCAAGTTCTCCCTCTAACTCCCTCACCCCCTAGTGTAAGCATCATCATTGGCTTAGTTTACGCTCAATGTCGTTCGAGCGTCCCTCGGTCAATATTGTCCGTTTGTTTATACGTTGACCCCCCCCTCCCCACCTTAGCTGCTGAAGACCCGTGTAAATCTAGTATGTGGATAGCTCATTTTAAAATTCCTTTTAATCTTGTAACGTAATATTCATTTGCATATTAGTAAAGTTATTTTTGTACCAGTTTTTCTGTTATCCCGGAACTCCAAGATAGTCGATTATTGGCCGAACTACTCAGTTTATTTGAACTCTGCTTATATTGTAAACTTCCCACGTACTCTTAAAGCAAAACGGTGAACTTGACTCTATTTTGCGACATCTATATTAAACTGGTCTAAGGTGTGTTGGGTTAACCTACGACATCTATATTAATCTGGTCTAAGTTGTGTGGGTTAACCTACGACATCTATATTAATTTGTTATCAGGTTTATGGGGTTAATCTTGGTCAATCTTTGTCAATGATTGATTGAAATTTGATTAATCTATTGGTTAACCTTGGTTAAATTGTTAATTGTTGGCTTAGCTTGGTTCCGGTGCTGGAGTTAAAAGGTGAGAAATAACCATTGCAAACCTATTTTTTTGAGAAGTGTATTTGTTCCCATTCCCATTTTTTTGTGTGAATTGAATGTCGAGTGACCGACTTTAACTATTAAGTTTATTTCCCCACGGAATTGAATGGTTGTCTTTAGAGGCCTCATCTCGTGCCATAAGATAAAGGTATAGAAAAATAGTATTATTCTTCGTATTGCTGTGATCTCGTCTCAATACAATGAAATCTCGACCGCAAAAGCTCTCTCACGAGTGCCCCCCTTCCCCCTTTATTGTTCGTTGGTTAGCAGAACCATTCGCAGTTTCGTTCGTGCGTGAAGGAACCTCTAATTCCACCATACTCGTTGTCGTGCTTTAATTTAATTCTTGTTGTGACCATCACGTAAACACGCAAGCGTATCACCTTTTGAAATTTTTAAGGCCCAAGATGAGTCACTCGGACACACTGAAAAAGATCTTGTTGCCTATGTCCACGAAGAGGAAAGAAGAGAAAGATAAAAGGAATGAGAAGAAAGAAGAGAAGGAAATGAACGAGAAGAAAGAAGAGATAAAGAAGAAAATAAATAAGAAGAGATAGAATTATCACGAATTGGAAATGAGCAGAGCGAGGAACGAGACGCTCTCCATAAACTCCTCGAGTGTTAGGCTCGACACACCGTAGTCTGCGACCATAAAACTACCAGTCTTTAAAGAAAGAGAAAACTTTGGGTCTTATCTCACCCACTTCGAGAATATCTTCGAGGTGAACCAGTGGGACATCGAGACGGACGGCGTAGAAGAATTATTGCCCCTGTTGAGCTCTCAACGTAGGAATATATTTATCTCCCTTCCATTAGAGGCAAAAATTGATTACTCATTGTTAAAAACAGAGTTGCTCGCCGCTTACAATATGACCACCGATTTCTATCGAACTAAATTTAGGCACTGTCGCATTCAACTTAACCAGACCTTTCGACAGTTTGACTAGTTCATACAGCGTCATTTTAATTTTGGGATTGACGCGTCTAAGTTGCCTTATGAATACGACGTCCTGGTCGATTTCGTTCTCGAGGACCAATTTCTTGCGTCGCTCCCTTCGGAAACCAGATCCTTCGTAAGGGACTCGAGGTACCATATTCTTAAGGAATGCATAGATGAGGCAGTTCTCTACGCGGCTAGCCACAACTGCATTCCGAAAGAAAAGAAATCAGAACCCCCATCTCCTAAATACAAAACCAGCAAGAACAAAACTCGCACTTTAGAAGCATCCCTCCTTCCCACCAGGTACACCACGTCAGTGCTCCTTCTACGCCCCCACCTTCGCAAAATGAAGCCCCCCTCCTTCTTATTCAAACCCGCCGAATACAGCTGGCCATCAGGTGAACTTTTCGTTCGATAAAAGTACCCCTGGGGCCCTCCAATTTGAAACTGGATCCGTGAATGGGTGTCGAATCTCCACCATCGTCCGTAATACAGGGTGCACCTGCATTGTTGTTTTTGATGCACTACTCCCCCCTCGCTCCGGATCGCGATAGGTTTGCCGTAGTGCATAATGCTTGGGGCGCGCCAATTAATTTCCCATTGTTCACTGCTACATTGAATGCGCATATTTTACTGGTTGGGCTGAGATCGTGGCAGGTCCCATCAAATTTTGCTTTGTCCTAATTGGTCAGTCCCACAGGGTTTCTTCCGCCTCGTGGCTCAACCCGTTAACACCAGTTCCCACGCGAAGAAGGAACTGAAAGCCCCTACACCTCTGGAACCCCCGTGTGCTCCCGAATTCCAGAGTGCGATGACTCATAGCTTTGCCAAAACCAGAGGTAATGTGAGACTCTTCGTTTCCTGTGGACTAAAGTCCAGAATAAGACCCGCGAAACCGTCAGAGGGAATAAGGTGATTTCCTTCATTTCAAGGACGACCTCCTCTATCGAGTGTGCACTGAGGAAAACAACACCGAGTCCCGCACACTATGTGTACCCCATTTCCACGTCACTCCAACCCTGCAAACGACTCAGGATAGCCTATTTGCTGGTCATTTTAGTCACCCGAGAACCGCTCGGAGGATCTTCAAATATTTTTAATGGCCTGGCGTGACCGACGAAATTCTTCGTGATTGTCATTCGTGCGACATTTCCTAAAATATGGCCATAAAAGGATGAGTCAGACCTTCGCCCTTGCAGAAGGGACCTGAAATCTCTGATCCTTTCTCCTGAGTAGCTATCGACCTAATCGGACCGATCCACCGCCCGTCGAGCGAAGGCCATAGTAACGTTTTAACGCTGGTCCACTTTGCCACTCGATTTCCAGAGGCAGTACCCAAGAAAATCGATAGCATCTCCTGCGCCGAAGCCCTTATTTCCATATTTTCTCTTGTGGGCCTGCCCAAATAAATACTCTCGGATCGTGGTCGTAAATTCACCTCCGAATTAATGGAGTACGTTGGTAAATTATTGATAATTAAGCCTCTGTTTACGACTCTTTTTCACCCGAGTGGGAATTGAATGTGCAAAAAGCTAAATGGAAGCCTCAAACACATTCTCAGGAAGTTGTGTGCAGATCAGCCCACTGAATGGCGCCGCTTCCTTCTGGTAGCCTTCTTTGCCTACCGTGAAATTTGCCATCGTACTTTAGGTTAAGCCTCCTTTGAACTTTTATATGGTAGAAACGTCAGAGGCAATCTGAGTATCCTAAAGGAACTTTTTTCCAATCAGAAATTGGATCAAAATATCCAGACTTCTTATTCGTACCTACTGGATTTAAGAAAGAGGCTGGAAAGGTGCGCCGAAATTTTGACAAGTATAAGACATACTTCGATTGCAAGCCCAAAGAAAGGAAATTTCACCCCTAGAAAAGTTTTGATTCTCCTCCCCACGGATAACAACAAATTGTTGAGCCAGTGAAAGGGCCCTTACCCCATAGTCGAGAAGCGTTGCCCTGCCAATTACCTTATTGAAGCCCCCTCAGGAAGAAGGCTCTTCCATATTTATATGCTCAAGCGGTACCACCGGAACGCGAGCATCAACCAGATAGTTGCAATCACCAAAGAATCCCCTATGGAACCTAGCTACCCCCTGGACACCTTTTGCGTAATCCAAGTCGCCTGCGTGGAGCAAGGCAAGGAATACCCGTTGCATGTCTTGCCCGACTTTAATAATTCTCCGCCTGCGGAAATTAAGATATGCGACCAGTTACCATATCGTCAAAAGGATCAACTGCAAGCGCTCCCAACTTATTTTGATGGCGTCATCACCGAGATCCCCGGTTGTGCTACCCACTTTGAGGACAATATACAGTTAACCACCTTGGAACCCATCCGTTCCAAACCTTACCCCCTGTCTATACAACCCCGGGAAGCATTTAATAATGAAGTGGATAAACTTTTGAGGCTGCAGATGGCAAAAAGGCCGATGGTTCTTATCGAATGTGCATCGATTTTAGAAAGCTAAATTTGGCTACCGTATTCGATAACGAACCAATCCCCACTATAGATCAGAACCTCCACCTTTTTGAAAGGCCAAGTTCATCACCGAGTTGGATTTATGCAAGGCCTATTATGAGATCCCCTTGAGGGAGGAAGTGAAGAAATTTACTGTTTTCACAACCGACAAGGGTCTTGTGCATTTTAGGGGGATCTCTTTCGGTCTGGTAACGGCTTGCAGCAATTATAACCGGACGATGATGAGGATTTTAGAAGGCTTCCCCAACGTCACCTTCTATTTCGATAATGTTTATGAGGCCACCGAAGATCGGGATCAACACCTAACCACCCTTCAAGCCCTTCTGTATCGCCTCTGGGAAAACAACTTGACAACTGGCCCCGGA
Organism: Ceratothoa steindachneri; assembly: GCA_963969495.1. Lineage (NCBI taxonomy): Eukaryota > Metazoa > Arthropoda > Malacostraca > Isopoda > Cymothoidae > Ceratothoa > Ceratothoa steindachneri. The sequence continues at coordinate 143,693,065 of OZ018331.1, read as the reverse complement.
AGTACCACTTCGCTTTTGGCACTATCGATTACCTCGGCTTCCATATCGGGAATAATTGATTACCCCCTTCTCCCCAGGCAAGAAAAGATCCGGGCCATCGTGGACATGCCGTTGCCCACAAATAAAAAACAGCTGCGATCATTCATAGGCTCTGCATCGTTCTATCGTCGCTTCATACCAAACTTTGCGACTGTTTCCGCTCCCTCTGTCAGCTATTAAATAAGCAGACCCACGGACGCCTCGGGTGGACGCCACTTTCGACTCACAGCTTCAGCAAACTCAGAAAGAAGTTGGCATCCGCCCCTATCATCCGCCTCCCTAACTCGGAAAAACTGTTTGGCATTCGCACAGACGCGAGTAATGACGGTATAAGATGTGCCCTCCTCAAATATGAGGATAATAGCAAAAGCTGCCCCATCGCTTACGCAAGCAGAAAACTACTCGCGCGTGAGAAAAAAAATTACGTGGTAATTGAGAAACAGGCCGCACTAACATTTGGGAATTTTTAAATTTAGAATGTATTTATTAGGCAAAGAATTTGTAGTGCAAACGGACCCCAAACCCCTATCATACCTACGTAACTTGAAGAACAATAACGGTCGCTTGATGCGTTGGAGATTGTTCCTGGTATTCCAATTCCACATTTTGTACTTCAAAGGCACCGATAACTGTATGGCTGATGGTTTAAATAGGAACCTGTTAGATCCTTCCCCAAACTAATTCCAATCCATTTCCCTTTTTATTTAAATCCATGTGTTAAACTTGTTCAGGAAATAAATTGTATATTTAACCTTATAATAGGAAAACGCGTATCCTTTATATATATATATATATATATATATATATATATATATATATATATATATATATATATATATATATATATATATATATATAATATATATATATATATATATATATATATGTAAAAGTTTAAGGTAAGGAACCAGTGGGTTGCTGCCCAATCCAAGTGGATTCTATATGGCAGCTAGGATGAAACAAGGCAAATAATCTATAAAAGGTGGAGGAGACCCCTTTGTGACAAAAATGTAAAAAACGACGGGTTAAAAGATTCCTCCGCCAATATGAATCGAAGACAGGTGTGTTGAGAAATAGTTAAAAGGGTCGGGAAACAGGAGGACAACCGGAGAATGGCAAAATGGCTACAATCCAATAAAAGGTGGGCAACCGATTGGTCCCCACCGCAAAAACGACAGCAAGGGCTGATATGAACATCACCCGAAACAAGATGGCCGTGAGTAAGTCTCGTGTAGCCAATGCGAACTTGGCAAAGGGCCACCTCCAACGATCGCATTATATGACGGCTCGAGGGCCAAGAGTAAATAGGATTTTTAATTTTGTATAGTTTGTATGATGAACAGTCATACCATTCATTCTGCCACATTTGAAAAATATATTTTCTTATTGAAGGAAAGTAGTCCCTAAAAGGCAGAGCCGAGTTCTCGGGGGACACAGAATGTGCTAAGCGGGCCAGCCAATCAACCCTCTCGTTGCCCAGGACCCCCACATGCCCAGGGACCCAGCAAAAAAATAATTCTAGATCGGGACGCATTTTGGATCAACCAGTTGCAAATTTCTGTGACTAAGAGGTGAGACGCATTAAAAGATTTAATTGACTGTAAAACACCCCTTGAGTAAAAAAAAAATGACAGTTCAGCGGTAAAAATGGATGCTGCTGGCAGCAAAGATAGAGTTAGGAATTCTCCTCCTGGGTAGATGGCTGCGGCACCCACGCCACCGTCCGACTTAGAGCCATCCTTGTATAGTGGGCAGTATTGTTTGTGTGAGATCGAATGCTCTAAGAACAGGCTTTTAATGATGCGAGGGTCCATGGAGGACTTCTCCAGGCTCCACATGTTGGTACATACTGTGGGGAGAGGAGCAAGCCAACTAGGGGTCAGTAAGGATGGAAGGGTAAGGACCCTTGGAGCACCCAGGTTAGAAAAATGATTTCCTATGCGAAGGTTCAAAGGGCGGGGTAAAGATGGCAATTTATCATATGCCGCCGTTGATTCGGCAGCATACAGGCATCTGTAGACCTCTGATACAGGGGCTTGCTGTACTCGGCAGAGGTATCACATGCAGATTTGAAGTCTATAGTAGGGCAAAGGGAGTACCCCACTCTAGCAGTAAACGCTGTTGACAGGGGAATTACGGAAGGCTCCACTAGAAAGGCGAACTCCGAGGTTTCGAATGGGGTTCAGCATTTTAAGAGCTAAAGGGGAAGCCGATGAGTAAATTTGACAGCCATAATCCAATTTCGATTGGACGAGGGTTGTGTATAATGTCCACAATGTTTGTCGGTCGCTGCCCCACGAAGTGTATGAGACGACTTTCAAAATGTCTAGAGCCAGCAGACAGCCTGTTCGAAGTCGGCGTAGGTGTGGTAACCAGGATAACTTTGGATCGAGAGTTACTACAAGGAACCGAAACCCTGAGACAAACTCTATATCTTCGCCTTGTAGAGAGATAGATGGCGGAACAAGAACCCCTCTGCCTCGGTGGAAATACATTGCTTTGTTTTTTTTCGTGGAAAAGCGGAATCTCTTAAGTTGCGCTCTTTTGGATACAGCATCGACCGCCAGTTGTAGCCGACGCGCTGCTGATGGAAGGCGAGGTGAGGAACAGTATAATGCTAAATCATCGACAAACAGAGTTGCCGATACACCCTCTGGGAGAGACGAAATAATATCATTGATGAAAATTATAAAACATAAGACACTTAAAACACTGCCCTGAGGAACTCTCTCCTCTTGGGGTTGCAGGTCAGAGTATGCGCCTCCAACACGTACCTTGAATGATCGAGATGCTAAGAAACTTTGAATAAGTGACAGTAAAAGGCTTCTCCTCCACCAGACGTATGGCTGCTTTAAGATGCCGTATCTCCATGTTGTGTCGTAGGCTTTCTCAATATCGAAAAATATGGCCAGGACTAAGTGCTTTAATGAGAAAGCTTTCTGGACCGATCCCTCGAAACGTACTAGTAGGTCAGGGGTACTATGACCTTTGCGGAAGCCACATTGAAATGGACAGAGAAGGTGATTGGTTTCTAGGAACCAGTTTAGGCGCTCCAATACCATTTTTTTCCAGCAACTTACTCAAACAGCTGGTGAGAGCTATAGGGCGGTAGTGATCTGCGTCCAACCCGTCCCTGCCCGGTTTGACAAAGGGAAGGATGATTCCAATGCGCTATGATGAGGGGTAAAAACCTTTCACCCATATAAGTTGAGGAAATTGATGAAACCTATCGGCGCCATGAATTTCGGTGAGCCTGACGAAGGGTTTTTTGGCGAAGCGCACGAGCTCGACTTCGGTCGACCTTGTTGCACAAAGTTGGGTTCTTTCGGAATCGAGCATGGGCTAACTTGTAATTTTTGATAGCTGTTGCACACGTCGAGGTCCACCAGGGCACGGTTGAGCGGCCCGTGGCGGGTCGCCTCCGTGGGATGTTCTGTGTTGCTGCATTGTAGATAGTCGATGTAAAGTATTCTACTGCTGCGCCCACTCCATTGAAGGTCCCCAAGGATGCACTTGTGAACGGCGTCTCTTCAAAACCTTCCCAATCTGCATGACCTAAGTCCCACTTAAGGGGAATAGTTGTATGAGGGCTAACTTGAAGGGCCGACAAGACAATAGGGAAGTGGTCACTTCCATGGAGATCGTCAAGAATTGACCGTCGAAATTCCGTGAAGCAATCCAGGGAACAAACAGACAGGTCAACAAAGCTAAAAGAGTCCGTCTGGACATGATACGAGGTAAAATCGCCAGGATTTAAAACACAAAGAAAGTCAGATAATAAAAGAGACTAAAACACTGCCTTTGGCATTTCGAGTGATGTCACCTCAGTATGGGTGACGGGGGTTAAAATCTCCTAGTAATAAGAATGGGGAGGTCAACTGGTCTATAAGTTCTAAAAGTTCGGGTCTTGACAATGATAAACAAGGGGGTAGGTAAATAGAGCAAACGGTGAAAAGCTTGGAGGGTAGTATATAGGGGGATGGGAGAAACATGGTGGGATGAAGATACCATGATTGCCCCCCCCCATGAGAGAAGCTTCCAGCAGGAGCAATAGAGTTGAAAGTGAGAAAGCCGAGTACCGGCGGAAAAGGCCGTATACCCAGTTTATTCTCTTGAAGACAAATAACTGCGGGGTGGATAGTCGTCAAGAGAATTTTGAGTTCTTCCCACTTTGGAATAACGCCTTGGCAATTCCATTGTAAAATGGAAGATATTATGTGGGACGATTAGATACCACTGTGAATATATTATTCTCTTTTGTGGCCGATATTGTATTTGAGCTTCGTCCCAAAGAGCTTGGGAGACGGAGAGCTGATTTTGAGGATCCTGCTTTTGCAGGGGGAGATATCCTAGATGGAGCAGTAACTGAGGCTTTTTCCGTGGGATTTGGAGAACCGACCGAGGCCCTTGGTTGTAATTCGGGCTCACAATCTGGCGGAAAAGGAACATTGAGAAGGGATTTTCGGCCGGTAGATCCGGATTCATGGGTCGAGGGTATTTTCAGTGTCCGAGGGGTTGCTCCAACCGCCCCGATTGGTGATGTTGGAGTATCAACAGCTTTCATCGGATCACTAGTAGAAGGGTGAGTGGAATGGACAGGCGATCTGAGCAAGGAGTGTGGAACTGGGTGTATATCTGCCATCGTTTGGATCAGGACGAGGCCTAAGTCCTGCGGAAGGTGGGACGGACTTAAGGGCATAGAATGTTCAGCCATAGGGAAAGAGTCCATTGAAGATTCTCGGGGTTTGGCCGAGTCAGCTCCAGACGCTGCCCGCTTATTGGTGGTCGATGATCCAGGTGAGGAATCCTTCCTCTTACCACTAGGCTTTGGGTCTCGGGGCCGGGTGGATGAACCTTCACTGGTCGATGTTGAGGATTCTTTCAAATAGCATCTGATGTCTTCAAGTGTTTCACCCTGAACGTCTCTCTCAGCTAGAGCTGCTGGAGAGAAGGAGGCTACATTGGTTAACTCGGTGTGAGAGAAGAGCCGGCCGAGTTGTGAGGTTTGTGCTCAAGCACGCTGGCGGGCCTCTCATATATCTAGACGTAGGGATTCGCGCAAAGCGAGCACCTCCTTTTCATATAAAAATATAGAGCAGAGTTTTAACGCAGCACTGTGGGTACCTCCGCAGTTGGCACAGCGGGGTGTTTTGGTGCATTGGGGGCCATAGTAGTCAGAGCTACAGTTCACGCAGGAGCAAGGGTGCCGACAGGCACGGCCAACATGTCCAACTTGATTGCAATTGAAGCAGCGTCTGGGTAGTTCGATGTAGACTTACTAGGACACGAAGGTACCCAGCTTTAATATACTGTGGCAGTTCTCTCAAATGTTAAAATCAGTGTCGCGGTTGAGACTCTAGTGGAGCCTAATGTTTTAGTTACCCTGTGTACGAGTGTGACACGTTGGGTACTAAGCTTACTCTGAAGGCGGGTGGGGTCGTAGTCCTTAAGTTCGTTTGAACGGACGACATCCTTGACAAAATTAAGACGTGGATGGGGCGAGACAGTTATTGGAATTTCAGCTATCGAAGATAGATTTCGCACAAGGTTGTGTTGAGAGTGGGATGACACCTCGACTACGACATCACCACTACCTCTTGACCACATCCGGCAGGGTTCACCACAGCGGGACTCAAAGGATTCATTGACGTCAAACACATCGACTTTTGCAAGTGGGGTGTTGGATGATGAATTCATGACAAGAAAGCGAGGATAATCTAAATCTGGGTCTACTTCGTTGGAGTAGGGGTCCAACGAGCGAGTGAAGGCTGAAAGGGGAGCTAAGGAACGTTTGGCACGAGAACCCTTACGAGAAGGAGAGGTTTTTGGTTTATGGCTAGCCATTACAAAAAGAAATACTTCGCATTCTCCCTCGGGACTCCCCACCATGGAGGCCTACAAGGGCCCGGCACTACTGCAACTCTACAATCAGTTACGTCCGTTATGTCTTCTTGGGGAATGGATAAGGATCCACCAAAGCATCTTTAGAAACCTAAGAGGCTGCCCGAGTTTCCCTACACACGGAGAAGATGGGCCACCGATGGGTTTATCCTTGTGCATTCGGTAGACGAAGGCAGTTGAGATGCCCAGCCTCGTTTACCTTCATGAAAGAACAATTCGGAATCAATCCATTAAACGAGCAGAGGTCGGGTATCCATAAGTTCCACTAGATAGGTGAAGGAAGAGGGGGGAAATAAAGGGCAGTGGAAGAACGTAATAGGGAGAGGGGGGAGAAAGAGGGGTATGTTAAAATTCTAGTTGGCAGCACCATGGGACCCCTAAGGGGCACAGATCTGACCCCCCTCGCCACGAGAAGGCCAGAGCCTCTCTGGGAACAACTCCTGAAGAAAATATCCCAGAGAGGGAGGGGGTATATATATATATATATATATATATATATATATATATATATATATATATATATATATATATATATATATATATATATATATATATATTGTTTGTTTATGTGTAGAATGAATTCCCTTTATATCTTTAATTGTTTTTTTTTTGCTTTGTATAATCGTAGGATAACTCACTCTCGGGCCAGTGAGCCCCTTTTAATGCTATCATATAGAAAAATATCGTTCGGCAAGCATGTAGTAGCATGGTTAGCCTCGTTGGCTAAAGAACCTTCTCACGCTTGCGCAAAAAGACCGAGTTAATTCTCGTCTGCCGATATGTCTGACCCTAGAACTCTTCCCTTCGGAGGGAGAGAGGGGGGGGAGGAGAACCTTCATTCGATCCCTATAAATTCCGTGGCGCCAGAGATGGAAGGCAGTATCAGCCGTCCTCCCTGCCCCGTCAGTATCCGCCGTCCTCCCTGCCCCGTCAGCATCCGCCGTCCTGCTGGCCCCTTCAGTATCCGCCGTCGTCCCTGTCACGTCAGTATCCGCCGTCGTCCCTGTCACCTCAGTATCCGCCGTCGTCCCTGCTCCCTCAGTATCCGCCGTCCTCCCTGCCCCGTCAGTATCCTATGTACGCTCCCGTCGGTACCCGCCATTCGCGTCCCATTGGACTCTGCACAATTCTCGCAGAAATCCTTAAGCTTCGGGTATTCTCGTTAATTCACGTGAGTCTACCTCGACCCGCTTCCCCCGCTCCTCGAACGCAGTGCGCTCAATTTCGATTCGTGTTACTCGAAAGCAAGATTTTAAGTTCCACCCCCGCCCCCCGTAATAGTCATTATCCAGCGACTATTGTTTGAACTTTGCTACCTTGAACCAAATCTTCGAGGTAACAGCAACGCGCAACTTTCCTGTGCAAGTGCTCCCTCTGCCCCCACCCCCCCGAGTGTAAGCCTCATCATCGGCTTAGTTTACGCTCAAGGTCGTTCGAGCGTCCCTCGGTCAATATTGTCCGTTTGTTTGTTCGTTGAACCCCCCCCCCCCCACCTTAGCTGCTGAAGACCCGTGTAAATCTAGTATGTGGATAGCTCATTTTAAAATTCCTTTTAATCTTGTAACGTAATATTCATTTACATATTAGAAAAGTTATTTTTGTACCAGTTTTTCTGTTATCCCGGAACTCCAAGATAGTCGACTATTGGCCGACCTACTCTCAGTTAATTTGCACTCTGCTTATATTGTAAACTTCCCACGCACTCGTAAAGCAGAAAGGGTGAACTAGACCCTATTCTACGACATCTATATTAAACTGGTGTAAGTTGTGTAGGGTTAACCTGCGACATCTATATAAATCTGGTCTAAGGTGTGCGGGGTTAACCAACGACATGCCCACAATAAAAAAAAAACAACTAATAAAAGAACAAAGGAGTCAAGATGCCCACAAACCGGTGCGATAAATAACTATAAATCAAATGAAACACAAAATAGAAACCTAAGGATATAGCATATTCTATAATTGAAAGGTTTGAATACCATGACGGTAGAAATAGGAAAAACTTTATTTATATATAAAAAAAAAATAATCATAATAATAATATAAAACTAAATGAAAAGAATAAAATAATAAAATAAAAAATAACTTAATAAAATAAAAATAAACGAAAGAAAAAATGCAATAATGATCGCAAAGCGGACAACCTCACCACCAGTAGAAAAGACGTAGTAAAGAAAAGAAAACAAAAAGAGTCAAGAAAAGAGAAGAATTCAAGAGATACCCTCTACACCATGGCAATACTTAACTTCTATTTTATCTAAATTTATCAAATACACATTGACACATTTTATTAATCTGATCTGATTTTCCTTTTTAGATGATCAGAATTCTTGGACGAAGTACATCGGGTATGTACCCACCGCCACCCGGTAAAGGATGTAACGGTTTCGAGGAGTGCGAAAACACTTTTGCTTAGTAAAGGACTGCGTACACCGCCAACCACAGATAACAGCCTAACGGAGAGTCTACGGGTGAATTTTTATTCACACTTAAAAAAGAGATAATACAACATTAAAATCGGAGAATAATAGTTAACTGAGAGCTTAAACGGTACAAAAAAGATGTATCTGATTCAAGGATTATAGAATTTAATAAGATTGCACAATACTCATCTATGAGGTACTTCTGAGTCAAATAATGTTCTGTAATATGGTTTCAACACCACAGGACTTCTCCAGATCCAAAAACACCGTGAGGTAGCGCTGTCTACGAAGGAAGACCTCGCAGACGGCATCATCCAGTCAAAGCAGAGCATCTGACATGGAGTGGAACTTTAGGAAGCCGCACTAGGCAGAAGACAGTTTGCCTCTAATGCCCAGAAAAAAAAGGCTAATCTAACATTTACTAATTTCTCCATCAACTTGAACACGCAAGAGGTTAAAGAGATTGGGCGGAAGCCGGCAGGGGTAGAGTGATCTCTTCCCGGTTTGCGAGAAGCGAGCACAATAGCGATTCGCCAGGAATCTAGGATACTCTCTACCTAGATGCTGTAGAAGAAATATAACAGAAAGGCCATGCTTCTCTCACCAAGGTGTCGGAGCATGGCGTACGGGAAATCGTCCGGACCAGGGGGCAGTGTCCGCGCACGAAACGAGAATGGAACGCAAACGTAGACCTGTCGTTGAAGGGTTCTCTGCCTGTGGAGTTAAAGTCCAGTCGGCGGCCTTCAACGATATCAGGACGGGCATTGAATGCTGGCCAAGCGGCATACAGCTAGAGAATGCGTTCGCGAAGGATTCTGCGACGGACGCGGGGTCCGAGATTGCGGTCCCATTTTCCTGGAGAAAGGAAGAGAGGTCCTGCGAGAACTTGCCCCGAATTATTTTGAATCGCTTCCACACCTCTGCTAGAGGGGTCTCCCCGTTAAGTGAAGACACGTATGCCCGCCAAGAATAGCGGCGGGCGTGCTTTGAAACATACCGGAACCTAGACCTGGCTCGACGAAATTCACCGCCCACGGCGATGAGGTTGCAGGAGAACTTAACGGCATCATCCGCTGACCTTAACTCCTCGAATGAGATAGAGAATTCATGCATTTCCTAAAATACGGACCACAGCACGACCGGGGTGAGCTCTCAGGCGGCAGCGGCCCAGAAAATATTTGAATGGGAAAGTACTCACTACAATGGAGGTCATCGACTAACCTCTACCCCAAATCAGGCTGTGCATCCGGAGAGCACAAAGATAAATCAAGACAGGAAAATGAAGCGGTTCTCGGGCAGTGATGCGTAAACCCTCCACATTCAGGACACTCATCTCCAGCTCCACCAGGACTCGACCACTAGGATTAATCGAGTAGTCTCCCAGGAAGAGGCGTCTGCTGTTGACATCACCGAGCATGAGAAAGGGTCTCGGCAATCATGCCACGACGCGGAGGAGATCCTCCGCGTTGAAGTCGACTGACGCTGGAATGTACGCGGAAATAACAGTATTTCTCTTATCCAGGTGCAGCTGCACAACTACTGCCTGAAAGGAGGTCTCTAGAGCAAAGAGAAGAACGGAGACATCATGGCGGGTGTAAATGTCGCATCCTCCTGCCCGACCCCCATCCCGGGGTGGTGGGTTCGCAAAACACTCATAACACCGGTAGGGTGGACAGGGGGCGTGCGCCCAGCATGGTGTCCTGCAAATAGATAGCTAACGGGGAACTGGAAGAGACGAGTCTCCGCAGCTGCTCCCAGTTGGCCCGGAGTCCGCGACAATTACATTGGAGGGATATGGCCTCTAGGGCTAGCTCGGAGATGCGGGGGCCCTCTTCGAAGAGAAGACCCTGACCGGAATGTCGTACGCTTCCCGGAGGCAGGACTCCGGGTGCTGTTGGCCAGACAATAGGCTATCGCTTTCTAGGGAGGTTGGGCTCGCCCTGCGAGTCTTTTTCTCCCTGCACCTCGAAACCTTAGGCAGGCTTTGGAGGCGGGAGTCATCCTTTTGGAGGTTCAACCATCTCCGAGCCACCCAACCTACCTCTGGGTGTGGGTGTAGGAGCCGAAGCTCCTTTAGTGCTGTCCTCCTTTCGCGGCGCAGCTTTAGGAACCCTCACGACCAACTTCAGGAGTGTTGCTTCCTGTGAGTCTAACGACTCGGTTGAGGCGCGTGGCCGTTTCACCTTACGGGAAACGGTCACGCTGGGGGTAGGGGGAGCCCTGGTTTTAGCCGGGTCTGGGTGTGAACCCTTTCTCCCGCCACCTTTATCAGGGGAGCACCCGTGGTGGGTAGAACCGGCAGAGTTCCGAATGGGCGCAAAAACGACCGTGCTCGTAGGCCTGGAGGGGCCAGGAGCAGAGGATGGCTTTCTTAACATTGAGGCATAGGACGTACCAAGCAGCGCCGGGCGCGCCAGGACCAAGTCCTTAGCCTCACAAAATAAGAGATGATCCTGGGCCTGAAGGGCCAGGAATTCCTTCTCAAAGAGATACTCACCACATGCCTTCCAAGAAGCGGGGTGCGGCTCTCCGCATTTCACACACGATTTGAACTTATCGTGTGCAGTCTTGGAGCAGCTTGCACCAACTTCGGTTCACCCAGAATTTGCGCGTCTAGGGGAGCGATTCGTATGGCCGAAGCGGTGGCAGTAGTAGCACCTCCACGGCGGTGTCACGAATACCTTCACGCGGTAGTGATACTAATCGGCACGCACTGACTCAAGGAACTCGTCACAATCGCACGTGACAAAGAGCGTAGGGGTGGGTCTCGAATCCCTCCCTGTTTTTCATCACACGTTCGACCTTGACCGCTCCATGGTCGGCCAGCTCTAAGGTGATGTCATTTATGGAGTACTCTACGAGTTCTCTCGCATAAAATATTCCTTTCACGAAGTTCATGGTAGAGTGCCGCGTCACACTCACCGGCGTGTCATCAAGCTTCTGAAGGGCACTAATTATAGCCGCCTCGGAGAGATTCGACGCATTCGCCAGAAGGCTCCCGTCCTAGGATCGGAAGAGTTTGAAGCCAGTGGGATCGAAAACGCCAGATAACCTCTGAATGAGGGGTCCCGCTATACGAACTTTTGGTCTTGGTCTGGGACTACCTACCCGGGAGAGCACCAGAGCGGACGCGCCGATCTTGGCTTGGTCGCATACCGAAACGGCAGCGGCCACTTGGTTCCCGCGGAGGAAGAGGAACCCCGAGTCTTTTTTTTTTCCTAGGCCTAATGGACCGCCCTCAGCAAGATCCTTCGCAGATGGAAAAGGTATTGGCTGTCACAGGGGCATCAGCCGGGAGAAGAGACCCCTTCTCTCTTGTAAGGCCTCGGGGCCTGAGCCGTCTGAGGAAGAGCTTGCAGAGGGGCGGAGTCAGTTTCATTGCTTTGCACCGAGCCCAGTTTCAACCCTATGAAAGGTCCTACCATCTGGGGCTGGGTCACCCCAAGGATCAAGTCCAACTCAGAGGGAGCCCCCCCCCCCCAGGCATCAGAGATCCCATCCGAGATTCTTTTTTTACCTTTTAATGACAGCGAACCGGCATCCGTCGAGGAAAAGTGTGGGCAGGTACACTGACCTCCTGTAAACTAGTCGCACAAGCCTGCAGGACATTAAGGGGCCAGAGGACGACGGGCCCTGCCATCCCTTGCTCTGCACAGCGCACTTGCGACTTTGGTCTTGGCCTGGGCTCCCTCACCCGAGGGCGCCGAGGGGCAGGGCATGACAATCTTGGACAGGTCACTTGCTGAAATGGAAGTGGAACTGGCCGTCTTCGGAGCTCCCGCGGATGGAAAGGAACCCTTAATGCTCTTTGTTTTCCTCTTAATTCTTTTCTTTTTAGGAGAGGAGGGTGGGGAATGAACCCGCTTCTCCTCACCGCGGGAAGGAGCCCCTAGGCCGGACGGACCGGCCTCAGAAATGGAGGTCTTGGCTTTCAAAGGGGAACTAGCCGGGAAGGAGGTCCTCCTCTCCTCGTGATTCATCGAGGGCCCGACCCACGTGAGGAGAAGCTTGCACAGGCGGATTCAGGTTCGGTGTTTAACACAGAGCCCAGGTTCGCCCCTATGGAAGATCCTGCCCTATGCGGCTGGGTCACCTTCAAGATCATGTCTAAATCAGGGGCGGCCTCCATGTGCCCATCGCCCTCCTCCCCCTCTAAAGGCATCACGGATCCCATTTGAGGTACCTTCAGTCGGATTCTAGTCTCTGACCAGCTGAACGACTTCTATCGAACAAGAGAGGGGGACAGGCACGCCGACCTCCCCGAATGTCAAAATACATGAGTGCATGATTGTAATGGGCACGGCCTGATGGGCCCCTTTCTCCCTTGCCTCCCTAACGGGGTTGTCCTTTTCGAGTCCCTCCCATCGGGAGCGGTTATTTTGGGCCGCCTGCCTAATCTTTTGGTACTCCCCTGCAGGGGCGGATCTAGGTATGGGCAATGTGGACAGCCGCCCAGGAGGGCATGGATCGTTCGGGGGAAAGTAGTTAGTTTTAGTTTATATATTTATTGCACATAGTTTAGTTTAGTTTAAGGGAAAACAAGGCGGCAGCTGCCCAATCCTAATGGATTCTTAATGGCAGCACTGTTAAAACGGGGTCGCCCGAAAAAAGTCAGAAGAGGCGTGGGAGACACTCAATCAAAATGGGAAAAAGCAAAGGATTAGAAGAAAACAGTACAACACACAGAGGCACACTTAAATTACGGGCATACAGCACGCATTCTAAAAAACTACACATTTTCACTCTCTATAGGGCATTATTGCACATATGTGTAGTTTTAAATGTTAAGGTCATACGCTCAATAAACAAGTTGGTTTGTACATAGTGTTGGTGTGCTGATTTATAAACCTTTAGTTCTGTATGTTGGAAGGTGGGTCTCATTACAAAGGGATGGGGGCGCTGAAAAGGGGTTTCGCCCAGGACACCATATAGGCTAGGATCGTCAATGGTCCCCTGTGATAGAAAAGGGGAGGGGGGACTTCTATTGGTAGGATGATGGAGTAGTCCATGAGCGACTCTACAGAAGCGCTTGAAAGGGAGACCCCAGCGCCCTTGAGCTAGGAGAAAAGCAACCCTCATCTGGGTTAAAAGGGCTGGAGGGACCCCTAAGAAAGCACAGGGGAAGGGGGGGAGGCACCGCCTTTTCAGAGGTGGAGATGTCCAAGAGGAGCTCCAAAAGTGGTCAAAGGGAAGCACATTTGCTGCATGCAGATAGTGAGAGGGAAGGCCTCCTTCACCGGTCGTGCTTCCCGACACCTAGGGAGGGCGAGGCCGCGCTTGGAACTAGATCTCCTTGCGCAGTCCCACTATCTTTTATTGTCACCCTATTTCTAGAATAAGGAAAAAAAAAAGAACAGGCATAAAGTAGATAATATGAACCCCCCCCCCCAATGACTTGGGAGGGAGCGGGGGTTAGAATAAAGTGTCCATAGGATCAGAAAATTCCAAAAAGTGATCATTTACACATTCTCGGTCGACAGGTCGAGCGTTAATAGACTTTGCCAACCAGGACCACCATTCGGTCCAAATTGACCTCGAGCTTTAACCATAAAGGATGGCACCGGCGTAGCCACCTTATTTGTGCATTGGAAGGTGAACAGTAATCATTTTTATTATTATTATTATTTCAGGAGCCCATCTGGCGACTGCCTACTAGGGCAGAAGTCGCCGTACTCATATCACTAGGCTATATTAAAAAAACAACAACAAATAAATATGTAATTAACAAATAACGATAAAACTGTAAGGCTAAAAACAACAACAAAAGAAAACAAAGCAAAAAACGTAAGAAGGAAGCGTGCTCCGACGTAGAGGATAGGCCTGCCTTCCCCCGGCGCAGGAATAGGTGACCTACAAAAAAGGTCAAATAAAGTAGAGGAGGCGAGAGCAGAGTAAAGAGCCCAACGCCCCCCATACCCAATACTTTCCCTAGCCAGCGGGCTTTCGGCACTCGAGGCATGTACGGACATCACGGTATGCAATGCCACTCCACTCAAGCACATAAGTGGACGAAGGTGCGCCAGGCAACCACAACCTCTGTGGTTAGAAGAGCAAGTTTGGAAAGGGTTAGGATGGTATGTAATAAAGAGAAGTAAAAATAGGCGGGTCCACTAATGAATACATAGAGCGGTAATCTCCTATTATTATCATACCCTGGTGCTAGATGACCCCAGGATGGCATGCAGTTCACCAAGTTACCATGGCTACCGTACCGAACTCTGTCCAGGAGGAAACGGTCATCGAGGTACACAGTGCGGGTAGAAAACGTTGAGGAGATAGCTGTAATCATAGTAAATAATACTACAAAATTATAATAAGAATAATCCATAATAATAATGCAGTAATAATATAATAATTTAAATACATAATCATAATAATAAATGGTAACACTAATAAATACTATTAAATAGTAATAAGAATGATAATAACAACTAATAATAAAAATGCAAGATAGTGCTGAGTGGGGCCGAGTGGAAAGCACCCCAGCTTTCCAGGCTCCATCAGAGAGTTCAAGTGTGCCCAGTGACAGGGCTTTCCTATTTTGCACTCAGACCGGGGGATTTGCAGCTCCTCCAGGCCCCAAAATAATGTAACAGGCTACACGGTTGGGTGAGTCCAAAAATCAAAGGTGTTCGGACTATAACGCGGAACCCGTCCGTTCATGCGTGTTGATGAGGAAACAATACCAGCAAAATTTAAGTCTTGTAGCATGACACCTTCATGTGGTGCAAACGCTTTGAAGTTTGTCCCTATTGCACCACCCCATGCAACGAAGGCAAGATCCCGCCTCGTACAGTTTTGCAGTGCAAGAAGTGGTTTCAGTATTGTTTTACGTTATGGAGAGATCTCCGTCTTATTCTCCTGTTTATTGACTCATGTTCCTTTTTACAGATGTCATCCACGAGGTATGCTGACAAGTTATGGCTCCTAGGAGCCCCAGCAACTCGACAGCTGCCATCGAGTGTTCGCCGAACCGTGAGGAAGTCCTGTGTGTTTTGCAATACCACGCAAAGCTAAGCCCGCGTGATTTGATGTTTTCAGTTCGGCAGACGGCACTCAAAGTTCAACATTAGTACTTCAAGTCGAACATTCCGATCATTAATCCGTGTGATATCCTCAAGAAAGTACGGCGTCTGCACGAAGGGTACAACGGATTGAAAAAATCAAAATCCTGGACAACAGGGCAAGGTGAGGAAAACAGAGCCAATTTCGTTGCTTCCCTGAAAAATTTGTTCGATGTAGCACATCACGACGCCATGTACTTGATCAAGATCAAGGAGGACCGCGAGTTCCTTGAAGTTCAGAGGAAGCCGGGCTGGCAGGGGAAGATGGGCTGTGTGGATCCGGCCTGGGTGGAAAGAGAAACGGACACAGCTGCGTAGTCCAGTCAAAATATGACCTGAACCCCTCTCACCACAAACAAATTGCAAGAAATTGCTTCATTGCATTATTTTGTTGTTTCAAGTGTAAATAACGATACAACAAAAGTTTACCAAAATTGGGTTACCAAAATTGGGTTACCAAAAATGGGTCAAAATGGCGTCATACAAAGATGGCTGCCTCTGCCACTAGAAACACCTAATTTTCCAGTTAAGGCGGTTAGCTCTTCCGTACTTTGATAAGTGTTCATTTCAGTGAACAAGTGACTTTGCAAAAGTCTAAAAGACAATAACCCCATTATTCTGGGCTCTCAAAAAGATGACAGGCGCAGTCATAATGTCGTGACGTCATCCTGTAATGACATCAATTTGGTTGGTACATGCACTATGTTAAGTTATTGTTTTCATTCAGCCATTCAAGATTTTCGATTTTACTAACACTAAATTCTTTTGCATTTCAGAGCGAAAGAAGATGACAAGTCGAGGAAATTGTCCTTTATGCGGCAGTGAGATAAATGGTGAAACGGTGGTTATTGGTGAAAAGGGGGCTGAAGGAATCAATAAGGCCACCATCGACAGAGGCGACAGTATCGTGGTAGCTGCTAGTAGCGGGGTGCATACAAGATGCAGAGTGAGCTATATTAACAAGAAGCAAATATACTTGTTCAAGAAAGCCAAGCTAAAACGACCCCAACCTGTTAAAAGGAGTACGCGTGTTTCTGTCACACCTTTCAACAGTAAAACGCATGTTGGTTCTGTGGCAATGAGATAATAAAACCACTCGGTCGTGCCGATTTTAAAGAATTCAGCTGCGTCAAAACAGATTCATTCGTGGAGACAACTCTCTTACATTGTAAGGATCGTAATGATGACTGGCAATTCACTGTTCGTGGTAGGAGAGAGTATTTCGGAAAGGACCTCCACGCTGCTGATTGTGTGTACCATCGGTGATGTGACATCAATTTTCGCACGAAATGGGACATTCATTTGCAGTACAGAGATTGTCCAACTGAAAAGAAACCACGAAAGGTGGGAAGACCAAAGGACTCTGACCAAGAGCAAGCCTTCATCAGAATGTGCTCGTTCTTAGAAGAAAATGATGAGGAACAGTTGACAGTGGATGATCTTGCTAAGAAAATGGCAGAATATCTGGTTCAACCAGATTCCGTGTCTTATGGAAACCAGTACCTCAAATCCAAACTGGTTAAGTATTATGGGGTATAGCAATGCCTCTGGGCATTCCTATAATAAAAACATCCTGGGAAATATATATATATATATATAAATATATATATATATATATATATATATATATATATATATATATATATATATATATATAAATAAATATATATACATCAATAATTATGTAAAATTCATATCATGCAATTCTTTTACTTTTGTAAATTAAATCATATTTTATGTACAACTTAATAATTAATTAATTCATTTATTTTACTTGTCAATTCATTTAATGTACTACTGTTTCAAACAACATCTCTTAAAATTTCACACACAAACGAACAAACACACGCTTTCAGCTCGACCTTCTGGAACAATATTCTTTCCCATTCGACTCTCACCATTCTTCGTATAAAGGTCGGTAATCATTCCTTCTACAATTAGTCATTTACCTCCAAACAAATCATACTTAGTGAATTCCACTTCTCTCACAATTCTTTGCAAACGACCATACGAGAGTAGGTCCTAATTATATTTACTTCTCATATTGCAGCCCCTAATTCACAGCCCATCATAGTCACTATATTTATTTCACGTACTTCATTTCTCTTCACATCTCGTTACTATAAATCATATTTTACCATATCTTACATTGTATACCTAATCCAACTTATCTCATTGTAGATTAGTTGATTCTATGAATATATTTATATTTGTTTAATTGTTTTTCGTAAAACCCAGTTCATTATTTCAAAATTTATTTCGCTTTCGAAATGTGGTGTTGCTGCTGAGATGGTTCCACAATCTAATGAATCTTCTGGGTGCGATAAGAATGTTGATGGATGGAAGTGGAATCAACGAAATCCTGGGAAACATCTATGGCGAGAATGCGGTACACCACATCTTGTCAGGAAAGGCAGTTGAGCGTGCAGTAGGTGGTCATTTGCTCCTTGATCAGTGTCTCATAGAACAGGGTTGTAGACAGGATAATTTGTGATAACCCTGATTTTGCAAAACTTGTGAATGAAATTGTAGATCTGTATATGCAAACACTGACAGGAGACACACCACTGAATTTGCTCATCTCATCTGTTTGTCTCACTACAATTGACCAAGTCTTGTCTACCAAGAGAAATGAACTCTCAACTCATTTTAAAACAAGCAAACTCTGGTTGTTACCAAGAGATGCTAGGCGTTGTCAGGAAGCTTATCAAGGCTGATCTCATAGGATTCTAGATTATGCACCTCCACGCCATCGCTGACTGTTTGCCCATATTCGCCGCAGCTGGACATGCAAACTACTTAAAATCGGCCTACCTTTACTTCCAGTCGATGCAGAAACTAGAACAGAACCACCAATCCGTCTTCCATAGGTTCATAAATGGCTTGCGTGTCGTTAGTACTGGGCTGGCCTTGGATGTAACATGGTTATCGAGCAAGATCTTATGAGATCCCTCAAAACTATGGGTGGACTCACACGAGGAAGTGGAATGTTCGACCAACAAAGGGCCCTGTGGCCTATGTCTGTGCCAATGCAGAATTTCACAGGCCAGAGCTTCGTCACCAGTGAGCAACATAAGAGGGCAACAGGGTCAAGGGTGAGAAGAGATAATGAAGAACTGGAGAAAATGCAAACAAACTTCAAGCATTTTCTTCTTTTGCTGATGAAGCATCTTTGCACATTATAACAGGTGTAAACGCAAATGAGGATGTGAACGTCCATGACCTGTTTACTATCGGCAAGGAAACACTAGCAAATATGGAAGGACAGTCAGTGTTTTCCTTTTCATACAGAAGGAATATGAAGGCAAAGACCTTGACATCGGCGTCGACAATCAAAATTGCCGAAGACAGAGCAATAGACTCAGCTTTGTTGTTCCAAAGGTTTCTCGTAGTGTCTCAAACTGCAGAACTTTCACTCGGTGAGATCATGAACTACGAACTCTCGCCATATCCTCATGCACTCTTTGAAGCAAAACAGGCCCTACGGAAGGCAGACAAAACACAACTGATGCACGCTATTAAACCCTATGCCAAGGCCATTTCGGATGAAGCGGTCCTAGAGACTGCTCCTGAAGCAGAACACGTCTTAGATGGAGGTTCCCTTCTTCCTCGGCTGAAGTGGTCTGATGGAAAGACCTACACCTTCATTGCCAACGACTATGCAACATTCACTGTGAAACACTATAGCAAGGCTACGGTAGTCTTCTATAGTTAATGGTGGTCCAAGTACGAAGGACAATACACATCAGCGACGGGGACAAAATCGTGACGGTCATAAGGTGAATATCACTGAAACAACGAAATTCACTGGAAAGATGAAGGATTTCCTTTCCAAGAACGAGAACAAACAGAGACTGATCCATATGATTGCCGATCGCATAAAAATCAGATGATGTTGTGGTGGAGCGAATGTGTGTGTTTGTGGGGCCATTCTCCTACCCCTTTTTTAATACTCTCTCCCTCCCTCTGTAAGAATGTGTGTGTGAATGGGAATGTTTTTCTCTTCTTCAGCTAATTATTTGTTTATTATTTTACGCCACCCCTCTATTACAATTTTAATAGGATAATTATTACTGCCTTTTGTAAAGAGTGGATGGGATCGAAGGTTTGCAGTAACTTAATCAAATCTATTGTAAGTCCCGCTGGGACGGAAAGGGATTTCTTTTTATAGCCTCGAAAGCGCGACCGGATCGCATTAAAATACAAAGCTCGGAGGCGCCAGCCTTTTTTGAGTAAAACCTAGGCAACAATTGTGCACACTCGAGTGGCAGCCAGCAGGACTTCCCCCCGGGGGTAACACGTGAGGCCTTTTCTTTTTTGTTTGCATCGTGTGGTTGTTAGGCCTCCTTGATACGATTTCATATTATTCTGTTTGTCCGTTCTTCTCGTCTATTGTATTAAGATTTTGTTAGATAATAGGATTGTTTTTTTTTTAAATATCTTTTTGCTAGTATTCATAAGTATAGTCATATTGTCAAAGATTTTCAATTTTGGGAGGTAAAACGAATATATATATATATATATATATATATATATATATATATATATATATATATATATATATATATATACTATGGTTCATATATGAATCATAGATTTGTGGTACAAATATGTACCACATGGCCTCTCAAGCCAACCATTTGGGCCATGTGGTTCCTATATGCATCACCTGAAAAGAAAAGAAAAGAAAAAACAAAAATATCTTTATGGCAATATTTTACAGGAATTTCACCCAATTACTTTTCCCAAGTAATTTCTAAGATATTGTCTAGAAAAAAAAATTGTGGCCAAGGTGATGTACAATGGATTTGGCCCTTGGCAGCCAATGTATTAAGAGCAAGGCGAGATAGTAACTCCTCCATCAAAACGATCCTGCCGTGCACCAGCGCAGAAGAAAATCATATCCTCGCAAGTTTCTGCTGCTTTAGACCAGACCAACATAAGTGACCGCCAAGCTGCACACGCGCTGCTTCCATTCGCGGAAGAGCTGGAGCGAACGCTGGAGGCTTGTCGTTGAGCGCGAGCACGATCAATCGGCAGCGAAGACGTCATCGCAAGGGAAAGTCTGCAATCCTGAAAGAAAACTTTGCTCCTGATGTACCGCTCACACTCCACTGGAATGGAAAACTTATGACCTCCCTCACAAACGAAGGCGTGAAGATCCTCGCAGTTCCCATCACTGACGGCAAAGTAGAGCCTATGGAAAACATCATCCATTTCGTTATATCCGAGTGGGCTATTTCCGATCCAATTCGAGCGCTGTGCTTCGATACAACGGCGACGAATACGGGATCCACGGGTGGAGTGTGCGTTCGACTGCAACAAATCCTTGGTCGAGATCTGCTGCATCTGGCCTGTCGCCATCATGTGTTGGAAATTCTGCTGGGAGCCGTTTTCTCGACCCTCATCCCAGAAGCATCAAAAAGTCCAGATATCGTTGCCTTTGTCCGTTTCCGAGAGTTCTGGCAGTTTGTTGATCAAGACCGGTATAGGACAGCAAACGAAGAGCTCAAGGACTGGGTGGACGCCGTCCTCAAACTCTGCCAAGGCTACCTCCGACAGTACCACCCAAGTGATGACTACCGGGAACTGCTAGAACTAGCCGTTGTGTTCCTTGGTGGAATCCCTTATGGACGCAAGATCTCTTTCCACAAGCCGGGAGCAGCCCATCGGGCTCGATGGATGGAAAGAGCGATTTACGCTCTGAAAATGTGGATCTTCGCGCCTCAGTTCGCAGAATACAACAAACAGAAGCCGTCCACTTCACACGCAGTCAAGGCCACAGTTCCTCCAAAGCTGGGGGAGTTTTGCGTCTTTATCGTACGCTACTACATTCGAGCGTGGTTCTCAGCTGCATGTTCAGAAAAAGCCTCAAGAAACGACCTTTACAAAGCCCTCTCGAAAGAGACGAACAAGGCGATCACAGAGTCAGGGCTGAAAGCGTTGGGACGTTACATGTGGTCTTGAGCTTTTTGACGATGAGCTGTCCTTGGAGGAGAAGCGGAATGTTGTTGCCAACCTCCGAAGCGTGGAACCATCATGGGAACCTCTACCCAAGGTTCGCTTCGAGGAGGCTGACTGGCTTAGACAAGACCGTTGCTTCCTTCGTCACGAAAAACACTGAGAAATTCCTGGATCTGCTGGAAATCGACAAAGGGTTCCTCGACGTCTTTCCTGCCCTGTATGGGACAAACCACATATACCAGGCCGGGTCAAGGCGAGTAGGTGACCTCGTCACCAACGACGCCGCGGAACGAGGGGTCTCTCTGGTGCAGGATTTCACTAAGAACCCTCGCACGAAGTCGGATGACCTGTTACAATGCTTCTTGCACGTTGTAGAAGAGCACCGGAAAATATATCGGTAGGCCAAGAAAGGAAGCTTGATGAAATTGAAGCACTGATTTGTGTAATATCGCGCAATTTCTCCCGTCCATGAAGAAAAGTATGGTGATTGCGCGACATGAAGATATCGTTCAATCAAAAAGAAATTTCTCTAATTTTATTTCTGTTGGAAAAGGAAAAGAATAGAGAGTTCCGCGTTAACATCATTTCATTTTGAAATTCCACCCCTATTGACGTGATGGAGCCTAATACACTGGGTAACCCCCCTGCGGGTTACCTTAGCAGAATCTACAGACAGCTAAGACATCTTTTTCAAAGAGAAATAGGCGACATTTCGAAGAAAATCCACTATGAGACGCTCCGCAATTGGTACAGCGCCGAGGATGGTCTCAGAAATTACCATAGTAAGCCTGCGCGCAATCCACTTATGCAGAGGGGTGGCGACACGCAGTGCTCACATGACCAAACATATGACAATTGAAGCACCGCCTTGGATTGGATATATAGGGTTTGGCTGGTATAATTAAGTAACTCGCCTTAATATGCGATGGGAGATCTCGACGATCAAACGTTACGAACATCGTTGTTGCATTCACCTGAATCCCACCAACGGTTCGCTACTGTCTATGAATGCAAATAATCCCTTTGAGTGAAACATCTTAAGGTCATAGTCCCTTAGAACTTGTTGAAGGTTAGGAGAGATGAGACAATAATTTGAGAGCAAGCCAAGTCTCGAGGGTTTGAACAGAATAATGTTGGGGGGCAGGAGGTAACCTCCACTACCAGGGCTCTATCGTTACGGGACCACGTGCGGCTCGGTTCGCCAAAATTATCAGTGACGTCAAAAATATTAAGTTCGGATAGGAAAATATCGGATTTAGTTCGGACCAAAAAGGTGACAATCCAAATCAGGGTGCACTTCTGAGGAAAACGGCAAGACTGGAATGAGATCTAGAAACTTCTGGGTACTAAGTTTTTGTTTCTTTTTATCCATACACTATTATACTATTTAGGGGGGAGGGGCAGTCTCAAGCAGCGCGGAACTGCGTCACCCGATGCGCCCCTCGAAAGGAGGAAGGGGCCTGTGGACTCCTCAGCCAGTACCTTCATTTTAAAAACGAGAGGCTGCATTGGGGATTTTCTGCTCGGGGACGCAAAGACCAACGCGATAGGCAACCACGGCCGAGGTACCCACCACATCCAACTCAGCGCGGTTCAGCCGTGGAAAGACGCACCCCTGTGATGCAGGAGCGGCGTACCGAGACTGCAAAAGTCCAAACTTAAATTAAAATAAGCACTACCCCCCCTCCCCCATACAGATACTCTCAGTCGCAATTAACAACACATGACAGGTAAAGAAAAAAAGGGGAAGGAGATCATGAATGTCATAACAATGAGACCATATATAAAGGTCGGGGAGAGGAAAGAGGTATAACAAAAATCCACTTGGCAGCCCGCTCCAACAACAAAGCAGGAGCACTCTCACAGCGAACCTCTGAAAGCACCACGATTGTCGAGGGGACCATTACGAATGTGTAACGTCTTCATGGCTGGAAAGGGAATCAGCAAGCGGAAGAGGGACAGGGTGGGTGGGTCACAATTTGTCTCAACGTCGTGAAAACATAAGAGAGAGAGAAAAAAAGGGCCTTATGGGTTAATAATACTGGAATGGAAAAATCGGCATATTTTCGCTCATGCCCGAGGCTAAGTAAAACCAGCAGGGCACCCAAATGGACAGAGGCAGGGGGTAATGTTTACAAGTTATCTGAGGTTAAATAAGAGCACCAACGTATGGAAAATATCAATAGAACAATAAAAAATAACTTTAATCAGTCTTCTGGCAGTAATCATACAGGGCAACTAAATCCAAATACGAGACGCTGATCTGGGAAAAAGCGCACCCGAAAACTTTGTTCCTGCAAGCGCAGCAATACAAAATGGTGGCAATGGTGAGAATCGAGGTGCCTGTCCAGTCACACCATCAGTATTATTGATGCGTGCCAACCCCCACAACCGCATCTTGTGGCTAAGCGGTTCATGATGATAACCTATGTAAAAAATAGTTGAACCCCATTAATCGAATGCTACTCCAGCAATTTCCTCCGAAGGGGTCTGTGATAGACGAGATATGATCGGTATTTTATTAAAAATCAACATCGATGTGAGACAAAAATCAAGACGTTTGGCAACTTACAGATAATCAATGATCAAAGTAACAAACAGACAGGACTGATTCTTACGACATAGGGATAATATGAGGGCGCATAATGAACTGAATACCAGAGTAGGTCGGAAAAATATATACCTATTTATGTCTGCATGGAAAAGTACAAGGTGTCCAAAAAGTTACTATGCACTGGAAATATAGTCTCACCAGGAACACAGTAGTCAGAGACTTTCGCTGCCGCCCAACCACGGTGTGCATAGGAACAAGGTGTTAAAACAGTGATATGTGTTTGGGGCAAGAGGGGTGGGGGGGGTCCAGAAAAATAACTAAAGTAAAGTACCACATGACAGTTCTTCCTACAACGTATATCCTGCCCAGAAGACGTAACCAGAGTTTTGAAACCTGAGACTGTTGCTATACACGCCGGTGCTTGGGAGGGCGGGTAACAGTGAATCTGATCATTGTGATCATGGCAATTTTTTTTATTTAGGACCCCATCTGGCGACGGCCTACTTGGGGCATAAGTCGCCGTACTCACCAGAGCCTACTATTGGGCTATATTAAAAAATAAATAACAATGATAAAAAAGGAAAACAAAGCAAAAAGGCAACAAGTGGGCTCCGGCGTCGGGGGTAGGCCCGCCTTCGCCCGGCGCAGGAACATGCGACCTGCACAAACAATCAAATACAGTGGAGGAGGCCCATCTCCTCCAAAAAGTCGTAAAGTACACAGTCGGTGTGCACGAATCCGTCTCGAGTAAAAGGGACAAGCGGCAGTGACCCCGCTTGTCCCGGTACCGATAACGTGCGCGATCACCCAGACTGGGGCATTCAACAAGAATGTGCCGAACAGTCTGGGGGACAAAGCAGTCTTCACGGTAGGGCGCAGGCGAGCGCCCAATCAAATAGCAGTGCGTCCAATTCGGAGACGACAGAAAATAACTGAATCTGTTGCGGCATTGGGACGATACTTTAAGTTCCTCTCGACCGTCTCCCATCTTCTTTGCCAAGCAGCCCGTATTCCTGCCATGTAATTGGTGTGAGGAAGAGCAAAACGCTGGTCCGGTCGCCCAGTCCTCTCGGACTGTTCCCAGTAATTCCTAAATGTCCAGGAACCCAGCAGAAAATAATCTCGACATCCACCTGGCTCGCCAAAACCGCGGCGTCACGGATATCGCGAACCAGGGGATGCGGAGATTCCAATGCCCCGAGAGCACTCAGGGCGCTTTGTGAGTCGCTATAGATCACAATCCGGTCTCCGAACCGGGCACGTCGCGTAATCTCCCGTACCGAGCCGTGAAGACAGACGCAGCGCCCCGCTGACTTCAAACGAAGGGGATACGGCGTGGAAACCGACCCCTTTTGGGACCTGGAGCCATCCGTATACACTGGCACGGTTCCAGCGTGACACGAGGTGCGCTCCAAAAAGGACAAACGCAATACTCCCGGCGCTGTAGAAGCTTTAGGAGCAGAGGCGTGGCGACAAAGTCAAAGGTGGTACCCTCCAGAGTGGCGTCCTGGGCAGAACCAGGGAGCTACCGGCCCGAGTGCTATACCTAGTTCTAAACCCTTGTGATCCTAGCGAGACTATATATTTCCAGTGCATAGTAACTTTCGGACACCGTGTACTACACCCTTACATTTGCAAATGGATATTGCAAAACTGAAACAAGAATATTGATTTACTCAGTAATTTCAATCGAGCGTCTTCGCACTCAATTTGGAACTTCATTTTTCTACACGAATCACATGGAAACGAGCATTATCCCTTTTGGGAATCGCCGTCATCATCGAATGTGGCTACTGTTGCTTTTTAGTTTTTAGACTTTTCTCATCACCTCGACTTATAACTAACTTGTATTATAGTTATATTTAATATTCCCTCTTCTAAGAAAAGTCATTTTAATCTTCGACTCTATTTAAAGACTTGTCCCGTGATGAGGCAAGCGATTTCGAACTTGGTTGGCAATTCATGGAGACCAAAATAAGGTAAAATGGCATCCATGGTTTCTGTGTTGTCCAATGGAAGGTTACATTTCATTAATTGGGGTGAGGAGCAAAAACGGGAGCCTCCGGAGGTTTCGTCCCAGTTGGAAAGCAGAAGTAGTAGTCCTAAGCAAAATTACTGGTTATTTTTTAAATATATTTTTTGTGTGTGTTACTGCAAACCCTCTATTTAGGAACTCGTTATCCTTGTGGACAAAGCCTTGGACTTATAACGCCTGGGTACCGGGTATAATCCTAGAGAGAGGGGATACAAACTTCAGCTTTTGTGAGGGACTGGCCGCCTATTGGTGGAGGAGCTGTGCAGACTCACAGAGTGGTTGGTACCTCGTCCACAAGTCATCACGCACATAGCCAACCACAGCACAACATATTTACTCTCCCTCCATCAAGGCACCTGCTGATGGGATATTTATACCCTCATACCCATCACATCTCAATTTACCTGGGCACGTACTCTCCATAAACCTTAGACCCCCACCAAAACTGTTTTACACTAAACCTTGTTCACCTCTCCAAAAATAAAGACACCACGTTTGCCCACGACAAATGCGAATCAAACTACCAGGCATCAGGCTCCAACCTCTCCCACTCAACCGTAACCCCCAAACTACTGGACATCACTCTAGACCCATACATGACCTTAACTACCCACACAAACAACATTACCTCAGAACTCATATCCTAACTTGTTCTCAGGCGACTCACAAACACCAGCTTCGGATCACACAAAGACAATTTGTACATATCATTCCCAGCCTGAGCATACTTTAATATCTACCAGTTTCCCACGAGGTCGGCGCGCATCAACGAGAGTAAACTAACTGCTCCTTCCCACTCCTGTTATGCCCTAGTAAGCACAAGGCTACTACTCATCATTTTATCCACTCAGAAGGCACTTCTAAGTGACGCGGTGCCATGTCACCGCGTCAAGGTTCACACAAGATACAACCATTCAAACACACTCCGCCTCGCAAGTGGCTGCAGAGAAAACAATCCTTATACACTACTTCCACGAGAAACCAAACACCTACACACCAATAACCACCTAAACATGAGAGGCGCCAAGTTTTTTTTACCACAATGCTCTGCCCATCACATCCGCTAGACACCTCCACCTCAACCCCCCAAGCACAACACAAAATACAGACCCACTTCATTCGCATAACACTTCAAAACCAGGCCTACAATGACCTGCTCATAATTTTCACCACCAATCACCCATCCAAACCCATGTATGGTCAGGACACTACCCGCCCCCTCCCCACTACATGAATACAAATAAACCCCCTCTCCCTACTGCAACCTTTAGCAACTGGAAAACTACCCATCTCATCCTACCTGAACATCTTTCAATATAACCTCAGGAGAAGACCACATTGAAGAGAACCCGGGTCTATAAAAAAAAGGCCTTTTTTCTAGCTATATTTTTGGTATATCCCCCAAACAAAAAACTCCTCCCTGACATATACGGGATACAGCCTAGCGGAGTATAAACATCATTTTTATAACGAAGTTAAGCCACAACGGGTGTGGTTAGTCGCCGGATGGAGCGCCGATTCGGAATCCACATTAATCAGTAAGTCCACACTGATAAATAAAATGCATCAAAACTAATGCAGATTGGTATTAAAACCCCGACCAAATGAAACTATCACCTTGGTACCAATAATAGAAAAGTTGAACAAGGTCCATCACTTAATCGATGGTGGTTTTCATTTGGAGAAGTCGTCCCCACAAAATGCCGTTGATCCGCAAACATTAAGACCCGAGTTTCAGCAAAGGCAGGAACAATCATTTGGGAAAGTTCCCTTATTTTATTAATGAACTCGGATATTCCTTCTAGAAGCCAGGTACATAATTAATATGGTACTCTTGCCCAACTGTTCCTGTTCAATCACTTTTACTAAGGACAGTTTACAGTGATCATGGTTCCTATTTAGCTAGCAATTGAGCTTAGCTCTCTAACGCCGAAACCATGGGCAACAAATGTCTCGTGGGGAGGAGGGGGCTTTGGAAGTCCATTAACAAGAGCACATTGAGGGGGGGGGTGATCTGGATACGATTAGGATGCATATCTGCCGAGGTAACAAGACTCCAAATGATTATTAAGGAGGGAGAAGGAATAAAAATCGGAGAAGCACAGTGGGCACTGGAAGGGATCTTTCCCGGTATGGGTAACAACGTGTCGCTCGAGCGCCCTCCGAGTGAGAAAACGGGACCCACACAGCGGGCAATGATGGGGCTTCTGCTCTGGATGTCGGGCTCGAATGTGCCTTGCTAGGTTGGAGTAGTTATCGTAATCGCAATGCGGACACTGACCGGAGCCGAGGTTCTTGTCCTTCGAAAGATACTTCGTTGAAGAGGTTGCGACGTTGGATCCCACCTCGGAGGTGGGGCCCGTGCAGTTCACCTGGAAATGAGGTGAACTTCAACTAGGAAAGAAGAAACTGACAATAACCTGAACAGTGGAATGACAAAAACTAGAGTAAAATAATTTTAAATGCAGAAGCGAGGAAATGACTGCAGACATGTTTACCTACACATCTGTTTCTACCTTCAGCTCAGTCATGACATTAATATACCAAAAGGCTTCATTAGTTATGACAACCAATATGCAATTTCACATACCTCTAACATTGTCTCAACTTTGGTAGGATACAGTGCCATCTAAAACTAGGGAATGAACTACCAAACTATCTGTTATCTTGAAAATATTCATTAAATTCCCAATGAAAATAGCACAAAATATTAATTAAAATTTGCCTCTGATAGTGTCCAAGATTCATTTCATAAAACAGTGGATGAAAAAGTGATGAGGACAGTAGTGTCTATTTGAAGAAAGGATGTATACAAAACTAGAAGTAGATAGTATAAATACAGACATGTGCAGAAAACAACATAATTATCTCAATTAAACAAAATATTAATATAAGTATGTAGGCCCTTGTTCTGAATGACTTCAGCACATTTTCAACCACAGTTCATCAATTTGTCTCATTATTCAGACATGATTTTATTCAATTCTTCTTCCAAATTTTCCAGAGATCTTCAACATTCCTTGGTTTCTAAGCCAAAACCTTATCACCAAATATCTTCCATAGATTCTATATGAGGTTTAAATCAGGGCTTGCACATACCAGTTCACATCAATATTTACAGCATCCAAGAACTGCCTCTGTTTTTCATGTGTAACAGAGAGAATTGTCCTGCATGAAAACAGGCTCACATACTCTCAATATTCACAGAGAGGAAAATATAAGTTTCTGAAGCAGATTCTTGTATATTACAGCATAAATGAACACTTGAAAACATGCTTGGAACATAATGCTGTCACCTCCAAATTTAACTCCTTTTTTTTCATCTGGGAGTCAATCATTCACCTGTACACAGCCCATAATTGCTGGTTCCCAAATGACCCAAACCAATTAAATTTCTCTTGTTGCTGGAAAATAGTTACACTTTTCAGCACACAAAAGTACATGCTCAATAGCGAAGGCCAACCTAGCTACTTTATTCCTTTTACTTCTGGGTGTTTCTTTGGTTGGGGAGAATGCTATAAGTCCTACCTATCTTACGTAATGTGTGACAAATTCAGATTAATGTTCTTGGTTACATGTAATACTGCCTGTTGTCTCCAATCAGCCCTTCATCAACATCTGTTGCAATGTGCAATCATCCTTGGAAGTGAATTTTTGAAGGCGACCCATTTTTTTTTTAAACATGCACAAGCTGGTATCCTCATTGAGCTTTATTATGCTTGAAATCACACTTTTTGACCAATTACAATGCCTCAAAATATCAGTGGCATTCTTTCACTGCACAGCCTGCTTTCTGAAGGATGCCAACATTAACTCATCTCACCTTCCTGATAAATGAGTAATACTATCAGTAGTAGTCAACAATATATGCAGCACAGTGTTACCATACATGCATTATGAATTTTTACATCTAAACTGGAAGTTATAAGTAATAATTTTCTAATTCTGTATCTACTGTTTATGAAATGACAATTGGACACTATCAAAGGCAAATTTAAAGAATATTCTGTATAATTTTCATGGAAATTAAACAAGTATTTTCAAGTGAAAGGAGATTTTTGTATTTTGTTCTTTAATTTTAGTTCTGGATAATAACATGAATTTAAATAGTAGCATAGTCTTATTTTCTTTGTTGAATTTCATTGAAAATAGATGCTAAGTTGAACTACAATTTGATATTATTAGAGAGTAGGTAGGGCTCTCAATGTGTTGGTGGGGGGGGGGGGGCAAGGGAACTGAGATATTTTTTTTCTTTCTTTTGTTTTTAATTTGCCCATCTGGTAACAGCATTCAAGGGCATAAGTTGTAATTAAAATTTCAGCATGGTGTTAGGCTACTCTAAAATTACCAAACCAAACCCAAAACAAAATAAACAAAAACCAAAGACAAAAGTTAAAAAAAATCAATAAGGAAGCATGTTAAGGCTTCATGGGAGACAACTGACACCAAAGAGAGTCATATATAATGGAGGAAGTACTGAACTGTGACTTATTAAAGTGACGATGTTATTTGACACAATTAGAAGACAAAAGGAATTTATTGAAGAACAAATAATATATATTTAGTGTTAATTAAGTGATTATTTAAAAAAAATTAGGAGCCCATCTGACGACCTCCTACTTGGGCATAAGTCTCAGTACTCACGACAGCCTAGTACTAGGCTCCATTAAAATAATATGATGTGACGACCCCCCCCCCCTCCTTGACAAAAAACAATAGCAATAAAAAAGAGAAAAGGAAAGGGGCAACAAGCAGGAAGCACACTCCAGCGTCGGGGAGGAGGCCCGCCCTCCTGCCGACGCAGGAACGTGCAACCTACAAAAATCAATCACCAAAAAATCCAGTTAAATAAAGTGGAGGAAGCCGGCCTTCAACCAAATGTCAGTGTGCACGAATTCGTCCCGAGTACAAACGACAAGTGGTGGCGACCCCGCTCATCCCGGAACCGGGACAGGTAGCGTGCGTGAAGATCACCCAGATCGGGACATTCAACAAGAATGTGCCAAACAGTCTGGGGGACAACGCAGTCATCGCAAAAAGGCGCAGGCGAGCGCTCGCTCAAATGGCGTTGCGTCCCGCGAGTGTGTCCAATTGGGAGACGACAGAAAGCAACCTGAAGCCGTCGCGGCAATGGGTGGTAGGCCCATGGGAACACTCGCAACTTTAGGTTCCCCTCGACTGTCTCCCATCTTCTTTGCCAAGCAGCCCGTATTCCTGCCATGTAATCTGTGTGAGGAAGGGCGAAACGCTGTTCTGGTCGCCCAGTCCTCACGGACTCTTTGGCGCCCTCATTCCCCGCAATTCCTACATGTTCAGGAACCCAGCAGAAGAAAATCTCGACATCCGCCCGGCTTGCCAAAACCGTAGCATCACGGATATCGCGAACCAGGGAATGCGGAGATTCCGAAGCTCCGAGAGCACTCAGGGCGCTTTGTGAGTGGCTATAGATCACAATCCGGTCTCCGAACCGGGCACGTCGCGTAATATCCCGTACCGAGCGGTGTATTGAACTAACTCGGCCGTGAAGACAGACGCAGCGCCTGGCAGAGCCATGCTGACTTCAAACAGAGGGGATACGGCGTGGAAACCGACTTGGGACTTGGAGCCATCCGTATACACTGGCACGATTCCAGCGTGACACGAAGTTTGCTCCAAAAAGGCAGAGCGCAATAGTCCCGGCGGTGTAGAAGCTTTGGGAGCAGAGGCGTAGTGACACATAGTTAAAGGTGGTACCCTCTGGCGACTGCCTACTTGGGCATTAGTCGCCGTTTTAAAAACTTGCCTAATACTAGGCAACTTTAAAATCGAATTCAATAACACACCCAAATAACAAAAAACAACCCAAACACAAGACTAAAAATTTTAAAAAAAGGGAAAAGGAAACGAGTAGTAAGCAAGCTCCTGCATCGGGGGGAGATCCCCCCGGCGCAGGAGCGTGCGACCTATAAGGGGGGGAAAAAACCCTGATTAAATAATAGGGAGAAGGCCCCTCCCCCAAAATGTCTACAAGTCCACCGGTCAATGTGCACGCACTCGTCCCGAGTACAAGGAACAGGCGGTAGCGACCCCGCCTATCTCGGCACTGGGACAGGTAACGTGCGCGAAGATCACCAAGACTGGGATATTGGACGATAATGTGTCGAACAGTCTGGGGGACGACGCAGTCGTCACAATAGGGCGCAGGCGAGCGCTCCATCACATAGCGTTTTTTTTTTGTTTTTTTTTATTATGTCATCTGGCGACTGCCTTCTAGGGCATAAGTCGCCGCACTCTAGCCAGCCTAAATCTAGGCTACATTAAAAGCCAGATTATATAAAAAAAGGGAAAAAACAACAAAAAACAAGAGAAAAACAAACTAATTGAAAAAATATAGAGCGAGCTCCGTCGACGGGGAAAGGCCCACCCTCTCCCGCCGAAAAAGACCGCGATCCATAGTTGAACTTTAAATAATAGGGAGAAGGCCGACCTCCTCCAAAAAGTCTAAAAGTCCACAGGTCGGTTTGCACGAATGGGTACCGAGCAGAAGAGACAGGCGGTAGCGACGCCGCCCATCCCGGTACCGGGACAGGTATCGTGCGCGAAGATCACCCAGACTGGGATATTCGACAATAATGTGCCGAACAGTCTCGGGGACGAAGCAGTCGTCACAATAGGGCGCTGGCGAGCGCTCCATCAAATAGCAATGCAACGAGTGTGTCCGATTCGGAGTCGACAGAATGCGACCTGAAGCCGTCGGGGCATTGGGAGATAGGTCCATGGGAACAGTCGAGGCGCAATGGCACGCAACTTTAAGTTCCCTTCGACCGTCTCCCATCTTCTTTGCCAAGCAGTCCGAAGAGCTGCCCGTATTCCTGCCTTGTAGTCGGTGTGAGGAAGAGCGAAACGCTGGTCCAGTCGCAGAGTCCTCGCGGACTCTTTGGCGCGCTCATACCCCGCAATTCCTACGTGTCCAGGAACCCAGCAGAAGATAATCTCGATATCTTCTCGGCTCGCCAAAACCGTGGCATCACGGATATCGCGAACCAGGGGATGCGGAGATTCCAATACCCCGAGAGCACTCAGGGCGCTTTGGGATTCGCTATAGATCACAATCCGGTCTCCGAACCGGGCACGTCGCGTAATCTCCCGTACCGAGTAATGTATTGCCATCAGCTCGGCCGTGAAGACAGCGCCTGGTAGAGCCCCGCTGACTTCAAACAGAGGGGACAAGGCGGGGAAGCCGACCCCTTCTTGGGACTTGGAGCCATCCGTATACACTGGCACGGTTCCAGCGTGACACGAGGTGTGCTCCAAAAAGGTTGAACGCAATACTCCCGGCGCCGTACAAGCTTTGGGAGCCGAGGCGTGGCGACAAATAGCCAAATGTTGGACCCTCCAGGGTGGCGTCCTGGGCAGAAACAGGGTCGCCACCGGACCGAGAGCTATATCTACCTCTCGAAGGAGTTTCCTGGCCCTAAACCCAAAGGTCTTAGGTTATGACTGGCGTCTCTCGGCGGCATAGGCACCATCGAGATCAGCTGCGGATGCAGTGAGAGCTGTTGGCGACTGAGGGAGGAGCCGGGCTCGCGCGTACAGGCGAGTGATGCACTGCACGCGGCGCAGAGCGAGTGGCATCTCCCCAGCATCGACCAACAGGCTCACAATGTGGGAAGTGCGGAAGGCATCGGTCGCAAGGAGAAGGCCGGTGTGGTGGATCGAATTCACCTTGCGCAATAAACGCTCGGCTGCGGATGCATAAAACTCGCATCCGTAGTCGAGCTTCGAAGGAACAAAGGATCGATAAAAAAGTAGGGAAGTAGCCCTATCAGCGCCCCAAGCGCTGAACGTCACGAAACGGAGAATATCCATACCGCGGGTACAAGAGACCCTAAGGCTGCGAATATGAGCCTTCCTAGGTGAGGCATCGGGCGAATACAAGACCAAGGAAACGGTCCGATTCAACCACATCCAGGCGCACCCCATTAAGAAACAAATCTGGGTCGGGGTGGAGCCGTAGATGGCGGCAGAAGTGCACCACCTTAGTCTTGGCCAAAGAAAACTGAAACCTGTGCGCTTCGGCATAGCGAGAGACGCGGTTCAATGCCTGTTGGAGTCGACGCTCCAGAGTTGACATCTGGGCCGCGCCAAAAGAGATCGAAAGGTCGTCCACGTAGAGCGTGGCGAGAACATCTTCCGGTAGCACCAAGGTGATGCTGTTGATGCTCAGGGCAAAGAGTGTGACAACGAGGACACTTCCCTCTTCCTGCTCCTTATGGAGGAGAGAGCTACCCCCACCCGTACGCGGAATCGACGATCTCGCAAAAATTCAGATATAAACATTGGAAGGCGTCTCCTCGCCCCCATCGTTTGGAGAGTCTCCATGATTCGGTATCGCCAAGCAGGATCATAAGCCTTCTCCAGATCGAAAAAGACCGTGGCGTAGTGCTGTCTACGAAGGAAAGCCTCGCAGACGGCATTTTCCAGTCGGAGCAGAGCATCCGACGTGGAGTGGAACTTGCGGAAGCCGCACTGTGCAGAAGACAGATGGCCTCCGCTGTCCAGGAAAAAGGCTAATCTAACATTTACCAATTTCTCCATCAACTTGCACAAGCAAGAGGTTAGAGATTAGGCGGAAACCCGTCGGAGTAGAGTGATCTCTCCCCGGTTTGCGAAAGGCGAGCACAGTAGCGATTCGCCAGGAATCTGTGAGAAGACCCGCCACCCAGATCCTGTTGAACAAATAAAAAACAAAGGTCATGCTTCGCTCACCAAGGTGCCGATGCATGGCGTACGGGACATCGTCCGGACTATGGGCGGTGTCCGCGCACGAAGCAAGAGCGGAGCGCAACTCACTAACAGTAAAACTGTCGTTGAAGGGTTCTCCGCCTCTCGAGGTAAAGTCCAGCCGGCAGCCTTCGGCGACATGACGACGTGCATTGAATGCTGGCGGAAGAGCATCCCGGCTAGAGAATGCGGAAAAAGCAGTCGCGAATGATTCCGCCACGGAGGAGGGGTCCGAGATTGCGGTCCCATTCTCCTGGAGAAGGGAAGGGGGATCCTGAGAGAACTTGCCCCGAATCCTTTTGACTCGCTTCAACACCTCTGCTAAACGGGTCTTCCCGTTAAGTGAAGACACGTATGCCGGCCAAAAAGAGCGGCGGGCGTGCTTCGAAATATACCGGAACCTAGCCCTAGCCCGACGAAATTCAGCGACAGTGAAATTGTTCGGGCGGCGCTTATAGCGCATGTAGGCATAACGCTTCTCTTTGAGGGCCGTCTCACACTCAGCCGACCACGACGAGAGTGGTCGGTGTGCAAAACGGCCAGACGTTCTAGGAATAGTAGTCAGGCCCGCAGCGATGAGGTTGCCGGAGAAGAACTCAACGGCCTCATCTACCGACCTAAACTCCTCGATTGAGATAGAGAATTCAGTCATTTCATGAAATGCAGGACACCGCGCCCGCGCCAAGCACCACCGAGGTGGGCTCTCAGGCGGCAGTTACCCTGAAAATGATAATTGAATGGGAAAGTGATCACTACCATGGAGGTCATCAACCACCTCCCAAATCAAAATCAGGCTGTGCATCCGAAGAGGACAAAGATAGGAAAAGGCAAGAAAATGAAGCGGTTCTCGGACAGTGACGTGTAAACTCATCCACGTTTAGGACACCGATCTCAAGCTCTTCGATCAGATCGGCAAGGACTTGTCCCCTGGGATTTATTGAGTAATCTCCATAGAGAGGATGCCTGCTGTTCAGGTCTCCAAGCAAGAGAAAGGGCCTCGGCAACCGTGCCACGACGCGGAGGAAGTCCCCCGCGTCGAAGTCAGCTGACGGTGGAATGTACGCAGAAATGATAGTATACCTCCTTTCCAGGTGCAGCTGCACAGCCACTGCCTGAAAGGAGGTATCTAAAGAGAAACAAAGAACGGAGACATCATGCCGGGTGTAAACCGCGCATCCCCCAGCGCGGCCATCTAGCGGTGGTGGGGTCACAAGACCCTTATACCCCGGGAGGGCGGGCAGGGGGCACGCGCCTAGCATGGTCTCCTGCAGAAAGATAGCTAACGGGGAACGGGACGAGACGAGCCTCCGCAGTTCCTCCCAGTTGGCCCGGAATCCACAGCAATTCCATTGAAGGAATATGCCCTCCAGGCCTAGCTCGGAGGAGACGCGGGGGCCTTCCTCGAACAGAAGACCCTCACGGGAATGGCCGTACGCTTCCCGGAGGCACAACCCCGGGCGCTGTTGGCCGGACAAAGCGCTGAAGGCGCTGTCGCCTTCGAGTACTTATTGGGGGAGGTTGGGCTTGCCATGCGAGTCTTTTCCTCCCCCCGCCTCGAAACCTTAGGCGGGGGGGGCCCTCTTTTCGAGGAACCACCGTCTCCGAGCCACTCGGTCCACCACTAGGCGTGGGCGAAGGAGCCGAATCTCGTTTGTTGCTGTCCTCCTTTCTGCGGACAGCTTTAGGAGCCCCGGAAGATGGCCTAGCGACCAACTTCAGGGGTGTTGCCTCCTGTGAGTGTAACGATTCGGTGGAGGCACGTGGCCGTTTCACCTTACGGGAAACGATCACGCTGGCGGAAGACGGGGGAGCCCTAGTTTTAGCCGGGGCTGGGTGTGAACCCTTTTTGCCGCCAGCTTGACCAGGGAAGCGCCCGCTAGAGTAGAACCCGCAGAAGGGCTCCGAATGGGCGCGGAAACAACCGTGCTCGTTAGCCTGGATGGGCCAGGAGCAGAGGGTGTCTTTCTAACCATTGAGGCATAAGACGTCTCAGGCAGAGCCGGGCGCAACAGGACCAAGTCCTTAGCTTCGCGGAATGAGAGTCGATCCTGGGCCTGAATGGCCAGGATTTCTGTCTCAAGGAGATTTGCGTCATATTGCTTCGAAGAAACGGGATGCGTCTCTCCGCAATTGACACACTTGGCCACACACGATTTGGACTTATCGTGTGTGCTCTTGGAGCAATTTACACAGACTTCGGGTGACCCCGACTTTGCATGTCTACATGAACGATTCGTATGGCCGAAGCGGTGACGGTAATAGCACTGCCGCGGCAGTGGCACGAATGCCTTTACGCGATAGCGGTACCAACCGGCACGCACCGACTCTGGGAGCTTGTCACAGTCGAACGTGACAAAGAGTGTATGGGTGGGTCTCGAGACCCCTCCCTGTTTTCTCATCACACGTTCGACCTTGACCGCCCCATGGTCGGCCAGCTCTAAGGTGATGTCCTTTATGGAGTAGTCAACGAGTTCCCTCACATAAAATACTCCTTTCACAAAGTTCATGCTAGAGTGCGGCGTCATACTCACAGGCAGGCCATCGAGTATCTGCAGGGCACTAATCATGGCCACCTCGGAAGGATTTGATGCATTCACCAAAAGGCTCCCGTCCGAGAAACGGGTCACCTTCGGCTCTCTATGCCGGGTAGTCTCTGAATGAGGGGCCCTGATGTAATCTAAGCTCCACTCTCCACACTAGCACTTTTGGTGTTAGTCAATGACTTTGCGCCTGTGGGGGCAGAGGGACTGGACGTGCCGATCTTGGCTTGTTCACTTACAAAGTGGAGTAGCCTCATGCATCCCAGCAGCCGCGGTGGATACAGAGGAGCCCTGAGTCTTTTTCATCTTTTTTTTTCTTTTTTGGAGGATGGTGGGGAATGAACCCCTTTCTCCCCTCCACTGGCAGGAGCCCCCAGGTCAGATGGACTGGCTTCAGCAAGGTCTTTCTCCGAGATCGAGAAGGTCTTGGGGGTCGCAGGGGCACCAGCTGGTGGAGGAGATCCCTCCCTTCCTAGTACTGCCTTGAAGGACCTTGCACAGGAGCCATGATGGAAGTTCCTACCATCTGCGGCTGGGTTGCCTCAAGGACCATGTCTATCTCCTGGGGGGGGGGGGGAAGGGGCAGATGGAGACCCGCAGGACATTACAGGTCCCATTGGCAGCAGTGTTGCTAGTCAGGTTATTTGCGGAGGGGGGGCACGTGCCTTGACCCCCACTAAGGTCAATATCCAAGCCAGCAGGTCTTCTGAGGGAAGGGTTTTTTTTTGGGGGGGAGGTTAGGAAGGGGCCAATGGGCCCTGTCTTCTCTCTACCCCTTAACAGGGTTTGACCTACCAAACCACTTCAACATGAAAAGGTCAGTTATGGGCTGCCTGGTAGTCCCCTTGGAAAGTAAAGGAGGGACTGCCACTGGAAAGAAGGAGGCACCCAAGGGTACCTCCAGACAAGGGGGTGAGGGGGAGTCCCCTACACCCATAGGCAAATAAGAGGAGTAAGCCTCCTCTCCAGTTAAAGAGTTTTTGAGTCCCAGTGAGAGCACAGGTGACGGAGGACCTCCATTTTTTCAGTGGAGCTGCCCAAAGGAGGCTCCGTCGATGGTGAGGGGGAAAGGGGAAGTTTTATTTTGGGGATTTTCATCATTAGGCATGGGGACCCTATTCTTTCTGCAGGAAACAAATGCTAATCACCCCTCGCAGTAGCCCACTCTCCAAGGGGTGCATATGGGGATGGCAGAGCCAGATACCAACATTTTAGGCCACCCTTCCCGCCTGGTGAGCTGGCATCTCTTTGGCATGGCGTAAAAAGATAGATAATCAAACTAGAGCTCTGGGGTTAGGGAACATGGCCCCTCCCACCTCTCAGCCCCAATCCAGGAAAATAGAGGCTGACCAGAGAAAGATGTGGGAGAGTTTGTAGGGGAAGTAAGGAAGTAGGGGAGAAACACAGCATGTCTGAAAGAAGAGGCTAAGCTGCGGCCAGTCAGGGCACTGAGTCCCGTCAGCACAGAGATAAAATTGCGGCGTGCCCCTTACGAGGGAACATAACAGAAGATAATATCGATATCCAACTGACTCCCTACCAATCACACTAGCTAAAGCTCTCCTCTGATAGATTATGTTGCCCTTAGTGGAGTGAATAACCAGGAAGCATTGAAGCCAGCGGGCTAAAAAATGCCTGGTAGTCTTTGAATGAGGGAGCCCGATGTAATCGAGGCTCCGCTCTGCACATAAGCACTTTTGGTCTTAGACACGGAATCTGTCCCCGGGGGCATAGGGGCCCTACATGCAGATCTTGGCTTGGTCACTTACCGAAGTGGCAGCAGACACATTTGTCCCCGCAGCCCTCGCGGATGGAGAGGAGAGAGAGGAATGAACCTGTTTCATCCCTCCACCGGCAGAGCTCCCAGGCCAGATGGACAGGCCTCAACAAGGTCCTTCTCCAAGATCGAGAAGATCCTGGCGATCGCAGGGACACCAGCCGGAGGAGATCCCTTCCCTCCTCGTACTGCCTTGGAGACCTCAAACGTTTGAGGAGGATCTTGCATAGGAGTGGACTTGGGTTCGGTGCTTGGCACTGAGCCTGGATTCACTCCCATGGAAGGCCCTATGGCCTGAGGGTGGGTTGCCTCAAGGAGCATATCTATCTCGGGGGGAGCCTCCATTTGGCCATCACCCCACAAGATATCACATGTCCCATTGGTAGTGGTATCACAAGTAGAGTATGGGGAGGCACAGGCCTTGACCCCTGCTATACAAGCCAGCATGAAGGAAATTTACTGATGGTGAAATGTTTGGGCAGCCCTTATAGCACATGCAGGCATATCGCTTCTGCCTGAGGGCCATCTCACACTCGGCTGACCACCATGGAAAGCAGTTGGCATGCAAAACAGCTAGATGCTCTAGGAATATTTGTTACAAACACGGCAATAAGGTTGCCGGAGAACTCATCAGCCTCATTCCCAAAACTAAACTCCTTGGTTGGGATAGAGTAATCAGTCATTTCCAGAAATGCAGACCATGGCATCTGCTGCAAGAACAACAGGGGTGGTTTTCAGGCGGCAATGTCCTAGAAAATGACAGTTAAATGTGAAAGTGGTCACTACCATGAAGATCATCAACCAACTCCCGCCCCAAATCAAGCTGTGCATTGAGAGTGTGCAGGGACAGATCGAGAAAGGAAAATGAAGTATTTCAGGGCAATGAAGCATAAACTCATTCATATTTAAGACACCAATTTCCAGCTCATCAATCAGGTCAGCAAGGGCCTGACCCCTTAGATTGATCTTATACAGTGCCCATGAAAAGTATCCGACCACCCTAAAATTTTTTATTATTTTCAATGATATTCACACACACATAATTCACTTTCTATTTGTTTTAGCAACATCTTGTAGTTTTCATATAATGCTCTGATATGACAGCTTTCCAATGCAAAGAACTCAAATTTAATATAATTTATTATCTGATGTTTCTGAATGAACTATCCAGGAGTGGCTACAAAAAGAACTTGGATTACCATCTCGCCATGGTGCAAAGAAACCATTCATAATGAAAAAATGTGTAACAAATATGTCACATTTTGTCACATTGGACTGTTGAGGAGTGGAAAAAAGTTTTATTTACCAATGAGTCAACATTTTTAACATTCAGAAGCTGTCCTAAAAAGGTTTGTCAGCCCATTGGCTCAAATAGAATGGATCCTAAATATACCCAAAAGAAAATAAAACACCCTCCAAGTATGATGATTTAGGGTTGTTTCAGTTTCCAAGGGAGAGGAAGCATATATTTCTTTTCTAAGAACACAACCATAGGGCTGGGAGAGAAAAATGTTAATAGATGAGTGAAAGTGACAAAAAAAAGTGAGAATAATGGTGAAAGTTCTTACAAATTAAATATTTATTAGCTATATAATGAACTAAAAGTTTAAGTAATAGATATTAAAGTAAATCTTCTACAGACCTTGACATTTAATTATGGAAACGCCATAGAGATTCAAGGTTTTTACTATGAGTTACACATGAAAACAAAAATTTATTATGTTAAATTTTTTAATGGTCAATTCCACTCATGTTCAGGACATAGTCCAACGGCCTTTATTAATAATACTTACATACCAAACAAGTCAATATCACTGATTAAAAATTAAAATGAGCATAAAATATAAATAGGCTAAATGACATAGCATTAACATCACTGCGTCTTATACTTTTTAGGTTTCTCAAAGTAGTCACTAATAAGGCAGTTATATGGTTTTTCAAATTTTGAAATTATTCTTTTTTCTTCAGCTGCAGAACTCTGTTTCCTCCTTTTTAGCTTTATATAACTTTAGCATTGCATTAGCTATCTTGATTTCCATCAAGTCATTTTTGTGAATACCTTTTTGACTTGATGATTCCTTTTGTGTAAGCATGAAAGTT
This sequence comes from Ceratothoa steindachneri, assembly GCA_963969495.1. Lineage (NCBI taxonomy): Eukaryota > Metazoa > Arthropoda > Malacostraca > Isopoda > Cymothoidae > Ceratothoa > Ceratothoa steindachneri. The sequence continues at coordinate 143,651,905 of OZ018331.1, read as the reverse complement.
TTTCTCAAAGTCTTTTATGATCAGCTTTTTTTCTTCTATTTCTCGTTCAAACTTTTCAGCAGCCTGTTTTTCTTCTTCTGTTTCCTTCTTTTTCTTTCCTCTTCTATTTTTATCTTTTTATTTCCTCTGGCATGAGCTGAATGAGCCACATTCAAAAGCTCTCTATTAATAGGGACCAGTTCAGGTTTATTACTATATGTTTTTAGTCCATTAAGCATTTCAACTGACATTTAAGGTGGTTTCATCCAAAATATTGCCACTGATGGAGAAACCTATTTCTACATCCGAATTCCCATGTAAAGGGAAAGGAATGCTTTCGCAAATTTTGAAATGAAGGGGTGTTTCATTTCACCACTGCTATTTTTTTAATCAAAAATCTTATTCCACAAAATGTAGACATCAATATCTTGGTCAATATTATTGGCATCACTAACCTGGAAAAGTCTCCCCTCATCTTGAAGGTGACCTATCTCAAAATCCATAGGGTAAAGTTTGCTAATAATCTTTATATCAGTCAAACAATGGTCATTTTTTATCTTAAAAAGATTTAGGAATCTGAACCGTTTTACAAAATTGCTATTTAATGGGGATTTATCCACTAGGTACAATAAACCCTTTTTATAAAAACTTGGGCAATTTTTTTTTAAATCTTTTCTTTTTTCTTCGGGCAGGGTGTTATACTCACTTTCAATACCACTACCACAAATCACATGTTTCAAAATTAAAGCACTGGTTTCCCATTCTTTTATATCTACAGAGGCATTTGCTGAGGTAAGAGCAGAAGAGCTTTTGAACATCCTGCTTGATATGTAAATTTAATTACAACAAAAAAAATAATCAAAATTCATAGAAAATATGAATAAAAATTTGATTGTGGTTGACACATTCTGATAGTTTATCAGCCCCCAAATATCATATTAATAACTATTTTTAAGGTGCTGTGCAATCCCGAAGGCATAAACACCTGATAAGTATTTTAATCAGGGTAAATTCAGCTACAACAAAAATGTGCTACTATTAATTATATTTTATTCAATGGAATTATAAAGATTAAAAAAGAAGTATCAAAATTCACAGATAATATGAAAAAATTAAATTCTAAATTAAACAAAAAAAAGTGAAACTACTCCCAGCCCTGGAACTATGAATGACGCACGGTATTTAGCAATGTTACAAGATAAACTTCCAGTGGTAATGACAATCCATGAGACAGAAACATTCATGCATGATGGGGCACTTTGTCACAAGGCTAAAATTGTAACAAAATGGCTTAATGACAAAAAATTTAATATTTTGGATTGGCCTGGTTATAGCCCAGATCTCAATCCCATAGAAAATTTATGGCTAATAATAAAAAATAAGGTTAGAGGCCAAGACAGTAGCTCTGTCAAAAAATTAAAAGAGGCCATCATAAAGGTATGGTGCAATGAAATATCAGTGGAAGTTTGTCAAAACCTGATAAAATCCAGGCCAAAGCATCTACAACAAGTCATCAAATCCAAAGGAAAGATGATGAAATACTAATATAAGGTTAGTCAATATTAAACAGGTTTTTTTTATGTTAAAAATACAAATTTCAAGGGTAATCAGATACTTTTTGTGCCACGCAAGGAGGTACGCATGAGATACGCACCACATTGCTTTGAGGAAGCAGGGTGTGGCTCTCCACAATTGACACACTTGGCCATACACAATAAGGAAATATTGTGTACAGTCCAAAGCAACTTACACAGATCTCAGGTGAACGTGACTTTGCACATCTAGATGAATGATTCGTATGGCCAAAGCGGTGGTAGTAGTATGTCCATGGCAGTGGGAGCGATACCAACCGGCACACACTGACTCATGGAGCCTGTCAGACTCAAACCTGATGAAGAGTGTAGGGGTAGGTCTTGAGGACTCTCCCTGATTTGTCATCACACATTTGACGTTGACCATTTCCTGATCAGCCAGCTATTCAGTGATTTCTTTTAAGGAGTAGTCTGTGAGTTCCCTCACATAAACAACTTTCACTAGAAGTTCATGGTAAAGTTGCACATCACTCACTGGGGAGCCATTGAGTGTCTGAAAGGCACTAATCATCGCTACTTTGGAAGGGTCTGATGCATTAGTCATTAAGCTCCTCTCTGAGAAATGGGTCATCTTCAGCTCTCTAGCAGTCAACTAGCTAATGCTCTCCCTCTGATGGAGAATGTGGCCTTTGGCCAACAGCTGCCAACTGTGGACTGAGTAACTAGAAAGCGTTGGAAGCCAGTGCGTTCAAAGTGGCCTTTGACCAATGTGCTGCCATCTGTGGAGTAACTAGAAAGTATTTGTAGCCAGCAGGCTAAAAAAATCCAGGTAGTCTCTGAATGAGGGGTGATGATGTAATTGATGCTTCTCTCAGTGCTCTTGTGACTTTGGTCTTTGTATAGGCCTCCCCACCCTAGGGCACCTCAAGGTCAGACTTGCCAGCCTTGGCTTGGTCACTCGCCGAGGCGGCAGCAGACAGGTCCATCTCCAGAGCACCCCTAGTCTTAGATTTCTACTTCTTGCCTTTCCTCTCTGGAGAGGAAAGTAGGGAATGTAGCTGCTTCTCTCCACCCAAGAAGGTGCTGAACTGATGCACCAATCTTGGGAGGTGGTTCCTCCTCTCCTTGTGAGTCCTGTGGGAATTTTACAGCACCCCCCTGTGCTAGCAGTCAAGGCAACAGCTATGAAGTGAAAGTATTAATGCAATTTAACCTCACGTGGAATATATCCAAGTGTGGTTGTCCCACTCCAGGGTTGCATCTAGGTGGGGTGGTCATGTCAACCCTACTTGGAAATGACTGACCAATGTACTGATGACAATGATGCTTACACAATGTTTAATGAGGTGATAAAGATCATGATAAAAATGCTTTTCTCCTGATTTATGAAGTAACAAAGTTTGCCAATTGAAACAATGTGAAAGTAGATCTATTAGAGAATAAGATGAAAATGGTTGGTGGTCCAAGGTAGGCAGATAGCAGCCATAGAATGAAAGTGAGGTACGTATATACATGTGGTTTCTGCACAACAATGGACCTGTATAAAATGTAGTACGAGGAAAAAATCAAGAGTTTGAGAGTAGGAATTATCTTTAAAATGGAATCAAATGCTTAAATTGGCCATGAAGGAAAGAGCAACTTGCTTTGCTGCTGACTTCTTAAATATAGGAGTAGGTCTAAGTTGCTTTATAGATGAATATAGTTCAATCAATTATCATTCATGGTTGAGAATTGTATGAATTCTGAGTGTAATCTACATAAAATGTTCTGGTTGTCTGGTAGTTTACCTTGCATTGATTTCCAAAGAGAATGCATTCATTTTTTTACACAAAATATATAATGCTTCATAATTTGGTTTAAACAAGAATAGATAAATGAATGCTGTGCATTCTGTGTTCACAATCCACCGACATTGTATAGTCCCCAAAATGTAGCAGTCTGAATAATGCTATTATGTCGGCATGAGGTCTTTGGGTAGACTATTGCAGATAGTTGCCTAGCCAATATAAATCAAAAGAGAGAGTCATTATGTGTGAGTTAAAACAGCAAATGACCTTCTAGAAACGTCAAGAGGCTTCTCTGAGAGTGCAAGAGTCAGTTGAGTCACCTGCTTTCTGACTGAATAGCGAATGATGTTGAATATGATTGTATAGTGAAGCAGCAGTTCATATAATCATCAACAAACTCTTACCTATATAATTTCTCACATTTAACCCTTTAAGAGCCGCATGGACCAAAAGGTTTTATTATGTACCTCCCATTTTGTTTTATTTATATTGCATGCAGCCAGCTAGCTCTATTCACACACACTCTCACACAGCCAATTGCAACACCAGTGGTAAACTCCCTTCTCTTTGCACACACATAATCCCTTTACATCCTGAAACATACTGAAAGGGTTTCCATCTCCATGCACCTTTGGAATAGGTAGTCTTCCCTTGGATACCGAAGGTTTTGTACATAATGGTCAATGTACTACCAAACTCTTCCTGCACCTTACACCCACCTCCCCAAAGAGAACTCGGGCTTGCCAGCAATTGTCATTTGTATCTTTGATATTGATTATTTGGTTGGAAAAAGTGTGGTGTAATTAGTAGATAAAAGAAAAGAGTATTGTTGAATTTGCTGGACCCTACTGCAATACTTTATGAGGTTGCAACATAACTTTCATCATATTCTTCAATAAATTAGAACAACTTACCTCTCCTTGTTTCTCAACATTCACTGGAGGGACTTCTGAGTCTGAATTCAGGTGAGACAAAGTTCCCCAAACAGAAGCTGACTGTAAATATAAATGAGATAAAAAATAGAGAATTCTGTTGATGGAGGAGTGGGGAATTTTAAGATTCCTAGCTTTTGTCATTAGGACAATCTACCCAAAGGCTGTATCCACAAATTAGTCTTCTTGGAAAATCAGGAAGGGATATCTTTCATGGCTGCACCTAATGCATCTATTCCTGCCAAAGTTTGAACTGTTATGCAGATATTTCAATTAGCAATAAAAAGCTGGTATACAAGAAGAGAAAGAGGAGGGAAAAATGGGATTAAAATAAGGGAGGAGAAAAGCTAACCAGTCCTACTTATCCCTGCAGACACTGGACTATATATAGAAATTTAAGCTTCATAATGAAACCAGTTTTAGTGCAGAGGCCTATAATCATAGCCTGTTAAGGACTTCCATCAACATTGAAAACCTTGCTTACAATTTAATACAAAAAGAAGAACCAAACCTGTTCTTGATACGAATTCTCAAAACTAACTGAGCAGAATGAATCCTGAGAAATTGGCTGACATAAATTCTCCTCAACCTTACAGAAATCGCTAACATCCTGCGGCTCAAGTGGAATCATTTCTTTCCTATATTCAAAAGGGTCATCTGGTTCTTCCTTGATGATAGTATTCTGCCAAGTAAATTAAGCATCAACTTTTACATTTCAAGCAATGCTTTTACATTATAACAGGAAAAAATTGACTTCTTATTAAAGCCTACCTCATCATTCTGTGGAAGTAAGTTTTCCTCAAAACTGGTATTATTTTCCTTCTCTGTGTTTAAGGGTGTGTCCCTCACAGTTTCATCTGCGAGGTTACTAGACTTGTTTAAATCACTCATCACTTTTCTTCTCTTATTTCCCTGTTTTTGGTTACTTTCAGGAGATTCGCCTTCTAAACAACTTCTTTTATTATTACTACTACAGGTCTCTGTGCCTGAAGACTTGTCATCTGGCACAACAAGTCCTTTAATTCGCAGAGTTTCAGCTGCTTTCAATAAAGAAGGAAGACTGTCCTGAAGAACATTGACTTCACCCTGATACATATAATTCAGAAGTAATTCCATCTGCTTTGGTTCAATGTCTTTGAATATAATATAAGGATGTGAGCATTGCATTTTCTCAAAAAGTGCATCAAAGTAGTTGCTGCATGTTGACAAGATAAGTCTATGCACTGGGAAATGTGTATCTTGGCAAACAATTGTCGCATCACAGTATTTTTCCTGAAAAGAAAGATTTGGCTTATATACCATCATTGATTGCATTAGAGTACCTCAAAGAGGGTAATACTAGATAGTATTGCCTTGTGATATTACAAGACAATGGGAATAAGTAATATTAGCAATGCCTTCAGCACAGTCAATATCCAAATCAGTATTCAATTTCTAGAAGAAATAAAGACTAGACTAGCAACCAAATGTTAAAACTAAGATTTGGCCTTCACCACAAAGTGAACAGTCCCACTCTCCCAGCCCTGAACAAAAATGTATATTTCCTTTCCAGGAAAGAAAATATGGATACATACTTGCCCCGATGGTGCATATGATCAACAAATTACAGGTGTTTCAGGACAGTGCCTACATTTATTTTTTAAAAGTGAATGAAAGTAAAGAAAGTGCTTACTTTAACTTTGCATTTCATCAAAAGTAAAGGTTAGTGACAGACATAACCAAGGATTATATTTTTTTTTTAATTTTAAGAGCTCATCTGGTGACTGCCTACTTGGGCATAAGTCGCCATACACCACACAGCCTAATACTGGGCTATATTAAAAAACAAATAACAGAACAAATAATATGTAACTAACAAATAACAACTATAAATATAATGAGAAAAAGCAAGAGGACAAGAAGGAAGCATGCTCCAGCGTTAGGGGTAGGCCCGCATCCCCTTGGTGCAAGAACATGCAACCTACAAAAAAAGAAGCATGAAAAAAGGTCAAATAAAGGGAAGGCCAGTCTCCTCAAAAAAGTCATAAAGTCCATAAGTAAATATGCATGAACCTGTCCCGAGTACAAGGGGATAAGTGGTAGCAACCCCGCTCATCCCAGTACTGGGACAGGTAACATGCGCGAAGATCGCCCAGAGTGGGACATTATACCAGAATCTGCCAAACAGTCTGGGGGACAACACAGTCTTCACAGTGGGGTGCAGGTGAGCGCTCCATCAAATGGCAGTGCATCCAATTTGGGGACGACAGAAAGCAACCTGAAGCCTTCGTGGCATTGGGGGGTAGGTCCATGGGAACAGTAACAGCGCAATGGCATGCAACTGTAAGTTCCCTTCAACCGTCTCCCATATTCTTTTCCAAGCAATCTAGAGAGCTGCCCGTATTCCTGCCATGTAATCTGCGTGAGAAGAGCGAAACGCTGGTGCGGTTGCAGAGTCCTTGCAGATTCTTTGGCGACCTCATTCCCCGCAATTCCTACATGTTTAGGAACCCAGCAGAAGATAATTTCGACATCCGTCCAGCTTGCCAAAACCGTGGCAGCACGGATATCGCGAACCAAGGGATGCGGAGATTCCAATGCCCCGAGAGCACTCAGGGCGCTTTGTGAGTCGCTATAAATCACAATCCTGTCTCCGCACCGGGCGGGTCATGTAATCTCCCGTACCGAGTGGTTTATTGCCACCAGCTTGGCCATGAAGACAGAAACAGCGTCTGGCAGAGCCCCGCTGACTTCAAACAGAGAGGGATATGGCATGGAAGCCGACCCTCTCTTGGGACTTGGAGCCATCCGCATACACTAGCACGGTTTCAGCATTGTAGAAGCTTTGGGAGCAGAGGCGTGGCGACAAATAGCCAAAGGTGGTACCCTCCAGAGTAGCGTGCTGGGCAGAAGCAGGGGCGCCACTGGCCCGAGAGCTATACCTAGCTCTTGAACGAGTTTCCTAGCCCTAAGCCAAAAGAGCTTAGGGTATGACTGGCGGCTCTCGGCGAAATAGGCACCGTCGAAATCAGCTTCAGATGCAGTGAGAGATGTTGGCGACTGCGAGAAGCCCCGGGCTCACGCGTACAGGTGAATAATGCAATGTGCACGACATAGAGCAGGTGGCATCTCCCCAGCATCGACCAACAGGCTCTCAATGGGGGAAGTTCGGAATGCACCGGTCGCCAGGAAAAGGCCAGTGTAGTGGATTGAGTCCGCATTCCGCAATACACGCTCAGCTGCGGATGCATAAAACTCGCATCCATCGCCAAGCTTCAAACAAACAAAGGATTAATAAAAAAGTAAAGCAGTAGCCCTATCAGCGCCCCAAGCCCTGAACATCACGGAACAAAGAATATCCATGGCGTGGGTACAAGAGACCCTAAAGATGCAAATATGAACCTCCCAGGTGAGGCATCGGTAAAGTACAAGAGCAAGGAAATGGTGCGATTCAACTCCAGGCATATCCCATTGAGAAACAAGTCTGGGTCAGGGTGGAGCCGTGGATGACACCAGAAGTGCACCACCTTAGTCTTGGCCAAGGAAAACTGAAACCTGTGCATTTCGGCATAGCGAGAGACGCGGTTCAATGCCCGTTGGAGTCGACGCTCCAGAGTTGGCATCTGGGCCGCGACAAAAGAGATCGAAAGGTCATCCATGTAGAACGTAGCGAGAACATCTTCCGGCAGCACCGAGGTGATGCTGTTGATGCTCAGGTCAAATAGTGTGACACTGAGAACACTTCTCTGCAGGGCACCCTCTTCTGCTCCATTGGGCAGGAGAAGGCTCCCCTCACCTGTATGCGAAATCGACGATCTTGCAAAAATTCAGATATAAAGACTGGGAGGCGTCCCCTAGCCTCCATCGTAGGAAGAGTCTCCATGATACCAACCTATCGCCATGCAGTATCATAGGGCTTCTCCAGATCGAAAAACACTGTGGTTATAGTGCTGTCTAGGAAGGAAGGCCTCGCAGACAGAATTTTCCAGTCAAAGCAGAGCATCCAACATGGAGTGGAACTTGCGGAAGCCACACTGTGCAGAAGACAGATGGCCTCTGCTATCCAGAAAAAAGGCTAATCTAACATTTACCAATTTCTCCATCAACTTGCACATGCAAGTGGTTAGAGATATTGGGCAGAAACCGGTCAGAGTAGAGTGATCTCTCCCCGGTTTGCGAAAGGCGAACACAGTAGCGATTGACCAGGAATCTGGAAGGAGACCCTCCACCCAGATCCTGTTAAACTAATCTAACGGAAATGCCATACCTCGCTCACCTAGGTGTCGAAGCTTGGCGTACGGGACATCGTTCGGACCATGGGCGGTATCCGCGCACGAAGCAAGAGCGGAACGTGACTCACTCAAAGTAAACCTGTTGTTGAAGGGTTCTCCGCCTCTCGAGGTAAAGTCCAGCCGGCGGCCTTCCACGATATCACGATGTGGATTGAATGCTGGCGGAGTAGCATCCTGGCTAGAGAATGCGGAGAAAGCGGTTGCGAAGGATTCCGCCAAGGATGCGGGATCCGAGATTGCGGTCCCATTCTCCTGGAGGGGTCTTCCCGTTAAGTGAAGACACTTATGCTCGCCAAGAAGAGCGGCGGGAATGCTTCGAAATATACCGGAACCTAGGCCGACGAAATTCAGCGGTAGCTATACCATACGTGCGACCTTGACTGCCCCATGGTGGGCCAGCTCTAAGGTGATGTCTATCGAGTAGTCCACCAGTTCCCTTGCATAAACTACTCCTTTCACTTAGTTCCTGGTAGAGTGCAGCATCACAATCACGGTCGTGCCATCAAGTGTCCGGAGGGCCCTAATCATGGCCACCTCAGAGGGATTTGACGCATTTGCAAAAAGGCTCCTGTCCGAGAAACGGGTCACCTTCGCCTCTCTACCAATCACACTAGCTAAAGCTCTCCTCTGATGGATCATGTTGCCCTTAGCCAACATGCTGCCATCATGGACCGAATAACCAGGAAGCGTTTGAGGCCAGCAGGCTCCAAAATGCTGGGTAGTAGAATTGCGCTCTGCGCAATTCTACTTTTACTTTTGGTCTTTGTCAGGGATTCTGCACCAGGGGGTGCAGCGGGGCCGGACGTGCTGATCTTGGCTTGGTCGCTTACTGAAGCAGCAGACCCATCCGTACTGAGATGAGAATCGTGAGATGGATGTGCGGAGCATCTCTGAATTTGAGGCCTGGAGGTGACAGAGTTGCGAACTGTGAATTAAGGGATAGATTGGGGATAGAATGCATTAGTATGGCACTGAGAAGAAGCAGACTGAGATGGTTCAGCCATGACGAGAGGATGGAGGATAATAATTGGGTGAAGGGTGTTAGGAGTTTGTCTGTTGGGGGTGTAGCTGCCAGAGAGAGACTGAGGAAGACGTGGAATGAGGTCAAACCAGAAGGACCCCAGAGATATGAGTTTGAATAGAGAAAGAAGCCAGAGATTGGACAGCATGGAAAGCCACCATTAGGTAAATAAGGCCGACACATGCAAGCATGTATGGAGCCTTCAAAAATGATGATGATGATTCTTTAGTCTCCCATACTTTGGTAGAAAATCAAATGACTAAGAAAATTAAGAAGCATCTAAATAAATTCTACCCATATATCAACCCAAAATTCATATTAAAAAAATGGACACAAATATTGGGTCCTATTTCAGCTATAAGGACCAAATTCCATTCCCATGCTGCTCCTCTGTAATTTATAGATATAGTTGTGAATCTTGCGATTTATCTTATATTGGTTCAACCATTAGGTCAATCATTGTCGCATTGAGCAGCATCAGGGAAGGTCGACCCACACAGGGCTGGTTCTAAACAAACCAGATGCCTCGCCCATACAAGATCAAATCAAAATATGCAAGTTTGAAATTAGTCTGGATAACTTTAAAATACTTAGTCATAACCCCATCCCAACCAATTATGAATATTAAAATCACTTTTAATCCTAAAACTTAAACCTAAGTTGAATTTTGTCCATTTGAACAAAGTTCAACTTATTATATACTATAAAATGCCAAAAGTCAACAATCTCCTTATGAAAAACAACAGCTGCCAAAACTCCTCAAATCTAAAGTCAACCAACATAATTTACAAGTTTATCTGCCCCAATAATGACTGCAAGATTTATAATAAAATATATTGGCATGACAACCACCACCCTTTTGAGGCGTTTAACTATGCACATGCAAAGCGGACAAAATTCAACTTATTATATACTATAAAATGACAAAAGTCAACAATCTCCTTATGAAAAATAACAGTTGCCAAAACTCCTTGAATCTAAAGTCAACCAACATAGTTTACAAGTTTACTTGCCCCAATAAAGACTGCAAGCTTTATAATAACTCAAAATATATTGGCATGATAACCGCCACCCTTTTGAGGCATTTAACCATGCACCTGCAAAGCAGAGAGCCTAAAAATCATATGCAGAATGAGCATAGCATTAACCTAAGTAAAGATATTCTAGTTGAAAACACCACAAATAAAAGAAAAGTGGGAAATAAAACGAGGCTGAACATCTTAGAAGCCATCTTAATAAATAAAGAGAAGCCGGCCATCAACATTCAGGCCATGAGCTGGAATATAACATTAAAAATGTTTTAAAATTTCCCTCACTGGATTGGCTTGTTTCCTTTGACATTACATTTAGGTGAGAAGGAATAAATATCCCCTAAAAAATGTTTTCTTTCATTATACCAGATTCTGACTCCACCATACTTCATCAGTAAAGGAGGAAAGAATACATAAAAATGCTTCGAAGATGATCAAATAGATCGAAAGCTTATCAATTTAAGTTTGTTTTTTACTAAATGCATTTATTGATGGACTAAAAAAGACTAGGAAGAATAGAAAGTTGCCAAAGGAAATTGATCAAGGAGAAATATACCATGGCCTTTAACAAAATTTGCATTTAGCAAAGACTGCTACCCATCGACACTAAATATATATATATATATATATATATATATATATATATATATATATATATATATATATATATATATATATATATATATATATATATTTTTGCAACTAGTGTTTAAGCTCAATAAGAACTAATACAGAATGTACACATAGCAAAATACACTATAAATAAATTCTATTATGAAGGATAGCATATTTTACTTTTTTTTATTTCAAATCACTCATCTGGCGCTGCACCTGCTGGCAGGACCATAGTTGCTGAAATTATATTTAGCCAATTTTAAATTTAAAAAAACAACAAAACAAAACACCATCACCTCTTAAAAGAAGAACAAAACTACATAGGATAATTATTTCCATGTATATTTATAATATAGAAACTAAAACGAGAAAACAAGCCTTAGCTTAATCTGGGTATTCTATTTTATAAACAAATAGAACAAAACTAACTTACTTTAAAGGAGATCTTGTTAATAGTCTTTAAAAATGCAGTTAAATGATTATTCCACTTCAAACATAAATATCTACTCATATTGAACTTTAGGATATCAATTTTTTAATAAAATTACGAAAGTTATGCTAAGGTACTCTGACAACTTTTTATAGGTGAATAAATAGCATTGCAATTTAAAACTATTCCTGAAAAGAGAGTAAATTGTTAAAATGGTACTACAACAAAGTAAGAATTAAAAGTTGAAACCATTGCTAATTTGTGGTAGATTTTACCATAAAGAAAAGTACTTACCTATCCTTGAAAACTATCCAATCAAAAACTAAGGGAGTGACAATCAAGGAAGATCATATCATTTTATTTATTACAAAATACAAACAAATATAATGAGGGAAGTGAGATTCAAGGGAAAATCGATTAATTTGATTTAATTTTTTGTTTTATTTATTAATTTCAAAATATAAGCAAAAATATTGCATCTCTGCCAGAAAGCCTTTTAAAAACAGTTTACAAAATGGTGAAATTAGGGGTCAATTTTATTATTATTATTATTATTAGCCCCCATCCAGAAACTGCCTATAAGGGCCTAAGTTACTGCAATTAATACTAGGCTAAATTAAAATAATAATTCAAAACACCTCCCCCCGAAACAGAAGACAAAAGATTAAAATAAAAAACAAGTAAAAGCAAGGAAAAGGAAGCATATTCCAGCACTAGAGGAAGGCTCACCTCCCACCCATCGCAGGAACATGAAACCAACACTAAAGTCAAATAAAATGGAGGAGGCCAACCTTCCCTCAAGTATGTGTACACAAACCCATCCCAAGTATAAGGGACAAGTGGTTGTGACCCCCCCCCGCTTGTCCTGGTACCAGGACAAGTAATATGCGCAAAAATCACCGAGACTGGGATATTCACCAAAAATGTGCTGAACAATCAAGGGGTAAACACAGTCGCCACAATAAGGTGCACGTTCTATCAAAAGGCAAGGCATTCTACAAATGTCCAATTCAAAGGTGACAGAAAGTGCCCTGAACTTGTTGCAACATTAGGATGATAGGTCCATGGGAACAGTTGCAGCACAAAACTTTAAGTTTTCTTTGACAGGGAGCCCAGAGAGGCTGTCCTGATTCCTATTATGTAGTTGGTGTGAAGAAATGCCCTCACAGACTCCTTGCCACCCTCATTCCCTACAATTCCCACATGTACAGGTACTCGGCAGAAGATAATCTCAACATCTACCTGGCCTGAGGCAACTGTGGTATCAAGGATACCTAGATCGAGAGGGTGTTGAGATTCCAATGCCCCAAGAGCATTCTGGGCACTTTGCAGGTTGCTAAAGATCACAATCCTGTCTCTGAACCAGGCACAACACTTTATTTTCTGTACAGATGGACACACACCTGTTAGAGCCCAGCTGACTTCAAACTGAGGGACTAAGGACATGGAAGCCGACCCCCTTCAAGAGCTTGGAGCCATTCATGTAAGCTTGCACAGTTCCAGTGTGACATAAAGTGTGATCTAAAAAGGTTGAATGCAATAGTCTCAGCACTGTGGAAGCTTTGGGAGCAGTCATGGCAACAAATAGTCAAAGGTGATACCCTCTAGGGCAAAACCAGGAACACCACCGGTGTGGTGGATCAAGTCCACCTTCCGCAATACATGTTTGGCTGCAGATGCATAAAACTCACATCCATAGTCAAGCTTCAAATGAACATCACAGAACAAAGAATGTCCATGGCACAGATATAAGAGACCCCATCCGGTCTCAACCCCTTTCAGACTCAATTTTACTTTATATAAGCTTTTAATCACATTCTGAATCTTTTCATCCATGCCTTCTTCATTCAATCTCATCTATAGCTTGCCCCTGTTCACTCTGTCAAATGTTTTCTATATGTCCAGGAAGCATACATATATAGGCTTTTTTCTTTTCCTGCATAAATCAATTATCACCTTCAGGTTAAACACATTGTCTATTCTTCTTTTACCCTTTCTAATACATTTTCCACATTACCTAAAATACCATCTGTCATCCATCCCAATCTTGTAACATATCTGCAATTATTTTCCCAAAAGTTTACATACTACACTGACAAGAGTTTCCCACATTCATTGTATCTTTCCCTCCTCCCTCCCTTATAGAGGGTGACGGCCAACAATGTCCCCTTTTTTATAATGCTGTAATTTGTTAGCCATTAAGTAAAATTACCCCCCCAAAATATTGGAAATTATATTAGCTAGCTTTTTAAAATTCAAAGTGACCACCACCGTACTCTATGCGCTTATCAATATGATTAGCAAAATTTCTTATGGCATTCTGCAAAATATTGACATTGATGGATGCAATAATTTCTCAAAACTCATTCTTCACTTCTGTGATATTAGATGGTACAGCTCAAAATAGTCTTTCTTTTACAAAACTCCAGAGAAAGTAGTGTAAAGGTGATAAGTCAGGTGCCCTGGCCACCAGAGGAAATTTGTCCTATTGTGACATTAATCGTTGAGGAAATTGAGCCTTCAACCATGTCATAGTGACACATGCAGTACGGACTGTAGTGCAATCTTTCTGAAACCATTCATCAAGATATGTGCTATTGGCAAAAATTCTTTTGAACATGCAATAATCTAGCAGCATTAATTGACTGAGCTTGTCCTGTTTCATGGTCCTCAAAGAAATAGGGACCATAAATCTTATTTTGCCTTAGTCCACACCATACTGTTATCTTTGGGGAATGTAAAGGTTTTTGAAAGTGATTATCTGGCTTAGTTATTAACCACTTATGATAATTCTGTTTGCAGTTTTACCTTTACAAGTGAACCAACTTACGAGTTTTCTGAGGTAAGAGTTGTTGCTCAGTTGATTTTCTGCTTTGTGATACGAGCCAAGATCTGAAGTACGAGTTACAAGTGAGTAACCAAGCTTCATATATACCACCACTAGGTAGCGTAGTGAGCGTGCCACCACATTCGCCCAGCCGTGTTAAGTTTACATGGTTACCTTGCCATGCAAGGAGCTCTGTCGTATCACTGTTGCTTTTGCCATCGTGTTCCATGCATTTTGTGGTTATTTCATTATACTGTAGGGTAGTAACCATGGGTTCTAAGAAAGTGACTGTCAAGGCCAGTTGTGAGAAGAAAAGGAGGATGTATTTGGAATTAAAGCACAAAATCATTAAAAAACACGAGTGAGGTGTGTGTGTTGTCGACTTGACAAGGCAGTACGAGCAGAGTACATATACAATATGTACGATTTTGGAACAGAAGGAGTCGATAAAGGCTATAATGCCAGCCAAAGGCATAAAGATCATTTCAAAACTCCAGACCTCTGTCCATGAAGAGGCTATTGTTGGTGTGGTTGATGGAGAAGCATCTCACAGGAAATACCGTGACTAAGAGCATCATTTGTGAGAAGGCACAAGCCATTTACGGGCTCATAAATGGCTCTTAATTAATAGAGATAAAGTGTAGTATTAAGTGTGTAGCAAGTAAGTTAAATTTATCAAAAAAAAAGTAGCAAGTAAGTCAAGAAATAGAACACAAAATGAAAGACTCCCCCTAACCTCCTCCACCAATCTCCTTCAGCTCTAACTGCATCTCCATCTTCAAGGTAAAGGATGCTTAATAAAACCAGATTACTTTCGTACATTCTCTTTTATTATGTTTTAGTATTTTTTTATGCATTATTTGTTATTTATAAAGTACATTTTTCTTATTTTAAAACATACAAAAAAAAATTAGAGTAGTTTTGGGGCCTAGAACTGATTAATGGCCTTTCTATTAATTTCAATGGGGGAAACCGCTTTGATATCCAAGCAAATTAAGTTACGAGCTCAGTTACAGAATGAATTAAACTCGTAAGTCAAGGTATCACTGTATATGGCATGCCTTTCAGGTAAACATAAGATTCATCACTAACAATTATGTTATTCAATACTAATGGTTTATCAAAGCCTATTTCTTTAACCTTGAGGCAAAATAACCTTTGTTGCTTATCCTGCATTGAGATTTCTTGATGACTGACTTTTGTATGGATGTAAATTAAGATCTTTTTTGAGAATAGTTCGCACAGCTCCTCTATTTAATGTGCCTCAGCAGCCAATTTTCTCATTGACTTTGTTTCATCAGCACCAATTAAAGTCCTTACCTTGTCAATATTCGTTTCTGTCCCTACACTTTTCTTACTTGTCATCATCTAGAGGCACTGCCTCACAGTCACAGTGGTCCACCGCTGCTGCCCAACCTGGTTTCCCTCTCTTGCAGGGCTACTTGGTCAGGTAACAAGTTGGAGAATCTGCACTGGGCTGTGTACCCTAGCACTGGAGGTTCATCTTGTATTGTTTTCAGAAACTTATCCAGTCCTGCTTTGAACCTCACTACTGGGCACCCAGACATGCCTCTGATCTCCTTTGGTTGGAAGTGAGTTGAAGATATTGGGAACCTCATAAGCCAGGCTGGCTGTCAGCAGGGTCTTTTTCTTTTCTGGGGCTGTTGTTGGCAGGCTGCGTCTCTTGCCCTGGAGCTCTTTCCTCCATGTGGTATAGGGCTGCAGTGATTGGGCTGTTGGGTCAGGCACCTGTCCCACCTGTGCTATTGAGAGTACACAGACCCAGCTCCCGCAGTCTGTCCCAGTAACTAAGGTCCCTCATGCCCCATATCTGCCTGGTGTAGGACTTATTTCATCATTTTTTCACACTCATGAGAGATATACATTGTATATTCGCTGTGTTTAACTCAATTTCTCCTTTCCTTGTGTTTCCTAGCTCTCTAATTTACCACAAAAGATAACACAACAGTTTCCTTTTCTTACCTTGAATTATTTCATTTTAGAATAGTGTTACACTTAGTGTCCCTCATGAGCAACTAAAAAGGAGACTGTAGACTGTAGATTGCACAAAACATTGGTAAATCAAACTCTCCTTCACAGGCTATATTGAACAAATGAGGTCGAATTTAATTAAAATGCATTGTGGGTCTAGGCTGCCTTGTGATTGGTAAAAAATGATGTCATACCAGATCGCACATGCGTTGTTGGGTCGCTGCCGGGTTGCACATGCATCAATGGATCACTGCCGGGTCATGCATGCATCAGTGGGTCATTGCCGGGTTGTGCATGCGTCAGTGGGTTGCTGCCAGGTTGCGCATGTGTCAGTGGGTCGCTGCCAGGTTGCGCATGTGTCAGTGGGTCACTGCCAGTTAACCCAAGTCAGAAGAGGAAGGAAAACATATTGGGAAGATGGTGTAAAGAGTTCTCTGAACTTAGAAAAAGTAACAACATACAGAAAAAACTAATTTCTTCAAAATTGCATAAAAAATAGGTATTCCTATGTAATTTAATGAGCTGAATAACATTTCTTATATAACTTTTGTTAACTAGAAGACTCTAAAACCCTGGGAATGATGGCGCTATCATCATCTCAAATTACCATGGATTAAATTAGTTAAGCCTCATATAGCTACTGAATGGAGATAAAGATATTTTCACCAGCCACTGTGTAGCGGGCCGAAAATATATCTCTAATCCCAATCGATCCAACCCGCTTCCTACACTGTCTGGATGTGAGAAATCGAGGGAGAATGAAACGGATTGTATATACAGTCCCTTTACTTACAAAAAAAGTACAATGATAGTTACAGTAATTTATATTTACAAGGCAAGTGTGCACACTTCAAAATGAGGCCAAAATTCCCCAATCCAAATAAGATACCAAAAGAGAATTTTATAACAGGCGAATACAACAAATTTACTTAAATATATCTACACAAAACATAAAAAACACAACAACCGAACGAAAAGGGGCACGCGCTATCACTTGTGTGCTGGAGGTGGGTGGTAGTAGGCTAACATAAAAGGAGGCAGGATTGTCAGCCAATGTGGGTATGGTGGTCCAGGTGTCTAGCGAGGTATGAAAGCCCTCCATCTCAGGGCTGGGCGGAGCACTCGTCTAGAGAACCCTTCTTGCCGTCCGTCCAAGCTTCCACTCTCTCTAAATGTATATCCAAACAATCCTCAAAATATAATCTTTTGATAAAAGATTATTTTAAACAAAGTACTATTTTGTTTTAATTATAGTGATATATCAAAACTAGCTACTATCTTTCCAGAATATGGCGCCTGAAAAGAAAGAAAAACATGGTAATCATTTTATACATAAGATAAACAAAAACAAAACAAAACCAATCCCATTCACACACACAAATTCTTACAGAGGGAGGGAGAGGGTACTGAGAAAAGGGGTGGGAGAATGGCCCTTTTACACACACTCACATTCGCTCCACCACACCCCTCCTTCCTTAAGCCATTCGACCAGCCACTCACAAAACCCTTTCAATCACTCCTTACGGAACCACTTGTGCTCAATCGCACCCTTCTGCACCCATTCACATTCTTCTACTGGTCCCTGGCTACGCGTAGCAATTGGTCGGGTTTGTTCGTCAGTCATCCTGTCAGTCTCATTGTCACTATTTATCATATCGTCCACCATACTTTTAGCCCTCATTACCAGTTCTCCCATCTCACGACAGAATTCTTTCATACTCTTCCGTTCAGAACCTTCACTCATCATACCCCCATTCATCAGCTCCTCACTCACAGCTCTCATCCAACTCAAAGTAAATTCTTGCGAAACAGACAGGTCACTCACATCCCCTGTATTCATAATAGGCATACCAGAAACCTCTTCGACTGGTTCCCACCAGAAACCTGAAAAATCAGCCACTTCATCATTCACTACATCAAACTCACCCCTACTATTACCATTCATAAAACCCGAAAAATCAGCCACACTAGGTTCATTCTGCCCAAACACACTATCATTCATACTGTTCCCAAAACCAGAAAAAGCAGGCACAGGCAGCTCACTCACTCATCTACTTATACCAGCCAAATCACTCACCTGTTTACGCAAAAACTCAATCTCCCTTTCAAGATCCCCCATACCAGAAACACTCTGCTCAGACTTACTTGCATTCTTCCTTTCACTCTTCTTTGTACGCTTTCTACTCCTCGAGACTAAGACTAGCTCTTTCCCAGACAGATCCATACTATCACATTCAATCTCATCATCATGCACTTTACCTCTCTCTCTACACAGTCCATACACCGGATGGGTCACCAGGTAGTCAGGAGGTTCTCTCCATCTCCTTAACTGACTCTGATGAGCCCGCACTCTCTGAGTCATACCATCATTCAAACTCTCCAAAACATACGTCACCCCATTTTCCCAAACTCTCACAACTCTATAAGGTCCATCAAATTTCTCACTCATCTTTGACATATTCAACCTACCCTTCACTTCTTTCACCTTCAATACTTTTGCACCTAATTCAAATGAACGGAACCTTTCATGCGCCTCACGCCATACACTCTGCTCACTTTCACTCAAACGAAACCTATCTTTCACTTGCCTTTCAAAATTCATCACAAACTGACATGGGGACATTCCAGTTGCACTATGCACAGTTGAATTATACGCCCACAACACTCTCCCCAGTCATTCACTGTCGTACTCATCATTCTCAACATCTCACACAAGGTTCTTATAGTCCGTTCAGCCAATCCATTTGAAGACGGTACATACGGAGTTGTTCTCACATGCTCCACACCATTCTCTCTCAACATTTGCTCAAACACTTCCCCTACAAATTCAGACCCATTATGACTCAGACATTTTCTAGGCTTCCATACAAACATAGGAAAAAACAACTGCTCAACCACACGCGCAACAGTCACACTCCTTTTATCTCTCACAGGCGCTGCATACACAAACTTACTTTTATGATCAACCATAACAACCATACCAACATTCCCAGCACTCGTACGCGGCAAAGACACACAATCAATCACTACCAATTCAAACGGTTCTTTCGCATCAACTTTCAACATCGGTGGTTTCACTTGCACACCTTGCACCTTTCGCTTCTGACACCTTTCACATGTAGTTGCAACATCATTCACAACAGTTCTCAGAAACGGATGGAACACACGCTCCTTCACTCCCACAGCTTAAACTTACCCATATGCCCATAATTATCATGCACAACCTTCACCAGACCAATCATACCAACTAAGGACATCACAGGTACATACATATCATCACCACCCTTCACATGCCTCACAAAATATACAACATCCATACAAACAACAAAATCCTTAGCATACCTTTTAAAATCACTTAAACACTCTGGCCACTTTTTCAAATCAACACGCATCATTACACACCTCTTCAACTCACTAACAAAAGGACATATCTCTTGCATCTCTAGAATATCCTCATCACTTAAAATCTCATTCTCATCATCCATGACCAACTCAATCATACCGCAAAACTTGACAACATTCTTTGGACACTCATTCAACCTCATCACCTCACATTCACCTTTCATAAGACAATCCTTATCAGCATCCAAAGACAAATCATTCAATCTCATAAAGTCTACACCAAGCAAGAAACAACACGGCATTTGCTCATCCTTCAGAATCACAAAGTCATGCTTCATATTCACACCATTACCCAAACTCACTTTCAGACCAACCTGTTCCCATGCCACTATCATGCCATTCCCTAATCCACTTATCCGTAACTTCACAGGTTTATGCTCGCAACATTTAAACTCATCATACTTACTCAGAATCCTCTCATTTACTAAAGACACTTGCGCTCCAGTATCAATCAAACCACAGAACAACCTTTCACCAACTTTCACTCTCGCTTCCATCATATCAGGTCCACCATGTTCGCAATACACAGAAGGAACAAGCACACCAACATCAGCACTGATATCCACACTGTCATTAACTCCAATATCATCACTCACAACATGACGCTCATCTTCATCCAGACAATCATTCTTCTCTCTTATATATGAACACTTTTCAATCACCCAATTGTAGTGGACACCGCTCAAACATTGCAGATGTACCACATTAGGATTCAAACCCTTCATCCTCATCCTTGTACACAATCGGCCTCTCACCACCAAAGTGCACATAAACAATCACTCCATACAAACGACTCACTACAATCAACACTTCCTGAAATGGCGGGACACCTTGCATACACATGAAGTTCCGCACCTTTGCCATACCAATGCTTTCAGGCTTCCTACACACTTCATTCATTACCTCCTTCCTTAAATCATCCAAACTATCGGGCACTCTCATGTCTACTCCATCACTCTTCAAATCTTGCAAGCCATTCCATACACTCTCAAACAAGGAATCACCACCACCCTTACTCTCTTTTCCATTCATAATCCCTTTCGGCAAATACTCAAGATCACCCACTCCACACACATTTTCATCATTCGTACCAGGATACCTTGACATCAAATCAGCCAATCCATTCCGTTCGCCAGGCACATATTCAATCACATAGTCAAAGTCCTTGCAATCCTACTATCAGCCCACTTCATACGCTGCAGATACACACGAGGTTGATGATCAGTTCTTATCACAAACTTCACACCATACAAAAATGGACGCAACACTTTCAAACAATATCTTATCGCAGCCAGCTCTCGTTCCACAGTCGAATACTTTCATTCTGCAACATTCATAGCCTTGGATACATACCCAATTATTCGCCTGACATTCTCTCCATTCAAACGCTGCTCTTGCATCAGAAAACCTCCCATACAATACCCACTCGCATCTGTATACAATTCAAGCATTTTAGCATTTACACTATTATCTGGGTAAGCCAATTCAACATCTTCAGCCGCTGCCTCTTTCAGTCTTTCATACGCCTCATTCATCTTATCATTCCACTTGACAACCGTACTACCTTTCTTGCCCATCCACTCAGTCAGAGGCTTACTCACACCAGAACAATTACGTATAAACTTTCGCTGGAACTCAATCAAACCCCAAAACGACTTCAGTTGCTTCACAGTCACCGGTTTCGGAAACATTCGCACCTTCTCAACATACTTCGGTGATTTTCGCAACCCATTCTCACTCACCATATGCCCAAGGAGTTCCACTTCTTTCGCAAACCATTCACACTTCGCCACTTTGACCTTCACACCAACACTCTCCAACGTTCTCAACACATCATTCACCAATCTCATATGCTCCTCAAAAGTCTCAGTGATAATCAAAATATCATCTATAAACGCAATCACATTCTTCCTCACAAACTTACTCAACACAACATTCATTGCCCGCTGGAAGGCTCCGGGAGCATTAGCCAACCCAAAGCTGAGATTCCGGAACTGGTAATGCCTCTTTGAGGAAGAGAAGGCAGTTACCGGCCGGCTCTCCTCAGCAATGGGCATCTGGTAATACCCCCGTACCAGATCCAGCTTCGTAAACCACTCCATCCCATGCATACTATACACACACTCAGATACCACACACATCGGAAACCTTTCTTTCACAGTCCTTTCATTCACCTTTCTATAATCCACACACAGACGCAATCTTCCATCCGGCTTACGTAAAGGTACAATTGGACTATTCCATGCACTCTCGCTCTCTTCAATCACCCCCAATTGCTCCAATTCTACACACTGCTCCTCAATCTCATCAGCAACTGGACGTGGGAAATGCCTTGGCCGCTGACTTGAATTCTGGGAGCTTTGTAACCCCAAAATCCAGATCACCCTTACTGAGGGCTCCCTTTCGTTCAAATATTATTCGATACACATCCTCCCTTTCATACTCAGTTAAACATCCATCCAATTCCACCATGCTCTTCACATCATTATACGTCCATTCACACGTCTCTTCACCTGCAACATTCACCCTGACATCCGTACTATCATCCATACCTACCTCATTGACAGTGGAGAGGTGGCCCAGTACATCTCTGACTTGGATTCCCCTCACCTGCCCTTTCACACTGGGGTCCACCTGCACACATACAAAAGGATCATTCATTCTCATCAAGCCATCAAACACACAAGCAACACGCCTTACCTTATAATATGCATCCTTTCCATCCAATATCAGAGTGTTCTCACCCACATTCAAACTAACATCCTTACTCCAACTCACTCTAACAGACACCCTTTCACCCTTCACAAGCCTTACATTCTCCATAGCAGTCACTTCAATACCAGTAAACACACTCCTCAAAATGCTACCATCTTTTCCTACATACAACTTATACACCCCATTTTTACCAATCTTTCTCTCAATCTGATCACTCGCAGGATGCACAACCATACGATTCATTTTCATAAAATCATACCTCAAAATCACACCATACTCACTACTTACCTTATCAATCACAGAAAATTCACATTCTTTCATCATCATACCATGCATTCGAACAGCTGACCTTATCATTCCAATCACAGGCACTCTCCTATTACCAATACCTACCAAACTACCCTTGCACTCAGACAGGAGGGCTTTCTCGCTAACCTTGTCATACACATCTTTATACACCAAGCTCGCCTTGCATCCAGAATCTATTAAAGCCAAACACTCAATTCCATTCAATTCCATTTTAACACTCAGACACTCATACTTCCTACCAGACAGCACTTTAACACTAGACAGACTTACCAACACATTACTCACACTCATGCACCCAGAGGATACTTCATCAGGTACCCTCTTACCATTCAGTTTCCCGCTTCAGACTTTCCATTCACACCTTGCGCTCTCAGTCTAATCCAACACTTTTCACTTGAATGTCCTTCCATTGCACAATAGCTACATACATTCCTCTGGTCACGACACATCCTTGCATATTTCTTTACACTCGAAGCACTCTTTCACACTTTCCTGGCAATCCTTTATCATATGCCCTTTCTTACCACACCCAAAACATGCACCAGATGTCCACCTACATTCTGGCAACATATGACCTTTCCTTCCACACCGATGACATCCCACAATCTTTCTCCCACCATTCAGTCTCTCGTTTGCTGGGACATACCTCGGTTTCTCTCTCATATATCCGTTCCCATGCTTGAAATTCATCTGCCCCCTTCCATTCGACCACCCTCCATTTGCCCATCCATTCTGCCAGCCCAGGAAGTTCGACATCACTCTAGCTGGTGCAGCCTTCAGGGCATCCCTGTAGCTGACAAACTGCTGGGGTGGATGAAAGCTCCTGGGCTTTTTACCCCCAAAATTCACACTGTACCATCCATCCTCTTCTAGATCGCTTTCATCATCAAATCGTCCATCTTCTAACAGTTCCAACACATCCTCCCACATCAACCGTTCACCTGTCAGTCTCCCTCTCTCCTTTCTCTTTCCACTCAGCCATTCACTCACCTTTCGCGGGATCATGTCCAAAAACTTCCTCATGAGTGGTTTACATTCATTTACATTATCATCACCATACCTTGTTCTTGCCATACTTGAGCTCAAGCCTATGTGCATACATATTCACACTTTCACTCTTCTCCATTCGAGACTTCTCAAATTCATTCACCCTTTTATACTTCACACTCTCTTTCATTCATTTCACCTGCCCAATCAATCTCTTCTTCACTAAATCGTACTTTGGCTCTCCCACACTCGTTATCACTCGCAAGAACTCCAACACTTTCCCATCCAAACAATCTCCCAGAACACTCACTCAGTGACCCTTGTTCTGCAGGTACTTGAGCTTGCAGTACCGTTCAAAATCTCCGAAGAACTCATCCATACTCTTTCCCTCATGCAATCTAAACTTATCAATCCTTGGCACTTCCCTAATCAAAATTCCTTTCCCCACATTCACTTCACTCTCCGAAGAGCTACTCTCGGTCTCACTCATTCCAATCATATCGTCACTCTCTCCCTCATCTGAGTATAGCGAATCCACACTCTTTCTTTTCGCCTTCCTATCCTTAACCTTAGAACCATGCTTACTTCCTCTCTTCCATTCACCCCCTTTCCTACCACTCACCGTATCTTCTTTAGACTCAATCCTACTGCCATCCATTCCTTTTAGCGGAGTCCCTTCAGTGGGAGCAGGGGTCATGGTTGTAGGTCCTGGGGCTGATCCAGCCCCTGTCATCATGTTATACAGGTCCTGCATCCGTCGGTCCGTCTGATCCTGTCGGTCTCCCATTTCTTTCTTCATCCTATCAGTCTTTTCATTCATCCCATTTATTTTATTCTCCATTCCCTCCATCATTCCCCGCAACATTTCACACTCCTCTTCTTTCTTTCTCAACTCCAGTCTCAATCGCACTACTTCTTCATTCAATGTTTCCGCTACAGCCATTGTTCCCAAGTTAGTAAAAAGATAGGAGGAGGGAAAAATCAGTCAAACTACTTGTCACACTAATTGGGTATGTACTGCAATCCAATCCAGTCACGCTCCCGGTTTCGAAGTCTCACATCCCTATTCGGGCGCCAAATGTAGCGGGCCAAAAATATATCTCTAATCCCAATCGATCCAACCCGCTTCCTACACTGTCCGGACGTGAGAAATCGAGGGAGAATGAAACGGATTGTATATACAGTCCCTTTACTTACAAAAAAAGTACAATGATAGTTACAGTAATTTATATTTACAAGGCAAGTGTGCACACTTCAAAATGAGGCCAAAATTCCCCAATCCAAATAAGATACCAAAAGAGAATTTTATAACAGGCGAATACAACAAATTTACTTAAATATATCTACACAAAACATAAAAAACACAACAACCGAACGAAAAGGGGCACGCGCTATCACTTGTGTGCTGGAGGTGGGTGGTAGTAGGCTAACATAAAAGGAGGCAGGATTGTCAGCCAATGCGGGTATGGTGGTCCAGGTGTCTAGCGAGGTATGAAAGCCCTCCGTCTCAGGGCTGGGCGGAGCACTCGTCTAGAGAACCCTTCTTGCCGTCCGTCCAAGCTTCCACTCTCTCTAAATGTATATCCAAACAATCCTCAAATTATAATCTTTTGATAAAAGATTATTTTAAACAAAGTACTATTTTGTTTTAATTATAGTGATATATCAAAACTAGCTACTATCTTTCCAGAATATGGCGCCTGAAAAGAAAGAAAAACATGGTAATCATTTTATACATAAAATAAACAAAAACAAAACAAAACCAATCCCATTCACACACACACACACACACACACACACACATTCTTACAGAGGGAGGGAGAGGGTACTGAGAAAAGGGGTGGGAGAATGGCCCTTTTACACACACTCACATTCGCTCCACCACACCTGGGGGAAGCGTTATTTTCCTATACAGAATGAGGTCTTTATATCTTGTATACCTACTGTGCTGTAAATAGCACTACATAGCCCAAACAGAAGCACCAGAGGTGAATCACAGAGGAAGGTGTACCTGCCACTAACTACCTTCTATATGGGAAATATCAGATGGCTTTACCCACACAGTAACCAAAGTAAAGTCCCAATGCTAGAAGAAATAACAATAGAAGATAAAACAGTAATTTTTCTAGCTCTCACTGAAACCCATCTAAACAACAATAGGTATCTTGGATGCAGAAATAAAAATCCAAAATTATACCATTTACAGAGCTGATAGACTAAATAGAAGACATGGAGGAGTAGCACTAGACCTAAGGGAGGATGCCGCTGCAAATGCAGAAAGACTAGGGACTTTTTCTAATGGTACAATGGAATTGCTTGCAGTATATATAAAGAAGGTGGACCTACTCATAATTATGCTAGATACTCTTCCAAACACCACAGAAGAAAATTTCAGAGAGGTTTAATCAAAATTAAGGTCAATCTTGTAAAATCATCATTACAAGGGACTTTAACTTACCCTTAATAATATGGTCATCCATGAATATAAATGGAGGTTCCAGAAGAAAAACAAATGAGCAGAGGAACTACTAACCATAGGTGAGAACTTTTACCTGAAGCAGTTCATTGAGGACCCCACAAGAGGAAACAACACACTTGACCTCCTGTAAGTTTCTCAGTGCATCAAAACAACCGCCAACAACACATCCAAAGGCTCTGCACTTCCTTCAGTGATTTAAATTTCTACCACAATGAAGTAGACTGGGACAGAGTAAGAGTTGAATTTGGAAAAATAGACTGGTCAGTGCTTTTAGAAGAAAATTGTATTTCCAAAACTTTTGACATCATACAAGTAAAATGCGTTGGGATTTGTAAAAATATAATACCATCAAAATCACTCACGAAACAAAGAAAACAGATACCAAGAGACCACAGAATCCTGTTGAAAAAGAAGGCCAAAGTACACTTGAAGATCAAGAAGACCAGCCATATACCCAGCATCACCAGACTAAAAAGTGAACTGAAAGAAATTGAAGTGAAACTTACCTAGTCCCAAAAAGACCAACGAATTAGAGTGGAAACTCAAGCTGTATCTGAAATTAAAACAAATGGCAAATTCTTCTATACATTTGCTAAAGAAAAATTAAAACATTCTACAACAATAGGGCCATTCATTAATTCCACAGGTGAACTAAAGAGCAGCCGAAGAGAAATGGCAGGAATGCTCTAACTGCAATATGAAAGCGTCTTCAGCCCTCCGGATAAAGAAAGAAAAGTCTACAATTCATTCTTCTTCTTTGATGAAGCTCCACAGACACCACAATAGCTCTCATTGATTGAGATAACAATGGAGGAAATTAATTTAGCCATCGCTAAGATTGTACTGTAGCGAATTCCGCTGGTTACTCAGCACAAACCTGTACATAAGCCCCAACTCAATCCAAAAATCTCGGTTGGTCAATCAGCCACTTATCCTCTGGGCACCATCTTCATATTCTGGTATGAAGGCAACCAAATTAGGCAATACTTAAGTAACTACTTTCTTCCAGGTAACTAACATTCGATAGAGAAGAAAATTGGAATCCTTAAAATTACATTTAATGAGAACAAAAAACTTATCTACCCTAATATATATATATATATATACAGTAAACCCTCAATATAACAAGCCTCAATATAACGAATGAATTTCGGATATAACAAAGCAAATTTCCTGGCCAAACTCCATTGGGTTTAACAGGCAAGCGTTATGACCAGCCTGAGTGAGTGTTGGTGTGTCACATGTCTCCTACAGTGCAAGGTTCGTATCAATACAATGGTGTGTAGTCCACTTAACTTTATTAGTAATTACATACATATAATATATCCATAATGAACTTGGTTCATTATTTCCATTGCTTTTAACACCTATCATAAATATATATATAAATATATATATAAATATATATGGAAAAATATCCAAGACAAATTGGTGCGGTTAAGGTAATGGCATAATTAGACAACTGCTCTGCTTCAGGTCCAGCAGGTGATCCTATCCTCCTTGAACTGGAAGACAACACTTAGGGATGACCCATCCATCAGCCCAAAAAAGCTGATTTCAAAGACACGCCTTTATGGCGTCTCATTTACCGTCACAGAAAACTGTTATTATTAATATATTAACAGCGTTGACTGAGCCAAAACCTTAACTGCACCAATTTGTCTTGGATATTTTTCCATCTTTCGAGCGTTTTGGCTCAGTCAACGCTGTTAATATATTAATAATAACAGTTTTCTGTGACGGTAAACGAGACGCCATAAAGGCGTGTCTTTGAAATCAGCTTTTTTGGGCTGATATATATATATATATATATATATATATATATATATATATATATATATATATATATATATATATAGTAACTACTACTCATAAAGACATGGATGGATTGATGGATTGTTTACGAGTCCCTTGGTGCTCACTGCGACGTGATTGCACCCTAATTCGTTGTAATCATGAAGAGAAAAGAGTCAGGCGCGTGTGATGAAAATGCCATAAATCCAAAATTATGTACAGGGATATCGGGTTGCTTTCTGAGAAACAGTAACAGTACAATTATTACAATAGTGCTCTATGCTTCACTTCTAGCCTAACAAGACCCAAGCCCATAGTAGCACAACATAAACAGTGAACACATTCACAAGACTAGTTTCAAGAATAAGACATGTGCAAATAAGTTGTGTATTGACTTATTGAGGTCACGTGACAAACTCCAAGACACTTTTTTCCTCAACAGGAATCAATTGTACATAAGAAAATTGACACTATACAGGTTCCCTACAATCAGTTTGGATTGTCTACTGTCTCAGGTGGCAAACTATTCCAGTAATCTACCACTCTATTGGTGAAAAAATATTTTCTAACATCCAACCAGCACCTCTGTTTTTTAATTTTTAAGTGGTAACCCCTAGTCCTATTACTACCTTCCAACTCAAATAACTTGCTAAAATCCAACTTATCCATCACAGAACAGATTTTAAAAAGCTCAATCATATCTCCCCTCACACATCTTCCCTCAAATGAGAACATATTTAGTACCCTCAGTATATCTTCATATTCAAGGTCTTCAAATGACCTTCGAACAGGTAGCACGTGTTTCATAGAACTCTCAGAATATTTTGATTATTGGCTATACTTTGATGTGTGACATAGTAAACATAAATGTTAAGTTATTAGATCGTATATTTGGTTAATATAATGAAGTTAAATTGTGGTTATTTTGTTTTGGTGAGAAAGTGACTTTTGTTTACTTCAGTGGCCATCTTGATTAGCAGGTTTTAAACTTGCGTGCACAAATTCAGGTCAAATTCTTGTTGTTTGTAAGTTTTTGTTTCTATTATTGTTCTTCTTTAAGTATGGCTGACTGTTTGGATGTAGAGAGTATGCCTTTTGAAAGTAGTGTGTATGTAGTGTGCGATGTCTGTGGTGTAGAGAGGAGAGTGAATGTGTCTGAGTGCCGTGTATGTGCTTTGACTGAGGAGGTGAGTCGATTACGTGCGGAATGCTTGAGACTGAACGATTTAGTGTCTGAAGTGAGAAGAGATGCTAGTGTACATTTGAAGAGTCAGATTAGGACCAGGAGGGAGGACGTTAGGCCTAGAACAGGGACTGGAGAGAAAGCAGTAAGTAAAGTAAGTGATGATGAGTGGTGGGTGAAAGTGAACAGAATAGATAAGTTAGGACAGGTTAGGTGTGTGAATGAGAGGGACATAGAACCTGTTAGGCTAACTAACAGATTTGATACCCTGAGAGAGGAAGAATTTGAAAGAGATTTGTCGGTGTGGCTGTGCCTGAAAGTAGAATAGGAGGTCGAGTGAGTGAGAGCAAGAGGGAGGGTAATACTAGGCCTAGAGAGAATAGGAGAATGACTGAGGTGATTGTGATGGGTGACTCTCAGAACAGGTATTTAGATAGGAAATTGAGTGAAAGTAAATAGAAGGGAGTGAGAGTTTGTCTGCCAGGTGCTGGTGTAAATGATGTGTGTGAGAGGTATGATAGGTTGGTGTCTGGGTGTGAGAGGGAAGCAGTTGTGATTACACATGTTGGAGTAAACGATGTAAAGAAAGTGGGTACTTGTGAGTTACGACAGCAGTATAAAAGGCTAATTGAAAGGATGTGTGAAAGTAGAGTAAAAGGCGTTGTTTCAGGTGTGCTTCCGAGAATGGATGTGGGGATGGAATGGTTGTCTCGTGCAATGGGGTTGAATGAATATGTGAAATTTTTGTGTGCAGAGTCAGGATTGGTGTTTGTAGATGTTTGGAGTGGGTTTTATGGGAATAAGGGTTTGTATGCGATGGATGTACTCCATCTGAGCTGAGATAGGGTTGAGGTTTTGTGGCGGGAATTAGATAGTGTTATTAGGTCTTTAGAGGCGGGAAACTAGGTTTTGATAGTGGTCAGGGAAATTTAATGGCTCAAAGTGAGGCAGGGATAGGAAGCAAACACAGATTTGTAGAAGGTAGGCAGGCTAATGGAAGTGCTTTAGGGTTAAATTACTTGAGTAGTGATAGTGGTCAGGGAAATACAGGAGTACAGGGTTGGGGAAGGAGAGAAAGGAGATGCAGAGGAGATAGGCCCTCAGGTGCTTCAGAGATAGGTGGGCTGAGTTGTCTTTACACAAATGCTTGTAGTCTTAGAAATAAGAGGGATGAATTATTTAGTTATATCATTCATGAAGATATGGATATAATATGTATAGTTGAATCATGGGTTAATGAAAATATATTTAATGATAATGTCAGTGAATTTGAACTAGAAGGTTATACTATGTACATTAGTCAAAGGAGAGATAGGACTGGTGGTGGGTTGATTATTTATATTAGAAATAGCATTTCTTCAAATCAAAATAACTCTATAAAGCAAGGAGAAGGTGAATCATTATGGATAGATATTAAGGTTGGTAAAAATAGGAAAATACACTTGGGAGCTTTTTATAGACCACCAGGACAGACTGATTGTATCAATGAGTTAATGATTAGGAAAATAAGTAAAGGCTGCAAAGAAGATACAGTTATTCTTGGTGACTTTAATTTAACTTCTGTAGACTGTGGAAATATGATAGGAAGAGAAAGAGCAAGTTGTATGTTTATGGAGTGTTTTGAGGATAACTTTCTGACCCAATTTGTTAATAAGCCAACAAGGGGTGCCAATATATTAGATCTAATTCTTTCAAATGATGATCACTTAGTTCAAGGATTGAGTGTAGGGGAATCATTGGGAAACAGTGATCATCAGATGGTTCGGTTTAATTTGCAAATAGTTAAGGGTAGAACAACGACAAACTCCACAAAAATTCCAAATTTTTATAGGGGAGATTACGATAAATTATGCAGCATGCTAAATCAGATTAGGTGGGATATAGAATTCCATGGAAAGAATACTTATGAGATGTGGGATATCTTTAAGACTATATTAAACATGGTTCAGGAACAGTGTATTCCAATAAGTCTATTAGGAAGAAATGTAGGAAACCATTATGGTGGAATCAAGAAATAGCTAATAAAGTTTCAGAGAAAAAAAGGGCATACCAGAGATTACAAAGTGAGAATAGTTTAGATAATTTAAACCATTATAGGTCAACCAGAAATGAACTAAATAAGATTATTAAGAAGACCAAAAGGACAGCCGAAATTAATTTAGCTAAAAATAATAATAAAGATCCTAAAAAATTCTTTAGCTATTATAGAATCAATATAAATCTAACAGTGATAAAATAGGGCCTATTAAATATGAAGGGGTTTTGAAAGAATCTGATGAGGAAATAGTAGAGGTCCTTAATGATCATTTTGCTTCAGTATTCACAGAAGAGAAACCAGTTAGATTGATTGATGATAATTCTAGGTCAAGGAAAGTAGTGATAAATTCTATTAATATAGACAGAAGAAATTAAAGGGCTTATAATGCGCAGTTAAATACTAGTAAGGCATCTGGCCCTGACAACATTCATTCTAGGATACTCAAAGAAGGTGTAGAAAGTATTGCAGTAGCTCTTGAGAAGATATTTATTAGATCACTAGAGTCTGGAGAAATACCAAATGATTGGAAATTGGCAAATGTAGTGCCAATTTTTAAAAAGGGAAGCAAAGAGGACCCAAATAACTTTAGACCGGTAAGCTTAACTTCTATAGTCTGTAAAATTCTTGAGAAGATGTTTAAGAAGGGAATTTCTGATCATCTAGAAAGTAGCAGGTTAATTAATGATGCTCAGCATGGTTTTAGAAAAGGTAGATCGTGTTTAACTAATTTACTGGATTTTATGGATTATGTAACTAAAGAATTAGATAGGGGTGAGAAAGTTGATGTGATCTACTTAGATTTCAGCAAAGCTTTCAATAAGGTTCCACATAGAAGACTAGTTCATAAATAAAAGCTGCATGGGATATGTGGGAAGGTTTTAAATTGGATAAATGAATGGCTGAAAAATAGGAAACAGAGAGTTGTACTGAATGGAGTGAGGTCAGAGTGGAGGAATGTTATTAGTGGCGTACCTCAGGGATCAGTTTTAGGCCCTTTGTTATTTATAATCTATGTAAATGATCTTGGGCTAATTTACAAATTAAAATTTCTTGGAATATGTAGTAGTTTTGAATTGCATAACTGAATGGCTGAGAAAGAAAACAGAGTTGTGCTCAATTCTGTGAGATCACAGTGGAGGGACATTATCAGTGGCATACCTCAGGGATCCTTTCTAGGCCCTTTGTTATTTATAATCTATGTAAATGATCTTGGGCAAGTTGTAAATAGCAAAGTGTCAATTTTTGCTGATGACACTAAATTGGCCGCTGTAGTCAAAAAGGTTGAGGGTAGCTTTAAAGTGCAGGGTGACTTAAATAAGTTATTAGCTTGGGCTCAGAAGTGGCAGATGACTTTTAACCTTAATAAATGCAAAGTTATTAACATGGGAAGCGATAATAGGGAATTTAGCTATGAGATGGATGGGTATTGGCTTAATTCAGTTAAAGATGAGAAGGACTTAGGAGTAGTAGTAGATAGTTCACTGAAATTTTCAAAGCAGTGTATTGAGGCAAAAAAATAGAGCAAATAGGGTGCTAGGTTACATTAAAAGAAATGTTAGCTACAAGAGTAAGGAGGTCATCCTTAAACTATACAACTCTTATGTCAGGCCACATTTAGAGTAATGTATACAAGCATGGTCACCACATTTTAGACATGACACCAACCTGCTAGTCAGTACAAAGGAGGGCAACAAAAATAATACCTTCCCTAAGATATTAGTTGTAGAGTTTAAGGATAACCTCTTTACTCTTGTAGCTAACATTCTTCTTAATGTATCCTAGCACCCTATTTGCTTAATTTTTTGCCTCAATACACTGCTTTAAAAACTTCAGTGACCCTACTGCACCAAGTCCTTCACATCAACTGAATTCAACAAATGCACATCCATTTCATAGCTAAATTCCCTATTGTCCCTTCCCATGTTAAGAACTTTGCATTTTTTAAGGTTAAAAGTCATTTGCCACTTCTGAGCCCAAGCTAATAACTTATTTAAGTCAGCCTGCCCTTTAAAGCTACCCTCAACTTCTTTGGCTACAGCTGCCAATTTAGTGCCATCAGCAAAATTTGACACCTTGCTATTTACCTAAGAATAATAAAGGGCCTGGAACGGATCCCTGAGGTACATCACTGATAATGTCCCTCCACTGTGACCTCACCCCATTCAGTACAACTCTCTGTTTCCTGTCTTTCAGCCATTCAGCTATCCAATTCAAAACTTTTCCACATAACCCATGCATTTTTAATTTGTGAAGATTTCTTATCTAAACGGGGCTTAATCCCCATTTAGAAACTGGAGATGCCTCCAACCACGACTTTCAGAGAGACGTCCTTGGTGTACTACAGTGTTTGGCTAATGTAGCATCACCAAGATCACATGAAGAACTCATGGCATATGGCAATAAAATTTTACTTAGCAGGCAGCAGTAGCAATTATGAATAAATAGTAAGCAATCTAACCAGAAACACAACACCCACACATAGAAGAAATTACTAGTCAAAATCATACAAAACCCAACCAGAGCTGAGTCAAGATGGTGTTTAAAGGTGGCAACAGATGCACTGGAAACAGCATATTCAGGCAACCCATTCCAAATATCAATGACTCTCACTGATAAGAAACATGCTCTAATATCTCTTAGTGTCACTAATTAAATTTCTCAAGAATAGGTGATCGAGGTGAGGGCAAAAACCTTTTAAAATTTTAAACTCCAAAATCAGGTGAGTTCTAATCAATCTGACTATAGGTTAAATCATGAAACCCAGCAATTCTCTTAGTCCATCGTCTCTGCACACCCTCCAATAGTTTGATATCGCCAGAATAACCAGTAAACCAAACCACAGATGCAAAATCAAGAATGGGAAGGACATGAGAAATAGAAACAGTCTTCATGAAATCAGGAGATATACAAAGTGTGCCTTTCAAAATAGTATAGCAAATATCTCCAGCATTTCCTGCAATTTCCCTCACATGTAAGTGGAACTTAAGAGAAGCATCCACTCAGACACCAAGATCTTTATGATTGTCAATATCCTTAATTGGTTGGTCAGCAATAAAAGAAGGTAAAGGGGCAGGAGCATCAGGAAATTTTGACACATTTTTCCACTGAAAAAGAAATTCCCAAAGAACAGCTTGTCTTTTGAAGATAAATATCATTCTGTAGTTCCATGTGAGATAATAAGTAATCAGACTTAGAAGCAGAGGCTAAATATAATTTTAAATCATCAGCAAAAAGACAAAACTTGCAACTTAACTAAGAGACATGATTAATATAAACAAGGAAAAGTAAGGGCCAAATCACTGACCCCTGGGGAACACCATACTGACTTTCATTTGGTGGCTCTGACTGCCATGAACAACCACTTTCATTTTCCTATCCAACATGTAGTCCTTTAACCAGCCTAGCAAACAACCTTCCACACCAATGGAAGATGGCATTGTGAGTAACAGTACATGGTTCACTACATCAAAGGCCTTGCAGAAATCAAAGAATATTATATCCATTGCCAAGCCATAATCATAAGCCTGAGTTACATAATCATAGGTGTATAGTAGTTGATCAGAAACTGATCGGCTTGATCGAAAGCCAAACTGGTAAGGACAAAGCAAGTGATTGTTCTCCAGGTAATCAGTAAGTTGAGACAGAGCAACCCTTTAAAATGTTTTGCAACATAAAGAGGTCAAACTAATAGGCCTATAATTCAAAGGATTTTAGTGAATTCCTCCTTTAAATAATGGCGTAACATCTGTATCTTTCTACAAGGAAAGAACCTTCATAGATGAAATTGATTTACAGAACAAAAGTAACAAGGGGTAGCTCACGAAAGGGGCACATTTCTTCAAAAATATTGATGGAATACTATCAGGGCCTGCACTAGTTGAAAACTGAACTAGTCTCCTATGTGGAACCTTATCAAAAGCTTTGCTAAAATCTAAATAAATTACATCAACATTCTCTCCCTTATCTAATTGTTTAGTTACATAATCTATAAAATCCAGTATATTTGTTAAACATGATCTACCTTTTCTAAACCCATGCTGAGCATCATTTATTAACCTACCACACTCTAGATGGTCAGAAATCCCCTTCTTAACTATCTTCTCAAGAATTTTACAAACGATACAAATTAAGCTTACCGGGCTAAAGTTATTTGGGTCCTCTTTACTTCCCTTTTTTAAAAATTGGCCCTACATTCACTAATTTCCAATCATTAGGTATTTCTCCAAACTCTAGTGATCTGGTATATATCTTCTCAAGAGCTACTGCGATACTATCTACACCTTCTTTGAGTGACGACCTAGAATGAATGTTGTCTGGGTCAGTTGCCTAACTAGTATTTAACTCCAATATAAGCCCTTTAATTATTTCCCCATTTACATTAATAATATTCAACAACACTACTTCCCTTGACCTAGAAGTATTATCAATTAATCTATCTGATTCTCTTGTGTAAATACTGGTAAAATGTTCATTAAGAACCTCTACTATTTCCTCATCAGATTCATTCAAAACCCCTTCATATCTAATAGGCCATATTTTATTACTCTTAGATTTGTTATTGATTATATAATAGCTAATAATTTTCTTGGATCTGCTGCCCTTTTGCTCTTCTTAATAATCTTATTTAGCTCATTTCTGGTCAACTTATAATGATTTAAATTATCAAAACTACTTTCTCTCTATAATCTCTGGTATGCCCTTTTCTTCTCAGAAATTTTCCTAGCAATCTCCTGATTCCACCACAATGGCTTCCTACATTTCTTCGTAATAGCCTTTATTTGAATACACTGCTCCTGGACTATGTTTAATATAGTCTTAAAATTGTCCCACATCTCATAAGTATTATTTCCACTGAATTCTATATCTGATCTAATCTGATTTAGCAAGTTTCATAATTTATTGTAATCTTCCCTATAAAAATTTTGAGTTTGTTCATTTTCCATCTTTCACTATTCCCAAGTTAAAATGAACCATCTGATAATCCTATTTACCAATGCTTCCCTGACAGTCAATTCCTGAACCAAGTGATCATCATTTGAAAGAACCAGATCTAATATATTAGTACCCCTTGTTAACTTATTAACAAATTGATTAAAAAAATTATCCTCAAAGCATTCTAGAAACTTACAACTTGTTATATCCCTTCCTATCATATTATCTCAGTCCACAGAATTTAAATTAAAGTCACCAAGAAGAACTGTATCTACTTCACATCCTTTACTTATTTCCCTAATCATTAAATCATCAATACAATCAGTGTGCCGGATGGTCTGTAAAGGTCTTCCAAGTATATTATCCTATTTTTACTGACCATAATATCTATCCACAGTGACTCAACTTCTCCTTGCTTTATAAAATTATTTAGATTTGAAGAAATGCTAGTTCTGATATAAATAATCACCCCACCACCAGTCCTATCTCTCCTTTGACTAATGTACATATTATAACCCTATAGTTCAAATTCACTCACATTGTCATTAAATTTATTTTCATTAACCCATGATTCTATTATACACATTATATCTATATCTTCAATAATAAAACTAAATAACTCATCCTTCTTATTTCTAAGACTACGAGCATTGGTATAAAGACAACTCAGCCCTCCTATCCCTGAAGCACCTCTTTGACCAAACTCAATTAAATCATACAAGGTTGCACACACAACAGGACATCCTGAAAAAAAAGTTTATTTTTAACTTAATGGAAAATTGAATGAGAGAGGTAGACATAAAATATACATTTGCCCATTTCAGCACCAAACTTTGCTGCCAGTGCAGATGGATTCCACACCCAGCTCCTCAAGAACTGTAAGCACCAACTAGCCTGGCCACTAAAGTTGCTATGGAGCAAGTCCTTCAACAACTACTATATACCACAGGCAATGAAACATGGGACAGTAACATCAGTCCATAAAGGAGGCAGCAAAGGCTTAACCAAAAATTATAGACCAGTTGAAAGGATATTACGTACTAAGATGGTCACTTATTTAGAAGAGATAGAAGCCTTCAATGAGGGTCAACATGGCTTTAGACAAGGCCGCTCTTGCCTCTCACAGTTATTAGATCATTCTACAGGACACACAAGATGGGAACTATGTCAACCTCATCTACCTCGATTTTGCTAAAGGGGCAGTCTCTGTCAGATCAACCAGTGCCTAGCATCCTCATCTCTCAGATTTTGCTAAAATTTGGTTCATGGGAAGTTTTGGGGCCCTAAACCCATTTCTGAGATTTTAAGGTTAATCTGACCAACGGTTCAGAAGATAAGACATAAGGCATTTTGAGGTCATATGGGAGGTCACTAACATTTGGTGACCCATAAATAGGGTAATAATGGTCATAATTATATAAAGTATATATATATTTAGAATCAGAAAAGGACAAGGAATCCAAATATGAGAGTTTTAGAACTCTAGGTTAAAAATACAAAAATATCATACATTTGCAAAATTTGAGGTTGAGATTTGACCTCTGGGGTATAAAAATTGGGTAATTGTGTAGAGTATGGCTGGATCAGAGTCCTAGCTTATTTTGGGCTATTTTTCCTAAGCTGAAATCTATATGGACGAAGTTTATGGCGATTTCCAATTATATACTGGGGGGGGCTGTGCCCCCCAGAGTGCCCTCCTAAATGATTAAAATCTCAGGATCATTGTAGGCCCATCTCCCCAACGAACCGTCTCTAACAACAAGCAGGCCCTCAAAATAAACTAGAATCGCATCCGCCCATACTCGCAACATTTACCCAAAATTGAAAGTTTTTTATAGATGTGAAAAATGAAGGCCTATGCTTTGGCTATTTAAATCAGTAAAAAAAAAAAGTTTGTTTATGCTAGCAGTTTTCATGTAACTAACACATAAGTGAGCGCTATTATTTATAAGTTTTCCGTCAATTCTACATATTTTTCACACTTAAGCGCCTAATTTGACCTATAGAAATAAAAAAATTACCTTTTTTTTTAATATAAAAAACAAAGGTACAGCTCTTGGCTATTAGAAACAGCCATAGAAAGGTTGTTTATCTTAATATTTTTCATGTAAGTAACTTATAAGTGAATACCATATTTACAAATTGTTTGTCAATTCATTGAAATTTTATACCTAGCTTTGATATCAATTTGATCTTGAACTCTAAGAGTTCAATAAAAATTGTAATTCACTGCCAATAATATATAGTCAAAGTAGTGAAGGGGGAAGACAAAGCTCACCTGTACCTTAATCCTGTTGCAACATGTTGCTACTTGTACAAAATCAACACAGATAGTTGTAGTCCCTAGTCTACAAGTTAGTACAGTTTCAGCCATCAGTGTGTGTGGTGGGTTGTTATTGTTTTTCAATGAGCCTCAAAGAATTTGATGCAAAATGTTCCTTCTGAAATGGGTGGTGAAGGACAAGAATTGATGTTTTGTAGCAATTCCTGCCTGGAAGCAAATCGATTTGCAATTACAAGCCTGGAGATTCTATGACAGTCCTTATCTGTCAACACCTTCCGTCCGCAATTGTGGTGAGAGTTTTCTGCATTTTGGGAGTTCTGCCATTGCTTGTAAATCCGGATGACCGTACTCGTTGAAACACTGCCAAATTCCACCACCTCCTTCACATGATGACCTTTAGTGTGGCCAAATGCAATCACACCTTTTTTACAATCGATGACATCACTTTTCCAGCCCATTTTAAGTAGAGCTGATTTGCTATCTACAGATCTTCATGCCGTCTGCAACACAAATAAAGCCTAACTAACGTATTGACGTAAACTAAGCTACGCCTCTGGGCTGCCTAAGGTTCCTACATGCTTAAGATGTTAAATCATGCTTTTTCTCCCTAGGTGACTATTTTTTGCCCAGTGAGCTTATACTCTAAAAAGTGTCATCTAATTGTATATCTTAAAATTACAGATTTATAGAAATTACTTAAGTGAAATCTACATCTTGGCTATTAGGCCTATTCACCAAAATATAATGGTTCAGCACTTGAAATACTGCCAAGACAGTACTAAAAAACACAAGAAGCGCATAACAATTAATCTTATAAAAGTGTCTGATGTGCTTATTGAAAAATGTGCTGGAAGATTAAAAAATAAAAAAAAGACTCATTTTTGTGTGTGCTGTTGGATACGAATAATGAAAAAACTACAATACTTAGAACCACTGAAAACAAGGGGAGTGAGCAAGATTCAATTGAACCATCTTCAATCAGTGATTTGAGTAACATATCTTCAGTTCGAGATCTGGACAGTGATTGCTTGGTTGAAGAAAATCCTTCTGTGGTGGAGCAAATGTTTGTGTGTGTGAAGGGCCATTCTCCCACCCCTTTCCCAATACCCTCTTCCTCCCTCTGTAAAAATGTGTGTATGAACAGAATTTTTTTTTTCTTCTTTTATATATATAAATTGATTTTCCTGTTTGGTATAAAATGTTTTTTCCTCTCCCCAAGCTATTTACAATTTGATTCTTATTTTTGCGCCACCACTCTATTACTTCCCTCTGTAAAGAGTGGCTGACATTATAAGATGAGGAAGTAATATAATTGAAATTGCCATCATCCTTGACTGGTTAATCATTGGTTGGACAGGAGGTTGCTTTCTTTTATATAGTCTCAATACTACAACAAGATCGCTTAACATTATATCAAGCTTGGAGGCGCCAGGTTTTTTTTATAAGTCCTAGGCATTGTGCCCACTTGAGTGGCAGCTGGCAGGACTTTCCTCTTTGGTACCACATGAGGCCTTTCCTTTTGTTTGTTCATTTATTGGTTGTTGTAGTTGCAAATATTTTTTTGTTCAATTTTGTATAAATGTTTTTTTCAGATTGGTAGTGGGTTTTTTTTCCTTTAAATATAATAGTCTGAGTGTTTACAAATATTGATAGTATTCATAAGATAGGATTAATTATATATAAATAAGTAATGAGATCTCAAATTTATTCACCCCTATCTCTTGTAAATATTCACCCCATATTTTTTGTAAGTAAAGGACTGTATATACAATCCATTTCATTTCTCCCTCAATTTCTCATGTCCGAATTAGTGTAGGAAGCGGGTTGGATCGACTGGGGTTAGAGTCTAGATTTTCGGCCCGGTACATTTGGCGCCCGAACAGGAACATGAGATCTCAAAACTGGGAGTGTGACAGGATTGGATTGCAGTCCACACCCAATTAAAGTGACAGGTAGTTTGGAGGTGTTTCCCCTTTTTCTATCTTTATTACTAACCTGGGAGGATGGCTTCGGTGGAACAGGGCCTCCATGTTGAGATTGTGCAACTGAGGCTGGAGTTGAGGTAGAAAGAGGACGAATGTATGATGCTGAGGAGTGTGATTGAGGGATTGAAGTGATATGATGATTATGGATGAGAAGACAGACAGGATGAAGGTGGAAATGGAAGAAAGACAAAGGTAGGTCAACCAAAGGATGCAGGACCTGTATGACATGATGAAGGGGTTAGGACCGGTCCCAGTACCCTGACCCCTGCTCTGACCTAAGGGGATCAATAGGAGTGTGTGTGAGTCTAGAGAGGATAAGATGATTGTGAGTGATAGGAAGGACAGAGAATGGAAAAGAGTGGAACGCAAGAGAATAAAGAAGACTGGGTCAAAGGGTAAGGATTAGAAGGTGAGAGGGAAGAGTGTAGACTCATTGTACTCAGATGAAGGAGAGAGTAATGGTATGATTGGTATGAGTGAGAGTGGGGGCAGCTCAAGTGAGAGTGAAGTGAATGTGGGGAAGGGTATTTTGATAAGGAAAGTGCCAAAGGTGGATAAGTTTAGGTTGTATGGTGGGAAAAGTGTGGAAGAATTCTTCAAAGAATTTGAGCGATATTGCAAGCTCAAGTACATGGGAGAATAAGGGCTATTAGGGGAATGATTTGGGGTAATGTTTGGATGGAAAAGTATTAGAGTTTTTCCGTGTGAAGGAGAGACTGATTGGGCAAGTGAAAAGAATGAGAGAGTGTGAAATATAAAAGGGTGAATGAATTTGAAAAGGTTTGAATGGGAAAAAGTGAAAGTGTGAACATGTATGCACATAGGCTTGAGAGTATGGCGAGAAAGAGGTATGGTGATGATAATGTGAATGAATGTAAACAATTGATGAGAAAATTTCTGTATACTGTCTCCCGAAAGCTAAGTGAATGCCTGAATGGGAAAAGAAATTAGAGAATGAGGCTGACAGGTGAACAGTTGGTGTGGGAGGATGTGTTGGAACTGTTGGAAGATGGGCGATTTGATGAGGAAAGTGATTTAGATGAGGATGGATGGTACATTGTAAATGTTGGGTGGAAGAAGCCCAGGAGCTTTCCTCCACCCCAGCAGTTTGTCAGATATCGGGATGCCCTGAGGGCTGCACCAGCTGGGGTGATGTCGAGCTTCCTGGGCAAGCAGGCTGGATGGGAGGATGGGCATATGGAAGGGGACATATGAGTGGTAAGTGCATGAATGGGTAAATGAGGGAGCAACCGAGGTATGTCCCAGCAAATGAGAGAGCGAATGGTATGAGAAAGATTGTGGAATGTCGTTGCTGTGGAAGGAAGTGTCATATGTTGGCAAAATGTAGGTGGACGTCTGGCACATGTTTTGGGTGTGGTAAGAAGGGGCATATGATAAAGGATTGCCAGGAAAGTATAAAAGAGTGATTCGAGTGTAAAGAAAGAAGCCAT
The DNA here is from genome assembly GCA_963969495.1 of Ceratothoa steindachneri. Taxonomy (NCBI): domain Eukaryota; kingdom Metazoa; phylum Arthropoda; class Malacostraca; order Isopoda; family Cymothoidae; genus Ceratothoa; species Ceratothoa steindachneri. Next base: position 143,609,929 of record OZ018331.1, on the reverse strand, counting down.
TTGAAGAGAAAGATTGTCCGAGGTTAAATGGTGGAGCAACTGCTGGGGGAAGTATGAAGTATGCTTGTGGTAATTGTGGAAAGGCTGGTCATTATGCAAGGATGTGTCGTGACCAGAGGAATGTATGTAGCTATTGTGCGATGGAAGGACATTCAAGTGAAAAGTGTTGGATTATACTGGGAGTGCAAGGTGTGAATGGAAAGTCTGAAGCGGGCGAAACTGAACTGTAAGAGGGTACTTGGTGATGTATCCTCTTGGTGCATGAGTGCAAGTAATGTGTTGGTAAGTCTGTCTAGTGTGAAAGTGCTGTCTGGTAGGAAGTATGAGTGGCTGAATGTAAAGGTTGAATTGAATGGGATTGAGTGTTTGACTTTGATAAATTCTGGATGTAAGATGAGCTTGGTATATAAGGATGTGTATGACAAGTTGAGTGAAAAAGCCCTCCTGTCTGAGTGTAAGGGTAGTAGTTTGGTAGGGATTGGTAGTATGAGAGTGCCTGTGATTTGAATGATAAGGTCAGCTGTTCGAATGCATGGTATGTTGATGAATGAGTATGAATTCTCTGTGATTGATAAGGTGAATAGTGAGTATGGTATGATTTTATGAAAGTGAACCGTATGGTTGTGCATCCTGCGAGTGATCAGATTGAGAGAAAGATTGGTAAAAATGGGTTGTATGTAGGAAAAGATGGTAGTGTTTTAAGGAGTGTATTTACCAGTATTGAGGTGACTGCTATGGGGAGTGTAAGGCTTGTGAAGGGTGAAAGGGTGTCTGTTAGAGTGAGTTGGAGTAAGGATGCTAGTTTGAATGTGGGTGAGAACACTGTGATATTGAATGGAAAGGATGTGTGTTATAAGGTAAGGCCTGTTGCTTGTGTGTGATCCTTTTGCATGTGTGCAGGCGGACCCCAGAGTGAAAGGGCATGTGAGGGGGATCCAAATCGGAGATGTACTGGGTCACCTCTCCACTGTCAATGAGATAGGTATGGATGATAGCACGGATGTCAGGGTAAATGATGGGAATGAAAAGACATGCAAATGGACGTGTAATGAATTGGGAAGGATGTTGGAATTGGATGGATGTTTGACTGAATACGAAACGGATAATGTATATCAAATGTTGTTTGAACAAAAGGGGGTCCTCAGTAAAGGAGATCTGGATTTCGGGGTTGCAAAGCTTCTGGAATTCAAGATTTTCCTGAAGGAGGACACCCCAATCTATCAGCGGCTGAGACATTTCCCGCGTCCGGTTGTTGATGAGATTGAGGAGCAGTGTGTGGAATTAGGATGATTGGGGGTGATTGAAGAAAGTGAGAGTGCATGGAATAGTCCGATTGTGCCTGTACGTAAGCCGGATGGAAGACTGTGTCTGTGTGTGGATTATCAAAAGGTGAACAAAAGAACTGTGAAAGAGAGGTTTCCAATGTGTGTATAGTATGCCTGGGATGAAGTGGTTTACAAAGCTGGATTTGGTACAGGGGTATTACCAAATGCCCATTGCTGAGGAGAGCCGGCCGGTGACTGCCTTTTCCTCTACAAAAAAGCATTATCAGTTCCGGAACCTCAGCTTTGGGTTGGCTAATGCTCTTGGAGCCTTCCAGCAGATGATGTAGGAGGGGCGGTCAATAAGTTTTGCGAATCGATAGGGCAAAACAGAGGAAGGGCAATGGCTGTTTGTGGAGGTGTTAGAACAAGTTATGACAAGTCAGGACCTGCAGCTGCACGCTCTTGCCTCGTCTATTTAAGAAGCTGTAGCTGATCGCAGATCGTCAGTCACAAATATTTCAACAATGGAGAAGGTTGAGCACTGCGCAGTGATCAAACTTTTGACCAAGGAAGGCAAAAATGCAAAAGAGATCCATGAACGCATGGGTGCAGTGTACACTGACACCGCCCCTTCCTATGCAACCATTGCTCGCTGGAATAGGGAGTTCCGCCATGGTCGTGAGTCCCTTGAAGATGACTCCCGTCCAGGACGCCCGTCAGACGTGACCAACGAGGACAATGTGGCCTGTGTGGAGAGGATGATCCTCGAAAATCGACGGGTGAAGGTCGAATAAATCGAGCGAGAACTTGGAATATCAAATGGAAGTGTTATCAACATCATCCACGACAATTTGGCCATGACCAAGGTCAGTGCCCGTCGGGTCCCTAGAAACCTCACGCCCCATGATCGACTTCAACGTTGTCAAAGTCCACAAGGCCAGAGTTGCACAAGCTGCCCTGCACGAGTGAGGATTCTCAGAGCTCAACCATTCCCCCTACAGTCCAGATCTGGCCCCTGGCGACTACTTTTTATTCCGCCAGCTCAAGGCTGCACTGCGTGGATGACAGTTTGGGGATGATGAAGATGTCCAGTTGCCCGTCCAGGAGTGGATTGAACAGCAGTCGGGAGGTTTCTGGTTTTCGGAAATTCGAAGCTTCAGGAACAAGTAGCGCAAGTGTATTGAAGTCGAGGGTAGTTATATTGAAAAATAATAAAACACTTTTCCTCATATCTCTTTTTCTTATATTGAATTGCAAAACTTATTGACTGCCCCTCGTATGTTGTGTTGAGTAAGTTTGCGAGTAAGAATGTGATTGTGTTTATAGATGATATTTTGATTATGACTGAGAGCTTTGAGGAGCATATGAGATTGGTGAATGATGTGTTAAGAATGTTGGAGAGTGTTGGTGTGAAGGTGAAAGTAGCAAAGTGTGAATGGTTTGCAAAAGAAGTGGAATTCCTTGGGCATGTAGTGATTGAGAATGGGTTACGAAAGTCGCCAAAGTATGTTGAGAAGGTGCAAATGTTTCCGAAACCGGTGACTGTGAAACAACTGAAGTCATTTTGTGGTGGAGCGAATGCAAGTGTGTGTGTGAAGGGTCATTCTCCCACCTTTTTCCCAATACCCTCTCCCTCCCTCTGTAAGAATGTGTGTGAATGGGAATGAGTTTTTTTATATTTTCTTTTTGTATATATCTATATATATATGTATTTGATTTCATGTATTAAAATTGGTTTTTCTTTCTCAGATTGTAATTTGCTTAAAATAATCTTTTATCAAAATATTACTTTGCTATAAGTAAATTTAGCGAACTAAATGTTGAATAGTTTGTCAAAAGACCACTCCAGTAGACTTAATCGGCACCATTTGTAAGGAGTGGCAGAGGTGGTAGGGTTCTGATAACTGAGCAGAAAGAAGAAATTGTCAGGTAACGCCAGGACAAAGAGAGAGAGGGCTTGGATAGCTTCAAGACGTTACCAAATTATATTGCATACTCGGAGGCACCAGTTTTTGTTTATAAAATGCTTGAGATGCCCATACCCATCTGTGTAACACGTGAGCCCTTCCTTCTTTTTTTTTGGTCCTCTTGTTTGCTTTAGGCCTCCTGTTAGGACTTCATGTCTACTGTGTGATCGTTAGTGGATATTACCCTGGCAAAGATATTTTGTTGTTAGACTTAGGCTATCCCTTTTACATATACATATAGTCTAATTAAAGGTTGGTTATAAAAATTTTGATTGGTATTCTGATATTCGTCAGATAATATTGTGTGAATAGGAAAATAGCTATATATATATGTATATTTGTTGTGTGCATATTTACCCAATATTTTTGTAAATATTATTGTACATTTTTGTTAGTAAAGGGCTGTACATACAATCCGTTTCATTCTCCTTCGATTTCTCATGTCCGGATTAGTGTAGGAAGCAGGTTGGATCGATTGGGATTAGACTATATATTTCCGGCATGCTACATTTGGCGCCCGAATAGGGACATGAGACTTTGAAACTGGGAGCGTGACGGGATTGGATTGCAGTCCATACCCAATTAGCATGACAAGTAGTTTGATTGATTTTTCCCTCCTCCTATCTTTTTTACTAACTTGGGAACAATGGCTGTGGCAGAAACTTTGAATGAGGAAGTAGTGCGATTGAGACTGGAGTTGAGGAAGAAAGAAGTTTTTTTTTATTATTTATGGGGCTATTTGGCAACTGCCGACTTAGGCATAAGTCGCCGTAAACAAACAGCCTAGTTCTAGGCTACTTTAAAAAATTGAACAGGAAACAATAACAATAACAAAACAATAGCAAAAACAACTACAATTAAACCTGGTTAAATGAAAGGGAGAAGGCCGGCCTCCCCCAAAAGGTCAACAAGTCCACCAGACAAAGTGCACGCACTCGTCCCGAGTACAAGGAACAGGCGGTAGCGACCCCGCCCATGCCGGTACCGGGACAGATGTCGTGCGAGAAGATCACCCAGACTGGGACATTCGACAAGAATGTGCCGAACAGTCTGGGGGACGACGCAGTCGTTGCAATAGGGCGCAGGCGAGCGCTTCATCAAATAGCGATGCGTCACACGAGTGTGTCCGATTCGGAGACGACAGAAAGCAACCTGAAGCCGCCGCGGCATTGGGGGATAGGTCCATGGGAACAGTCGCGGCGCAATGGCACGCCACTTTAAGTTCCCTTCGACCATCTCAAATCTTCTTTGCCAAGCAGACCGTAGTCGGTGTGAGGAAGAGCGAAACGCTGGTCCGGTCGCAGAGTCCTCGCGGACTCTTTGGCGCGCTCATTCCCCACAATTCCTACATGTCCAGGAACCCAGCAGAAGATAATCTCGACATCTGCCCGGCTCGCCAAAACCGTGGCGTCACGGATATCGCGAACCAGGGGATGCGGAGATTCCAATGCCCTGAGAGCACCCAGAGCACTTTGTGAGTCGCTATAGATCACAATCCGGTCTCCGAACCGGGTACGTCGCGTAATCTCCCGTACCGAGTGGTGTATTGCCACCAGCTCGGCCGTGAAGACAGACGCAGCGCCTGGTAGAGCCCCGCTGACTTCAAACAGAGGGGATACGGCGTGGAAGCCGACCCCCTCTTGGGACTTGGAGCCATCCGTATACACTGGCACGGTACCAGCGTGACACGATGTGTGCTCCAAAAAGGTCGAACGCAATACTCCCGGCGCAGTACAAGCTTTGGGAGCAGAGGCGTGGCGACAAATAGCCAAATGTGGTACCCTCCAGGGTGGCGTCCTGGCAGAACCAGGGGCGCCACCGGCCCGAGAGCTATATCTACCTCTCGAAGGAGTTTCCTGGCCCTAAACCCAGAGGGCTTAGGGTATGACTGGCGTCTCTCGGCGGCATAGGCACAATCGAGATCAGCTGCGGATGCAGTGAGAGCTGTTGGCGACTGAGGGAGGCGCCGGGCTCGCGCGTACAGTCAAGTGATACACTGCACGCGGCGCAGAGCGAGTGGCATCTCCCCAGCATCGACCAACAGGCTCTCAATGGGGGAAGTGCGGAAGGCACCGGTCGCAAGGCGAAGGCCGGTGTGGTGGATTGAATCCACCTTCCGCAATAAACGCTCGGCTGCGGATGCATAAAACTCGCATTCGTAGTCGAGCTTCGAGCGAACAAAGGATCGATAAAAAAGTAAGGCGGTAGCCCTATCAGCGCCCCAAGCGCTGAACGTCACGGAACGGAGAATGTTCATGGCGCGGGTACAAGAGACCCTAAGGCTGCAAATATGAGCCTCCCAGGTGAGGCGTCGGTCGAATACAAGACCAAGGAAACGGTGCGACTCAACCACATCCAGGCGCACCCCATTAAGAAACAAATCTGGGTCGGGGTGAAGCCGTGGATGGCGGCAGAAGTGCACCACCTTAGTCTTGGCCAAAGAAAACTGAAACCTGTGCGCTTCGGCATAGCGAGAGACGCGGTTCAATGCCTGTTGGAGTCGTCGCTCCAGAGTTGGCATCTGGGCCGCGCCAAAAGAGATCGAAAGGTAATCCACGTAGAGCGTAGCGAGAACATCTTCTGGCAGCACCGAGGTGATGCCGTTGATGCTCAGGGCAAATAGTGTGACACTGAGGACACTTCTCTGCGGGACACCCTCTTCCTGCTCCTTTGGGGCAGAGTGGGCTCCCCCCACCCGTACGCGGAATCGACGATCTCGCAAAAATTCAGATATAAACATTGGGAGGCGTCCCCTCGCCCCCATCGCGTGGAGAGTCTCCATGATACCGTATCGCCATGCGGTATCATAGGCCTTCTCCAGATCAAAAAACACCGTGGCGTAGTGCTGTCTACGAAGGAAAGCCTCGCAGACGGCATTTTCCAGTCGGAGCAGAGCATCCGACGTGGAGTGAAACTTACGGAAGCCGCACTGTGCAGAAGACAGATGGCCTCCGCTGTCCAGGAAATAGGCTAATCTAACATTTACCGATTTCTCCATCAACTTGCACACGCAAGAGGTTAGAGAGATTGGGCGGAAACCGGTCGGAGTAGAGTGATCTCTCCCCGGCTTGCGAAAGGCGAGCACAGTAGCGATTCGCCAGGAGTCTGGGAGAAGACCTTCCACCCAGATCCTGTTGAACAGATCTAACAGAAAGGCCATGCCTCGCTCACCCAGGTGTCGAAGCATGGCGTACGGGACATCGTCCGGACCATAAGCGGTGTCCGCGCACGAAGCGAGAGCGGAACGCAACTCGCTTACAGTAAACTTGTCGTTGAAGGGTTCTCCGCGTCTGGAGGTAAAGTCCAGCCGGCGGCCTTCCGCGACATCACGACGTGCATTGAATGCTGGCGGAGCAGCATCACGGCTAGAGAATGCGGAGAAAGCGGTCGCTAAGGATTCCGCCACGGACGCGGGGCCCGAGATTGCGGTCCCATTCTCCTGGAGAACGGGAGGGGGGTCCTGCGAGAACTTGCCCCGAATCCTTTTGACTCGCTTCCACACCTCAGCTAAAGGGGTCTTCCCGTTAAGTGAAGACACGTATGCCCGCCAAGAAGAGCGGCGGGCGTGCTTCGAAATATACCGGAACCTAGCCCTAGCCCGACGAAATTCGGCGACAGTGAAATCGTTCGGGCGGCGCTTATAGCGCATGTAGGCATAACGCTTCTGTTTGAGGGCCGTCTCACACTCGGACGACCACCATGGGAGTGGTCGGCGTGCAAAACGGCCAGACGTCCTAGGAATAGTAGTCAGGCCCACGGCGATGAGGTTGCCGGAGAAGAACTCAACGGCCTCATCTACCGACCTAAACTCCTCGACTGAGATAGAGAATTCAGTCATTTCCTGAAATGCAGGCCACCGCGCCCGCGCCAAGCACCACCGAGGTGGTCTCTCAGGCGGCAGTTGCCCTGAAAATGATATTTGAATGGGAAAGTGATCACTACCATGGAGGTCATCGACCACCCCCCAATCAAAATCAGGCTGTGCATCCGAAGAGCACAGAGATAGGTCAAGGCAAGAAAATGAAGCGGTTCTCGGACAGTGATGCGTAAACTCATCCACGTTTAGGACGCCCATCTCAAGCTCTTCGATCAGATCGGCAAGGACTTGTCCCCTGGGATTTATGGAGTAATCTCCCCAGAGAGGATGCCTGCCGTTCAGATCTCCAAGCAAGAGATAGGGCCTCGGCAACCGTGCCACGACGCGGCGGAAGTCCCCCGCGTCGAAGTCAGCTGACGGTGGAATGTACGCAGAAATGATAGTATACCTCCTATCCAGGTGCAGCTGCACAGCCACTGCCTGAAAGGAGGTATCTAAAGAGAAAGGAAGAACGGAGACATCATGCCGGGTGTAAACCGCGCATCCCCCAGCCCGGCCATCCCGCGGTGGTGGGGTCGCAAGACCCTTATACCCCGGGAGGGCAGGCAGCGGGCACGCGCCTACCATGGTCTCCTGCAAAAAAATAGCTAACGGGGAACGTGACGAGACGAGCCTCCGCAGCTCCTCCCAGTTGGCCCGGAGTCCACGGCAATTCCATTGAAGGAATATGCCCTCCAGGCCTAGCTCGGAGGAGACGCGGGGGCCCTCCTCGAATTGAAGACCCTCACGGGAATGGCCGTACGCTTCCCGGGGGCAGAACCCCGCGCGCTGTTGGCCGGACAAAGCGCTGAAGGCGCTGTCGCCTTCGAGGACTTATTGGGGGAGGTTGGGCTCGCCATGCGAGTCTTTTCCTCCCTCCGCCTCGAAACCTTAGGCGGGCGTTGCGGCTTCGGAGGCGGGGGGCCCTCTTTTCGAGGAACCACCGTCTCCGAGCCACTCGCTCCACCTCGGGGCGTGGGCAAAGGGGCCGAAGCTCCTTTGTTGCTGTCCTCCTTTCAGGGAACAGCTTTAGGAACCCCGGAAGATGGCCTAGCGACCATCTTCAGGGGTGTTGCCTCCTGTGAGTCTAACGACTCGGTGGAGGCGCGTGGCCGTTTCGCTTTACGGGAAACGGTCACGCTGGGGGAAGAGGGGGGAGCCCTGGTTTTAGGCGGGGCTGGGTATGAACTCTTTTTGCCGCCAGCTTTACCAGGTTGGGTAGAGCCCGCAGAAGGGCTCCGAATGGGCGCGGAAACAACCGTGCTCGTTGGCCTGGATGGGCCAGGAGCAGAGGGTGCCTTTCTAACTATTGAGGCATATGACGTCCCAGGCAGAGCCGGGCACGCCAGGACAAAGTCCTTTGCCTCGCGGAATGAGAGTTGATCCTGGGCCTGAACGGCCAGGATTTCTTTCTCAAGGAGATATGCACCACATTGCTTCGAAGAAGCAGGGTGCGGCTCTCCGCAATTGACACACTTGGCCACACACGATTTGGACTTATCGTGTGCGACCTTGGAGCAATTTACACATACTTCGGGTGACCCCGACTTTGCACGTCTACATGAGCGATTCGTATGGCCGAAGCGGTGACAGTAATAGCACCGCCGCGGCAGTGGCACGAATGCCTTCACGCGGTAACGGTACCAACCGGCACGCACCGACTCAGGGAGCTTGTCACAGTCGAACGTGACGAAGAGTGTAGGGGTGGGTCTCGAGGCCCCTCCCTGTTTTCTCATCACACGTTCGACCTTGACCGCCCCATGGTCGGCCAGCTCTAGGGTGATGTCCTCAATGGAGTAGTCAACGAGTTCCCTCGCATAAACTACTCCTTTCACAAAGTTCATGGTAGAGTGCAGCGTCACACTCACCGGGGTGCAATGAAGTGTCCGAAGAGCACTTATCTTGGCCGCCTCGGCGGGATTCGCCGCATTCGCCAGAAGGCTCCCGTCCGAGAAACGGGTTACCTTCGGCTCTCTACCAATTGCACTAGCTAATCTTCTCCTCTGATGGATCATGTTGCCCTTGGACAACATGCTGCCATCAGTGGAGCGAGTAACGAGGAAGCGTTTGAAGCCAGCGGGCTCGAAAACGCCAGGTAACCTCTGAATGAGGAGCCCCGATGTCATCGAGGCTCCCCCCTGTGCACTTTTGGTCTTTGTCATCGTCAGGAGCTCCGTACCCGGGGAAGAAGAGGGCCCGGATGTGCCGATCTTGGCTTGGTCGCTTGCCAAAGTGGCAGCAGACCCATCCGTCCCCGTAGCCCCCGCGGATTGAGAGGAGCCCCGAGTCTTCTTCGTCTTTTTGGTCTTTTTCGTCCTTTTCTTTTTTGGCGAGGAGGGTGGGGAATGAACCCGCTTCTCACCCCCACCGGTAGAAGCCCCCAGGCCAGATGGACTGGCCTCAGCCAGGTCCTTCTCCGAAATGGAGAAGGTCCTGGTGGTCGCAGGGGCATCATCCGGAGGAGATCCTTCCCCTCCTTGTACTGCCTGAGAATCCACAGCCGTTTGATGAGGACCTTGCATAGGGGCGGATTTGGGTTCGGTGCTTGGCGCCGAGCCCGGATTCCCCCCCATGGAAGGCCCTACCTTCTGAGGCTGGTTTTCCTCAAGGACCATGTCTATCACAGGAGGGGCCTCCAGTTGGCCATCCCCTCCCAGGACATCGCAGGTCCCCTTGGCAGCGTCATAAGTCTTTAGTGGGGAGGCACAGGCCTTGACCCCGGCAAGGTTTAATATTTTTGCCAGCAGGTCTTTTGAGGGAAGCGACCGAAGGGGCCTGGCTTCCCTCTCCCCCCTAAGTGGGTTTGCCCTACCGAGCCGCTTGTACGAGGGGCGGTCGGCAATGGGCTGCCTGCTGGCTTTCTTGGCAGTCCCCTTAGAAAGCAAAGGAGGGACTGCCGCTGGAGATAGGGAGGTGCCCGAAAGCACCTCCGGGGAAGGGGGTGAGGGGGAGTCCCCTACACCCGTAGGCGTAGGAGAGGAGTAAGCCTCCTCTCTGGTTAAAGAGGTATGGAGGGTCCCCTGCGCAAGCACAGGGGGGGGACCTCCATCTTTTCTGTGGAGCTGCACGAGGGCGGCTCCGTTGTTTTAGGGGGAATTAAGGGGAGATTTTTTTTTTCATCATTGGGCATGGTGACCCTCTTTGTTTTACGGGACGCAATCGCTCACCACCTCTTGCAGTAGCCCGCACTGCAAGAGGTGCTTACAGGCCCGGCAAAGCCAGGCGCCGCCATTTGGGACCACCCCTCCCGCCTGGTGGCCTGGCAGTCCTTCGGCATGGCGGCTCCACCTTAGACACGGCGTAAAACAGATAGAATGTGAAGAGGAGAGGAAAAGGGATGTGAGGAAGGTATGGGTGGGGATGAAGCAGGTTGTTAAAAAACCCCCATCCCGAACTGGAGCTGAGGGGTTAGGGAACAATGTCCCCTCCCCCCTCAGCCCCCATCCGGGGTGGTTGGCTTGAGAAGAAGGTCAGCATTCTACCCTGTGAAATTAGAGGCTGACCAGAGAAAATTGTGGGAGAGGTTGTATGAAAAGCGACGAGGTAGGGGAGAAATCGGGCTATCTGAAGGAAGGAAGAGAGGCTAAGCTGGGGCCGGACGGAGCGCTGGATCCCGTCAGCACGGCGGCCAGGATGGCAAATCGCCGCGCCCCTTACAGGGCAGTTGGCTGAGAGGAAGGTCAGCATCTACCCTGTGAAATTAGAGGCTGACCAGAGAAAGTTATGGGAGAGGTTGTATGAAAAGCGACGAGGTAGGAGAGAAATACAGGCTATCTGAAGGAAGGAAGAGAGGCTAAGCTGGGTCGGACGGAGCGCTGGATCCCGTCAGCATGGCAGCCAGGATGGCAAATCACCGCGCCCCTTACGGGGGAAAGAAAGAAGAGGAGTGGGGAAAGAAGAGGAGTGGGAAATGTTGCGTGGAATGGTTGAGGGAATGAAGAATGAAATGAAAGGGATGAATGAAAAGACTGATAGGATGAAGAAGTAAATGGGAGACCGACAGGATCAGACTGACCGACGGATGCAGAACCTATATAATATGATGACAGGGGCTGGACCAGCCCCAGGACCTACAACCCTGACCCCTGCTCCTACTGAAGGGACTCCCGCTAAATGGAATGGATGGCAGTGTGATTGAGTCTAAAGAAGATATTGTGAGTGGTAGGAAAGGGAGTGAATGGAAGAGAGTGGAAAGTAAGAGAAGAAGGAAGCATGGTTATAAGGTTAAGGATAGGAAGGTGAGAGGGAAGAGTGTGGATTCGTTATACTCAGATGAGGGAGAGAGTGACGATATGATTGGAATGAGTGAGACTGCGAGTAGCTCTTCGGAGAGTGAATAGAATGTGGGGAAAGGAATTTTGATTAGGGAAGTGCCTAGGATTGATAAGTTTAGATTGCATGGGGAAAAGAGTATGGATGAGTTCTTCGGAGATTTTGAGCGGTACTGCAAGCTCAAGTAACCGCAGAACAAGGGTCACTGTGTGAGTGTTCTGGGAGATTGTTTGGATGGGAAAGTGTTGGAGTTCTTTCGAGTGATAACGAGTGTGGGAGAGCCAAAGTATGATGTAGTGAAGAAGCGGATGATTGGACAGGTGAAACGAATAAAAGAGAGTGAATGAATTTGAAAAGGCGTGTATGGGTAAGAACGAAGGGGTGAATATATATGCACATAAGCTTGAGAGTATGGCAAGAACGAGGTATGGTGATGATGATGTAAATGAATGTAAACCACTGATGAGGAAATTTTTTGACACGATCCCACAAAAGGTGAGTGAATGGCTGAGTGGAAAGAGAAAGGAGAGAATAAGACTGACAGGTGAATAGTTGATTTGGGAGGATGTGTTGGAGCTGTTGGAAGATGGATGATTTAATAATGAAAGCGATCTAGAAGAGGATGGATGGTACGTGTGAATGTTGGGGGTAAGAAGCCTAGGAGCTTTCTTCCACCCCACCAGTTTGTCAGCTACAGGAATGCCCTGAAGGCTGCACCAGCTGGAGTGATATTGAGCTTCCTGGGCTGGCAGAATGGAAGGGGACAGATGAATGTCAAGCGTGGGAATGGGTATATAAGAGAGAAGCCGAGGTATGTCCCAGCAAACGAGAGACCGAATGGTGTGAGAAAGATTGTGGAATATCGTCGGTGTAGAAGGAAAGGTCATATGTTGGCAGAATGTAGGTGGACGTCTGGTGCATGTTTTGGGTGTGGTAAGAAGGGGCATATGATAAAGGATTGCTAGGAAAGCGTGAAAGAATGCTTTGAGTGTAAAGAAAGAGGCCATTTGAAGAAAGATTGTCCGAGGTTGAATGGTGGAGCAACTGGTGGGGAAAGTATGAAGTATGCGTGTGGTAATTGTGGAAAGGCTGGTCATTATGCAAGAATGTGTCATGGCCAGAAGAATGTATGTAGCTATTGTGTGATGGAAGGACATTCAAGTGAAAAGTGTTGGATTAGACTGAGAGCGCAAGGTGAATGGAAAGTGAAGCGGTAAACTGAATTGTAAGAGGGTACCTGATGAAGTATCCTCTGGGTGCATGAGTGCGAGTAATGTGTTGGTAAGTCTGTCTAGTGTGAAAGTGCTGTCTGGTAGGAAGTATGAATGTCTGAGTGTGAAGGTGGAATTGAATGGAATTGAATGTTTAGCTTTAATAGATTCTGGATGCAAGGCGAGCTTGGTGTATAAAGATGTGTATGACAAGTTGAGTGAGAAAGCCCTCCTGTCTGAGTGTAAGGGTAGTTTGGTAGGTATTGGTAGTAGGAGAGTGCCTGTGATTGGAATGATAAGGTCACCTGTTCGAATGCAGGATATGTTGATGAATAAATGTGAATTCTCTGTGATTGATAAGGTGATTAGTGAGTATGGTATGATTTTGGGGTATGATTTTATGAAAATGAATCGTATGGTTGTGCATCCTGCGAGTAATCAGATTGAGAGAAAGATTGGTAAAAATGGGGTGTATAAGTTATATGTAGGGAAAGATGGTAGCGTTTCGAAGAGTGTGTTTACTGGTATTGAGATGACTGCTATAGGGAATGTAAGGCTTGTGAAGGGTGAAAGGGTGTCTGTTAGAGTGAGTTGGAGTAAGGATGTTAGTTTGAATGTGGGTGAGAACACTGTGATATTGGATGGAAGGGATGTGTGTTATAAGGTAAGGCGTGTTGCTTGTGTGTTTGATGGCTTGATGAGAATGAATGATCCATTTGTATGTGTGAGGCGGACCCCAGGGTGAATGTTGCAGGTGAAAAGACGTGTGAATGGATGTATAGTAAAGTGAAGAGCATGGTGGAATTGGATGGATGTTTGACTGAGTATGAAAGGGAGGATGTGTATCGAATGATATTTTAACGAAAGGAAACCCTCAGTAAGGGTGATCTGGATTTTGGGGTTGCAAAGCTCCCAGAATTCAAGATTGTCCTGAAGGAGGACTCCCCAATCTATTAGCGGCCGATGCATTTCCCACGTCGGGTTGCTGATGAGATTAAGGAGCAGTGTTTGGAATTAGAGCGATTGGGGGTGATTGAATAAAGTGAGAGTGCATGGAATAGTCCAATTGTGCCTGTACATAAGCCGGATGGAAGATTGCATCTGTGTGTGGATTATTGAAAGGTGAATGAAAGGACTGTGAAAGAAAGGTTTCCGATGTGTGTGGTATCTGAGTGTGTGTATAGTATGCATGGGATGGAGTGGTTTATGAAGCTGGATCTGGTACGGGGGTATTACCAGATGCCTATTGCTGAGGAGAGCTGGCCGGTAACTGCCTTCTCTTCCACAAAGAGGCATTACCTGTTCCAGAACCTCAGCTTTAAGTTGGCAAATGCACCCGGAGCCTTCCAGCGGGCAATGAATGTTGTGTTGAGTAAGTTTGCCAGGAAGAATGTGATTGCGTTTATAGATGATATTTTGATTATCACTGAGACTTTTGAGGAGCATATGAGATTGGTGAATGATGTGTTGAGAACATTGGAGAGTGTTGGTGTGAAGGTGAAAGTGGCGAAGTGTGAATGGTTTGCGAAAGAAGTGGAATTCCTTGGGCATATGGTGAGTGAGAATGGGTTGCGAAAGTCGCCGAAGTATGTTGAGAAGGTGCGAATGTTTCCGAAACCGGTGACTGTGAAGCAACTGAAGTCGTTTTGGGGTTTGATTGAGTTCCAGCGAAAGTTTATACATGATAAGATGAATGAGGCATATGAGAAACGGAAAGAGGCAGCGGCTGAAGATGTTGAATTGGCGTATCCAGATTATAGTGTGAATGCTAAAATGCTTGAATTGTATACAGATGCGAGTTGGTATTGTATGGGAGGTTTTCTGATGCAAGAGTAGCGTTTGAATGGAGAATGTCAGGCCAATAATTGGGTATGTATCCAAGGCTATGAATGCGGCAGAACGAAAGTATTCAACTGTGGAGCGACAGTTGGCTGCGATAAGGTATTGTTTGAAAGTGTTGCATCCATTTTTGTATGGTGTGAGGTTTGTGATCAATACAGATCATCAACCTCTTGTGTATCTGCAGCGTAAAAAGTGGGCTGATAGTAGGATTGCAAGGACTTTGGAAGATTTGAGTGACTTTGATTATGTGATTGAGTATGTGCCTGGTGAATGGAATTGAGTGGCTGATTTGATGTCAAGGTATCCTGGTACGAATGATGAAATTGTGTGTGGAGTGAGTGATCCTGAGTATTTGCCAAAAAGGATTATGAATGGAAAGGAGAGTAAGGGTGGTGGTGATTCCTTGTTTGAGAGCGTATGGAATGGTTTGCAAGATTTGAACAGTGATGGAGTAGATGTGAGAGTGCCCTATAGTGCGGATGACTTAAGGAAGTAGGTAATGAGTGAAGTATGTAGAAAGCCTGAAAGTATTGGTATGGCGAGGGTGCAGAACTTTATGAAAGAATTGAGAGCGATGTGTATGCAAGGGGTCCTGTCCCGCCATTTCAGGAAGTGTTGATTGTAGTGAGTCATTTGTATGGAGTGATTGTCTATATGCACTTTGGTGGTGAGAGGCTGATTGTGTACAAAGATGAGAAGATAAAGGGTTTGAATGCTAATGTGGTGCATCTGTAGTGTTTGAGCGGTATTCATTACAATTGGGTGATTTAAAAGTGTTTGTATATGAGGGAGAAGAATGATTGTATGGTGAATGATGATGTGGGAGGTGATGACGGTGTGGATGTCAGTGCTGATGTTGGTATAGTTGTTACTTCTGTGTATTGTGAACATGGAGGACCTGATATGATGGAAGTGAGAGTGAAAGTTGGTGAAAAGTTGTTCTGTGGTTTGATTGACACTGGTGCGCAAGTGTCATTATTGAACAAGAGGATTCTGAGTAAGTATGATGTGTTTAGATGTTGCGAACGGAAACCTACAAAGTTACGGATAAGTGGATTGGGGAATGGAATGATAGTGGCATGAGAACAGGTTAGTCTGAGAGTGAGTTTGGGCAGTGGTGTGAATGTGAAGCATGACTTTGTGGTTCTGAAAGAGGAGCAAATGCCATGTTGTTTCTTGCTTGGTGTAGACGTTATGAGATTGAATGATTTGTCTTTGGATGCTGATAAAGATTGTGTTAGAAAAGGTGAATATGAGGTGATGAGGTTGAATGAGTGTGCAAAGAATGTTGTCAAATTTTGTGGTATGATCGAATTGGTCATGGATGATGAGAATGAGATTTTAAGTTATGATATTTTAGAGAGCAAATGTCATAATCACAAACTACAGATATTGACTCTCTCCCCATACACAATTGAAAAACTGCTAGTTTCTTTCAAACTACAACATATATGGTGAAAAAAAGCCATTCACTAAAATCAGAATTTGGAATCCTTCCAAAGATTCCAATAATGAACAAAGGAAAAGTGTTATCTGAAGAATACAAAGATATAGTTAGAAGATTCTAGGAGTCATATGAGGTTAGTCATATGTCCTGGCAATAAGGATTGTGTGAAAGTCATCAGTGCTGAAGGTGAAAAAATGACTGGTCCTTGGGAATTTAAAAGTTATTTGAACTATATAAAAATGATAAAAGAATCCCAAAATATGATTTTCCACATTTGCTAAATTACAGCCATCATATTGTGTGCTTGCAGGTAATGGTGGGACTCATTCTGTGTGTCTGGACACATCTTTAAACCCCAAATTACAGCTGGCTGCATTGGGAGAAAAAGGTCTCTCATACAAAGATATTATGGATTACAGCATCTGCAGTACAGAGAGAGAGGCTTGCATGATGCAACTTTGCAAAGATTGCCTAAGAGAAGAGGGCGTTCTGAACTTTCTTGAGTTACTTGACAGTGTAAAATCAGCTCCAAATGAAATATCTTACAAGCAATGGGTGCCCGTTGACCATTTACAATGCTAGACAAAGTGGAGCCACTTCATGAGTACTTATCACCATTAAGCATGAAAATATCCTGCATGGTTCATCATCAATTTGTTGCACAGCAGCAATCACAGTACTTAAAACAGCTGAAAGAAACACTACCACCTCACTCAGAGCTAGGCAGTAGTTATTTTAGGTGATTTCTCTGAAAATTATTCTTTCATTGTCCAAGATGCTGCCCAAGGATTAAACTTGGAAAATTCACAATGCACAGTTCACCCTTTTGTCATCTATTATAGATCATCTGCAGACTAGGAACTTAACCATTTTAGCGTCAGTTTCTTATCTTCATCACTAAAACACAACACAATAATGATTTATTCATTTATAATAAAGCTTATGAACTACGTTAAATTCAGATGCCCACAACTGAAGAAGGTGTACTATTTTCCGGATGGATGTGCTGGCCAATATAAGAACAGGTACAACTTCACAAATCTCTGTTACCATGAAGAGGATTTTGGTTTGTCTTGTGAATGGCCATTCTTTGCTACATCCCATGGCAAAAATGCATGTGATGAGATTGGGGAAACAGTAAAGAGAGCTACTGCTCGTGCTAGTTTGCAGAGAACTACAGAGAGGCAAATTCCTACACCAGAAGACATGTTTCAGTTTTGTGAAGAAAATTTGAGCAAGACAATAAAAATTTTTTTTGTAACTACATCTGATTTGAAAGATGCAAAACAACGGTTAAAACATCAATTCAAGGACAGTAGGGCTATTCTGGGAACTCAGAAATATCATAGATTTGTTCTCATAAATAAGGAAGAACTGATAGTGTATCTCATTTCAAGTGGCATTGGAGAAAAGAAAAGAATAAGGAAAAGTCATATTACTAATGAGCCTGCAATGGTTGATAACCTCAAATGTGTCAAACCAGAAGGGCATGTTAGCTGAATTATGATGGGCAAGTTTGGTATGGAATTGTGGAGGAATATTGTGAGGAGTTTGATGATTACACGGTGAACTTTTTACATCTATCTGGGTCATCAGGAACAAGTGCATATCATTATCCATCAAATAAGGATTCATGTGCAGTGCCAGGACATCATATATTAACTGTCATGAGTTGTTTTATACTAAGAGAAGACAGCAGAATTAAATATATTTTTTCTTCAGAAAGAAATTGATGAAAGTATCGAATATGCCAAAATTGTATTAGGTAAACAGGTCTTCCCTATCATTACTGTAATTATTTTGTCAGTGAAATATCATTTTTTAATTCTTGGAGATTTAGGTCAATTAAGTCAAACTGATAGCTAAAGTAAATTCTTAAAATGACCAGTAATTTATAAATATGGTGTCAACATAAGTTAGTTACATGAAAAGTAATAGCATAAACAACCTTTTATGATTGTTTCTAATAGCCAAGACCTTTGACTGTTTTTTATATGCCAAAAAAATTATAATTTCAATTTCTCTAGGCAACTTTAAGAGCTTAATTGTGAAAAATATATAGAATTCACGGATAACTTTAAAATATAGAGCTCACTTAGGCCTATGTGTTAATTACTTAAAAAATACTAGCATAAACAAACTTTTTTTTACTGATTCTAATAGCCAAAGCGCCTTCATTTATCTCATTTCTAATTTTTTTTTTCCATTTTGATACCCCAGAGATCAAATCTTGACCTCAAATTTTTAGCAAATGTATGATTTTTTAATTTTTTAAACTAGAGTTCTAAAACTTTCCTATTTGGATTCCTTGTCTTTTTCTGATTCTAAGTATATATACTTTTATATAATTATGACCATTATTATGGGTCACCAAATGTTAGTGACCTCAAAATGCCTGAGGTCATATCTTCTGAACCGTTGGTCGGATTGACCTTAAAATTTCAGAAATGGGTTTAGGGCCCAAAAACTTACTATAACCCAAATTTCAGCAAAATCTGAGAGATGAGGGTGTTAATTTGCAATTTTTCTGGTTAATCTCACAGAGAATGCACTAAAACCTTTGGAAAAAAACCTGCATAGTGTCAGTAGCGATCAGTGACATTTTGGATTTTTCAGTGTAATATATTTAAGTTCGGCAAGATAGTTAACTTTGAGTGTTAGACATAATACTAAAGGAATTTTTAATTATATTTTGAAAAGTTTCTTAGTATGGCTGTTGCTTTGGATGAAGTGAGTATGCCTTTTGATGTAAGCTGTGTGTATGTAGTTTGTGATTTTTGTGGTGTTGAAAGAAGAGCAAATGTATCTGAATGCCCAGTGTGTTATGTGACTAGTGCAAATGTGACTTTGGTAGAGGAAAAGACTCGGTTGCGTGATGAGTGCCAAGAGATTAAGTGAGTTGGTGAATGAAGTGAGAAGGGATGCAAGTGTACACATGAAGAATATGACTGGGACCAGGAGGGTGGAAAATAGGCCTAGACTAGGGACTGGAGAGAAAGAAGTGACTGATGTGAGTGAAGATGAATGGTGGGTAAATATGGATAGAATAGATAGGTTAGGAAAGGTTAGGTCTGTGAGTAAGAGGGACATGGTGTTGAGGGACCCCACAATCGAGACAACCCCAGATAGCACCTATGGCCTGTGAGCGATAAATTGCATGATGACATACATGAAATTTAATGCGAGAAATGGTAATAAAAGGATTAATTACTTAAATTAATATACTTGACAACAGTAACTCAGAGGATAATACAGCTCAAGTAATAGACAAAAATAATATATATACAAATACATTAATTAAACTCAAATGGAAAAACGGAAAGAAATCTCAGCCCCCCTCCCCCCTAACATCATAAAATATACAAGACTCAAATAGAGCACTAGTCAATCCACAATAAATCTAGTGGAATTCAACAGAATAAGGTTGAGGGGTAAGGATGAGGAAAGGATATGTTCGTCAGGTGCTGGGAATAGGATAGGGTAGGTTGAAGGGTTGACAATGGTTTGGTTGCGGGGACACAATCAGTTGGTAAGGCGACCATGAGCTTTACAGGTAGTGAGTACCGTCCTTAGACTGTCCCCAAACTGAGGAACTGTTGTCGAGGAAGCGTGGTAAGAATGAGCCAGGGAGTGCAGAACAGAGGCATCGAGGCTAACACACCAGGCCATGACAGGAGGGGTGACGTATGGACACCTGGGTGAAACCAAAAGTGGATGCATCATGAGTATGGCATCCTTACAGTGCAGCTCAACAAGGCGGTTCAGTGAACAAGATTAAAGGGTAAAGCTAATAATGATAACAATAGCAATGCAAACAAAACTCAATTAATATAAGCAAAGGGATGTAAGGAATTATTATCAGAATATAATAATAATAAATATGGACCAAGGATAAATAAGCGATAACAACTTTAATATCAAGCACAACACATCAGGTTTAATAAAGAATATAGCAGGTTTAAAATTAAGATTATAAAGGAGGATTAATATGTGCTAAGCTGCTCACCTCAGTCATCCGTGCTCAAAACATGTATGAATCCAAACATGCAGGAAAGAAATTAAGTTATAATTTAAGGCATGTTACAAAAAATGCACATAAAAATACTACTGTGCAATCAAAGACAAACCATGCTAGAAGAGCTTAATATATAGCTAAAACATCTGAAAGAACAAGTAGAGTTAAATAATGTGATCAGAATAAGTTAGAAGGAAATCATTTCACAGCAATACCAATTCCCAACTTCCGTACCCAGAAAACTAGATCAGAACACTCTCCCCTCCAAGGTACACCCAACTAAATGGCCATAAGGAAAAGGGCAAGAAAACACCTCAAACAGAACATGCCTCTTCAATGGAACTTGTTAGATTGACTAACAGATTTGATGCCCTGAGAGAGGAAGAAGTTGAAAGTGATTTGTCTAATATGGTTGTGGCAGAAAGTGAAATAAGTGATAATTTGAATGAGAACAGGAAGGAGGGTAATACTAGGCTGTAGGGTAATGCTAGGCCTAGGGACACAGGAGGATGACTGAGGTGCTTGTGATGGGTGGCTCTCAGATTAGATATTTAGATAGGAAGTTGAGTGCAAGCAAATGGAAGGGAGTGAGAGTTTGTTTGCCAGGTGCTGATGTAAATGATGTGTCTGAGAGGTATGATAGTCTGGTGTCTGGGTGTGAGAGGGATGCAGTTGTGATTACGCATGTGGGAGTAAATGATATAAAGAAGGTGGGTTCATGTGAGTTATGAGAGAGGTACAAAAGGTTAGTTGAAAGGATGAGTGAAAGTAGAGTGAAAGGCGTTGTTTCAGGTGTGTTTCTGAGATTGGATGCGGGGATGGAATGGTTGTCTCGTGCAAAGGAACTGAATGAGTATGTGAAAGGCCTGTGTAAGGAGTTGGGATTAGTGTTTGTAGATATTTGGGATGGGTTTTATGGGAATAAGGAATTGTATGCATTGGATGGACTCCATCTAAGCCGGGCTGGGGTTGACGTGATGAGGCAGGAGTTAGTAGTGTCGATGGGTCTTTGCAGGCAGGAAACTAGTTACTGATAGTAGTCAGGGAAATATAAGAGTACAGGGTGGGGCAGGGAAAGGAAAGAGATGCAGAGCAGATAGAGTGGAAGGTATACATTCTAAAAGAGGTGCTTCAGGGATAGGAGGGCTGAGTTGTCTTTAAACCAATGCTCGTAGTCTTAGAAATAAGAAGGATGAGTTATTTAGTTATATTATTGATGAAGATATAGATATAATATCTATAATAGAATCATGGCTTAATGAAAATAAATTTAATGGTAAAGTGAGTGAATTTGAACTACAGGGTTATGATAGGTACATTAGTCAAAGGAGAGATAGGACCGGTGGTGGGTTGATTATTTATATCACAAATAGCATTTCTTCAAATTTAAATAATTCTATAAAGCAAGAAGAAGTTGAGTCATTGTGGATAGATAATAGGATCAGTAAAAATAGGATAATACACTTGGGAGCCTTTTACAGACCACCTGGACAGACTGACTGTATTGATGAGCTAATGATCAGGGAAATTAGGGAAGGATGTGAAGTAGATACAGTTTCTCTTGGTGACTTTAATTTAAATTCTGTAGACTGGGAAAATATGATAGGAAGGGATAAAGCAAGTTGTAATAGGTCTATAGAATGCTTTAAGGATAATTTTTTGACTCAATTTGTTAACCCTAGATAGGTATACTGGGGTCTGCTGGACCCCAAGGTTTTAATATTTTTTTTCAGGACTAAATTGAATGATTTTTTCAAGATTCTCAGTACCTTCTAGTTGCCATTGAAGCTACCAAACCTGACAAAGGAATTTCACAAAAAATTACGGCATCATACCTATACAGGTAATTTGGGATACCATTACCGTTAGGATTTTACAAACCGTGCCTAATTGAAATAGTGAGATATATTGAATTATAATTATGATATTTTATATTTATAATTATATAATTTTATAATAATAATAATTTATAATAATATAATTTTATAATAATAATAATTTATTATAATAATAATTTATAATAATATAATTTTATAATAATAATAATTTATTATAATAATAATTTATAATAATATAATTTTATAATAATAATTTTAGAAAAATATTTATTATAATTTTGTAGGTATATTTCTATATATGGGCATATTTATTTCTTATTTCAATGAGATTGAGCAATGCTGAAATCAGTAAGCAACTCAATGCATTTGAAATAAAGTCTGATGAGGATGCAGAAGACAATCTTTAATTGAAGATTTATCTGATAGTGAGGCAGAGGAAGAATATATTCCCCCGAATCTGTCAAGGTCTGAAAGCAAGAGTTTGCTGTCTGATGGGGAAACCCAAGCGAGGAAAAGGATTGATTGAAACTCAGGATCATCGTAGGGGCGTCCCCCCCCCCCACAGTGATATCTTCCCCATGAGCAGTCCCCTTGAAAGGCATACTTTAAACACCTTTAGGGGCTTTTGTTCATCCTCCGCTCAAGCAAACAACATGTGCCCCAAGCAATGAAAACAACTAAAGATCATCAGCAGGGTATAGCAGCATTTTGTTATGACAGATAACTATCTATGTGTTCCTACATACCTTACAAAAAACACAAAAGAAAATTGTTTTGCTTCTTTCAACCATCTACAACAGACCAGAAATAGACACCAATGGGAAACCAGAAATCATCAACTTCTATAACAACACAAAAGGGGGGTAGACACCTTTGATCAAATGTGCTCAAATGTCAATTCTTGGGTAATCTATTCACACAAGAAAAAGAGAAAGGGACAACCAGCAGGAATGCGTCGCACTTACATGCAAGAACTGGGGATAGAACTAGTGCGGCCTTGGGCTCTGCAGCAGATGCAAATTCCAACAACTCGGAGGCACCTGAAGAAGTGCATTTCCCACTAATGGGAGTAAATATGCCACCAGTGGTATATCCTGTTGAGCAGTTAAATATCAAGAGGCACTGTTACAAATGCACTAGATAGAAAGACCGTAAAACTAAATTTCTGTGCATCCAGTGCAAAGAGCCAGTCTGTGGTATACATTTGTACATGGTGTGCATTGACTGTATCAAGTTTGTGAAGTGAAGTTGAAGTACTGTAAATAAAACTTTAGTTTGTAGTGGCTAAACTTTAATGAAAATAAAGAAAAAATTTTGTTTATAGGAATAAGTTCTAAGAAAAAAAAGAAGTGTTTTTTATGTTAAAAAAGAAATGAAATAAAAAATAAATTAGTGATATGCTCAAGATGAAAATGGAAGGAATTTGAAAGAAAAATTGGTAAGTTTTGCAAAGTTTCTTTTCATTTTTCTCTAAAAAAATATTATTTTAGGGTAATTTAGCAATGCATTTTAGTTAACATATATATTAGCTAAAAGCATGCAAAAACTTATCACCTTAAGCCTAATAGTTTTGAAACTGTACCAGTACGAGTTACATACACCCCTTTTTTGCAACAATTAATTTACCTTTCAATTTTGGCATTAGAAAAAAATAAATAATAATCAAAACATATGTATATATGTTTGGAATAGACTAAATTTAATAGATATTAAGTTTAAATAACTTAAAAATGAAAAATAAACCACAATAAATTTTTAGTTTGGGATCCAGTAGACACCAGTATACCTATGGTATAGGTTTTGAAATATATGCCTATCTAGGGTTAATAAGCCAACAAGGGGTGCCAATATATTAGATCTGGTTCTTTCAAATGATGATCACTTGGTTCAGGAATTGACTGTTGGGAAAGCATTGGGAAATAGTGATTATCAGATGGTTCATTTTAAATTGGGAATAGTGAAAGGTAGAACAACAAACCACAAAAACTCCAAATTTTTATAGCGGAGATTACAATAAATTATGAAACTTGCTAAATCAGATTAGGTGGGATATAGAATTCAGGGGAAAGAATACTTATGAGATGTGGGACAATTTTAAGACTATACTAAACATAGTCCAGGAGCAGTGTATTCCAATGAAGACTATTAGGAAGAAATGTAGGAAGCTGTTTATGGTGGAATCAGGAGATAGCTAGGAAAATTTCTAAGAAAAGGTCATACCAGAGATTATAGAGAGAAAGTACTTTTGAGAATTTAAATCATTATATGTCGACCAGAACTGAGCTATATTGATAATTCTAGGTCAAGGGAAGTAGTGTTGAATACCATATTGGAGTTAAATACTAGTAAGTCATCTGGCCCAGACAACATTCATTCTAGGTTACTCAAAGAAGGTGTAGATAGTATTGCAGTAGCTCTTGAGAAGATATATACTAGATTATTATTAGTAGTATTATATTAGGTGTTTTACCACCATAGACGCCATAAGATATATACTAGATCAATAGAGTTGGAAATTAGCAAATGTAGTGCCAATTTTTAAAAAGGAAAGTAAAGAGGACCTGAATAACTTTAGGCCGGTAAGCTTAACTTCTATTGTTTGTAAAATTCTTGAGAAGATAGTGAAGGGGATTTCTGACCATCTAGAGTGTGGTAGGTTAATAAATAATGCTCAGCAGGGTTTAGAAGAGGTAGATCGTGTTTAAAAAATCTAATGGATTTTATGGATTATGTTACTAAACAATTAGATAAGGGAGAGAATGTTGATGTAATTACTTATATTTTAGCAAAGCTTTTGATAAGGTTCCACATAAGAGACTAATTTACAAATTAAAATTTCTTGGAATATGTAGTAGTTTTGAATTGCATAACTGAATGGCTGAGAAAGAAAACAGAGTTGTGCTCAATTCTGTGAGATCACAGTGGAGGGACATTATCAGTGGCATACCTCAGGGATCCTTTCTAGGTCCTTTATTATTCATAGTTTATATAAATTATCTTGGGAAGGCCATAAATAGCAGTGTCAATTTTTTCTGATGACACTAAATTGGCAGTTGTAGTCAAAGAAGTTGAGGGTAGCCTTAAAGTGCAGAGTGACTTAAATAAGTTATTAGCTTCAGCTCAGAAGTGGTAGATGACTATTAACCTTAAAAAATGCAAAGTCCTTAAAATGGGAAGGGGTAATAGAGAATTTAGCTATGAAATGGATGGGCATTGGCTGAATTCAGTTGAGGATGAGAAGGACTTAGGCGTAGTAGTAGATATGTCACTGAACTTTCCAAAGCAGTGTATTGAGGCAAAAAATAGAGCAAATAGGGTGCTAGGATACATTAACAGAAATGTTAGCTACGAGAGTAAAGCGGTTATCCTTAAACTCTATAACTCGTATGTTAGGCCACATTTAGAGTACTGTATACAAGCATGGTCACCACATTTTAGACATGACATCAACCTGCTAGAGTCAGTACAAAGGAGGGCAACAAAAATAATACCATTCCTGAAGCACCTTGAATATGAAGATAGACTGAGGGTACTAAATATGTTCTCATTTGAGAGATGTATGAGGGGAGATATGATTTGAGCTTTTTAAAAACTGTTCTGGAATGGGTAAGTTGGATTTTAGCAAGTTATTTGAGTTGGAAGGTAGTAATAGGACTAGAGGTCACCAGTTAAAAATTAAAAAACAGAGGTGCAGGTTGGAAGTTTGAAAATATCTTTTCAACAATAGAGTGGTAGATTACTGGAATAGTTTGCCATCTGAGAAGGTAGACATTCCAAACTTGAATGTATTCAAATGCATATTAGATGATTTTATGGGGAGGGAGGGTTAACTTTGGGGGGTTTTCTGGATTCATTCCTGTGGATGCAGTTTTTTTATTATTATATATTATGATTGATTTAGATTTTGACGAGTCTTGATGATGATGCTCTTTGTTTTTGACACATTCCTGTATATGGTTCAAATTGTATATTGTAGATGCATGATGGACACAACCCTATGGATTGTTTAAATTATATATTGTAGATGCATGATCTGACACAATCCTATGCATGCATTTTGTGGGTGAGTTTTGACATATGTGGATGACCTTTGATAAGCCCTTGTGGCTTTTGTCATCCATGAAATTATGTTACGTATCTGTCTGTGTCACCACATTCACTCCGTTTCCATGACTGGTTTCTCTCATCTTTTGCTCTATTCACAATCATTACTTTTCTCTTTTCATTGCTAAACTTCACTCCAAAATCCCCTGTATACAGCAACCATGTCTAGTATACTCTAACATTGCAAATTACATATTACTCACCGGATAGGGCTACCTTACAGCAGCGCATGGCGCCAACAACCAAGCAGCCCAATAGTTTAAATGGGCACACCAGTCAATTGATAGAATAGATGATTGATTAAGATTGGTGCGACTGGTATAGTGTGTTCAACAATGAGTTGACGGATGTCTTCGACTGACCTTCGAACAGGTAGCACGTGTTTTATAGAGCTCTCAGTCTGTTGATCTATTTTTCAGATTTTTCTATAGTTTGTTTGTTTTTTTGTTTTTTTTCTCACCACAATCAGCAAAAGCTAAGTTGCTCTTCTTTTTTTATTTCTTATTGCTACTTAAATTCTTTCTTTGTTTGAATAAGTGATGGAGTTTGGGGATGAAAGTGAGCATGAGTGTCGGAATGTATGCATTGGTTGTGGTGTATTAGGTGAGGGGTATACATGTGTTGTATGTGGGCTGCGTG
The DNA here is from genome assembly GCA_963969495.1 of Ceratothoa steindachneri. Lineage (NCBI taxonomy): Eukaryota > Metazoa > Arthropoda > Malacostraca > Isopoda > Cymothoidae > Ceratothoa > Ceratothoa steindachneri. The sequence goes on along the minus strand of OZ018331.1, from coordinate 143,583,473 downwards.
AATGCATTGTAGATTTAGAGGGGATGAGAAGGCAGGATTTAGACAGGATATGTAGGCTGGAGGGGTTAGTTGCTGAGCTCAGGAGGGAACTTAGTGTTAGGCCTAGAGCTGGGAATAGGTTAGGTGGTGAGGTAGGCCAGTTAGATGTTTCAGGTGAAGGTAGAGGGCCAGTGGAGGAGGTAGGATGTGATAGTTCTAGTGATAGTGAAGTTAGCCCCCTTAGATTAGTTAGAAATAGGCCTAGTGAGGATGGGGGACAGTGGAGAGTGGTTAGGAAACATGAAGCTAGGGAGGCTTCTCCTGTTCTTTGTGAGAATAGGGTTGCCTCTTTTGAGGTGGTTAGCCAGGGGGAGAATAGGTGTGTGAGTCAGAGGGACACAGATCCTATTAGCTTGACTAATAGATTCAGTGCCCTAAGAGAGGAAGTAACTGGAAGTGATATGACTGATGGGGGTGGGGGTGGAGTTCGAGTGACTGGTAGTTTGAATGAGAATAGGAGTGGGGATGGAGTTAGGTCTGTGGGGGTTAGGAATAGGAGTCTGACTGAAGTGCTTGTGATGGGTGATTCGCGAGTTAGATATTTAGATAGGAAGTTGAATGCAAGTAGATTGAATGGTTTGAGGGTGTGTTTGCCGGGTGCTGGAGTGAGAGATCTGTCTGATAGGTATGAGGAACTGGTGTCTGGCTGTGCAAGGGATGCGGTTGTGATTACACATGTAGGAGTGAATGATGTGAAGAAAGTGGGTGCATGTGAGTTACGTGAGAGGTACAAGAGGTTGATTGAAAAGGTGAAAGAAAGTAGAATGAAAGGTGTTGTGACAGGTGTGCTTCCAAGAATGGATGTTGGGGTAGAATGGATGTCTCGTGCAATTGGGCTGAATGATTATGTGAGGAGGATGTGTGAGATGGAAGGTGTCATGTTTGTGGATGTGTGGGATAGGTTTGTTGGAATGAAAGAAATGTATGCGATGGATGGACTGCATTTGAGTAGGAGGGGGGTAGATGTGTTGTGGGAGGAGTATGATCGTGTTATTAGGTCTTTGCGGGCGGGAAACTAGATACTAATAGTGGTCAGGGAATTATGAGAGGACATTATAGTACTGAAAGTAGAATGGACTTGGCAGATAACAGAAATAGGTTCCAAGGCGATAGAGGTGAGGTCATTCAAGTTTCAAGAGGTGCTTCAGGGATAGGGGGGTTAAATTGTTTCTATACAAATGCTCGTAGTCTTAGAAACAAGAAGGATGAGCTATTTAGTTATATTAGCAATGAGGATATAGATATATTATGCGTTACTGAATCATGGGTTAATGAAATAGAATTTAGTGACACTATAAGTGAATTTGATTTTCAGGGCTATAATATGTACATTAGTCAAAGGACAGGTAGGATTGGTGGAGGAATAATTATCTATATAAAAAACAACATTGTTTCAAGTTTAAATACTTCAATAAAGCAGGATGGAGTTGAGTCACTTTGGATAGATATTAGGTTCAGTAAAAATAGAATGGTGCATTTGGGAGCTTTTTACAGGCCACCTGGGCAGACTGATGATATAGATGAACTAATGATAAGGGAAATAAGTAAGGGATGTGAAACAGATGCAGTTATTATTGGGGACTTCAACTTAAACTCTGTGGACTGGGAAAATATGATAGGTAGGGATAGAACAAGTGGCAGGTTCATAGAATGCGTTGAGGATAATTTTTTGAATCAATTTGTTAACGATTCAACGAGGGGGGACAATATATTAGATTTAGTACTTTCTAACAGTGATCATTTAGTTCAAGAATTGACTGTTGGGGAAGCATTGGGAAATAGTGACCATCAGATAGTTCGTTTTAACTTGGGAATTGAGAAGGGTAAAATAACTGAGAATGCTGAAAAAGTTCCAAATTTTCATAAGGGAGATTATGTAAAACTTCGAAGCTTGCTAAATTTGGTAGACTGGGATATAGAATTCAGAGGTAAAAATGCTTATGGGATGTGGGATACTTTCAAGCATATAATAAATGTAGTCCAAGAACAATGTATCCCAATGAAGGCCATTAGGAACAAAAGTAGGAAACCATTATGGTGGAATCAGGAGATAGCTAGAAAAATTTCAGAGAAGAAAAGGGCATATAAAAAATTACAGGTAGAAAATAATATTCAAAATTTAAGTGATTATAGAATGGCTAGGAATGAGTTAAATAAGATTATAAAGAATAACAAAAGGGTGTCAGAAATTAAATTAGCTCAGGATAGCAACAAAGATCCTAGAAAGTTCTTTAGTTACTATAAAATTAATAACAAGTGTGGCAGAGTTAAAATAGGACCTATCAAATATGAAGGGTTTGTGAGAGAAACTGATGAGGAAATAGTTGAGGTACTAAATGGTCATTTTGCATCAGTATTTACAAAAGAGAAACTAAATAGTCCTATGTATAGTACTCATAGGTCAGGAAAAGAGGTGTTTACTAACATTTGTGTGGATCGGAGGATGATAAAAGGACTAATAGGTGATTTAGATACTACCAAGGCCTCCGGCCCTGATAATATTCATTCTAGGATACTTAAAGAAGGGGTAGAAAGTATCTCAATAGCTCTGGACAAGTTATATACTAGGTCATTGGAATATAGAGAAATACCCGATGATTGGAAGAGAGCGAATGTAGTCCCCATTTTCAAGAAGGGTAGTAAAGAGGATCCAAATAACTTTAGACCGGTTAGCCTAACTCCTGTAGTCTGTAAAATTCTTGAGAAAATAGTTAAAAAAGGGATTTGCCAACATCTAGAGAGGGAGGGGTTAATCAGCGATGCTCAGCATGGGTTTAGATCAGGTAGATCATGTTTGACTAACTTACTAGACTTTCTGGAGTTTGTAACAGATCAAGTAGATAAGGGAGAGAATGTAGATATAATTTACTTAGATTTTAGTAAAGCATTTGATAAGGTACCACACAGGAGACTAGTTCATAAATTAAAAATGATTGGGATATGTGGGGGTGTTTCAAATTGGATAGCTGAGTGGCTGAAAGACAGGAAGCAAAGGGTAGTGCTAAATGGTGTAAAGTCAGAGTGGAGGGATGTTATCAGTGGGGTTCCTCAGGGATCAGTTCTCGGTCCATTATTATTTGTCATCTATATAAACGATCTTGGGGAGGCAGTTAATAATAAAGTGTCAATTTTTGCGGATGATACCAAATTAGCAGCTGTAGTTAAAGATATTGATGATAATTTTAAAGTGCAGGGGGACTTAAATAAATTGTTATCCTGGGCACATAAGTGGCAAATGACTTTCAACCTTGATAAGTGCAAAGTTATTAACATGGGAAAAGATAATAGAGAATTTAACTATGAAATGGATGGGCATTGGCTGAGCTCAGTAGAGGATGAGAAAGATCTAGGAGTAGTAATAGATAAGTCATTAAGGTTTTCTAAGCAGTGTATTGAAGCAAGAAATAGGGCAAATAGAGTGCTGGGTTTTATTAAGAGAAATGTCAGTTACAAAAGTAAGAAGGTTATTCTTAAACTCTATAACTCTTATGTTAGGCCACATCTAGAGTACTGTATACAGGCATGGTCCCCACATTTTAGACACGATATTAACCTTCTTGAGTCAGTGCAACGGAGGGCAACAAAGATTATTCCTTCCCTGAGGCACCTTGAATATGAAGAGAGACTGAGGGTATTAAATATGTTCTCGTTCGAAAGGAGGTGTGTGAGAGGGGATATGATTGAGCTGTTTAAAATTTTTTCCGGGATAGATAAATTGGATGTTAGCAAGTTTTTTGAGTTAGATGATGGAAATCGGACTAGAGGTCACCACTTGAAAATTAAAAAGCAAGGGTGTAGGTTGGATTTAAGAAAATATTTTTTCACCAATAGAGTGGTAGACTTCTGGAACAAATTGCCGCAGAGGGTAGTAGGTAGTCCAAATCTAAATGTATTTAAGAGTAGGTTGGATGAGTTTATGGGAAGGGAAGGTTGTGATGGTTCCTAAGTTTTGTATATATTAATATTGTTTGTATATATCTATAGCTGCATGATTTAGTTCTTGACAAGCCTTGATTGGTGATACCCTTGTTTCTGGATGCAATCCTCTGGATGTAGTTTTCCTGGGAGTTTGGGTGCCTTGAAAAAGAGGCCGCTTGACTCGGATGACCTATGATGAGCCCTTGTGGCTTTTGTCATCCGTTATATTATATTGTGGGGACTTTGATTTTGTCTTCCCCTGGTGATGGTGCTTTTTGTGGGTGGGTTTTGACGGAGGCGGATGACCTTTGATAGGCCCTTGTGGCTTTTGTCATCCGTGTAATTATGTTATGTTATGTTATGTTATGTTATAAAGCTAGTTTTCCACTTGAGCTAGCAGACCAATGTTGGGGGAGGAAAGAGTGGGGAAATTGAGGTAGAGAAGGCTGTGATTAGTGGTTATAGTGTGTCATGTAGGTGTTGTACAAGTTTAGCTTTGAACATTTTGTAATGAGGTTGAGCGGACTACATCATTAGGTAGGGCATTATTCCATGGTTTGACAACCCTACATGTGAAGAACCGTCTTCTGGCCTCTGTTGAGATGCGGGTGACAAATATTTTATATTGGTGGCCCCTCATCCCCTGGTGTGAAGCCATGGTAAATAGGTCAGTGGGTTTAATGGGTGATAAGTTATTAAAGATTTTGTAGCATTGGATCAAGTCGCTCCTCAGAAGTCTTCCCTTGATGGAGAAGAGGTTCAGAGTGACTAGCCGGATAGTATAAGAGAGATTACTTAAGTCTGTGACTTGTTTGGTCCAACATCTCTGTACAGATTCCAGCAGTCTTAGGTCACCGAGGAAACCTGTATTCCACACAACAAAGGCAAAGTCAATAACTGGTCGTATGTCAGAGGTTGTTCATGAATGTAGGGGTGCGACACACTGTGGATTTAAGGAGATTTGAAGCAACTCCTCCTGCTTTGTTGACTGTGTCACTGATGTGTGAGTGAAATCTCAGTTTGCTGTCCACCAACACACCCAGATCTTTGTGGGATTTAATTGTAATAAGATTGTTGCCATCAATATGGTAGGCAATAGGGAGGAGAATGCCTTAGAGCCGCACTATAATTTGAGGTGGACACATTTGTTTGCTGCAAACTTTAGACCCCAGGATGAGGCTGTGATGGATAAGGTGTCAATGCTGTGTGGTAATTCAGGGAAGACTGGTTGGGAGGTTGACAGTGGGTGTTGGAAATATAGTCTGAGGTCATCTGCAAATAGCATGTATTTATAAGTTAGATTGGCGCATAAGTTGTTGACAAAGAGTATGAATAGTAAGGGGCGCAGGACAGAGCCCTGCAGCACCCCCCTGACCAGTAGGGCATTGCTCTGGATTCCATGTATGACCACGTACATGAACCTATTGGAAAGAAAGCTCTTGATCCATTGAAATAGGTTGCCTGCGATGCCAATACAGTTAAATTTGTTTAGTAGTGTCTGATGATGAACCTGGTCAAAGGCCTTCACAAAGTCAAACAGTATTAAGTTAAATGTATGTCCTTGGTCGTACCAGAGAGTTATTTGGTTGTAAGTTAGGAGCAGTTGATCTGATGCTGATCTGCAGGCTCTGAACCCAAACTGGGCATCATTGAAAAGGAGATGGTCATCGATGAAGGAATACAGGGTCTTTGTCATAAGGCGCTCCAAGGATTTACATGGAATTGGCGTGAGGCTAATTCGGCAGTAGTTTAGAGGATCGGTGCAAGATCCTTTTTTTGAAGATTGGGGTAATATGAGAGTGCTTCCAGGCACTGGGAACAAGTCCTGTTCTTAAAGAATTTTCAAATATCAAGAAAAATGGGTATGCAAGTGACTGAGAGCAATGTTTGAGGAACATAAGGTGCAAATTGTCTGGTCCCATGGCATTGTCAGTGTTGAGCATGCTTAGTTGGGATTGAACATCCGAGATGCTGATATTGATGCTGGAGATTGTGTGTTGACTGTGTTGGTGGGGCCTAGGGTTGACTGGATCTTCATTGGTAAAGACAGTGGTAAAGGCTTCTACAAATTTATTGGACATTTCATGAGCATCGTCACAGGGTATACCATTTATCATGAGGGGGCTAACGGATGGGCGTGCAATCTTTTTGGTCCTAATGTACAAATGAAATAATTTGGGTTTGGTTTTGCGTAGGTTTATAACTGGTTTTCATAAGTTGATTGCTATTGGATGATGGCTCACCTGATTGCTGCATTTGTTGCGTGAAAAGTGAAAAGTTTTTGTTGTGTGACATAGTATCTGCACCCATTTACCCTTTTACTTAGCAGGTACTCGGCCCATGCCCCTGATTTGTTTCTTTGAAAAGCCTGTGCAACCTGTTTATACCAAGGGGGTTTTCTGGTGGATGATGAGGGTTTCTCAGGAATGTGACAATGAGTCAGGTTTGACAGTATGGTCATCAGGTGGTCAGTCTTTTGGTCAACATTGAGGTACGAGAATTCATAGTCCCAATCATAGGTGTTAAGTAGCCTATTTAGAGTTTGGTAGTTCACTCAAACGTAGTTTAAGCATTTGTGGGGATTGCGGCTTGGGATTAGATCATTTTATTGTTATTGTTATTGTTGTTGTTATTTAACAGGTCCCACTCCGCCGAAATGGCGCTCTGCAGGACCATTGACATATAGTTTTCTTTTTCAAAGAGCAAATGATTCACAAATGGTCTTATCACTTAAATCATAACACTCGGAGAACAAATGTGCTTTCAATTTTCTTTTAAAGTTCTTAATGTCTTCAATTTGTCTAATGTTCAGGGGAAGATGGTTGTAAAATCTTGGAGCAGCACATTTGAAGGTGCGAAAGCCAGCACCTGTTAAAAATCTTTGGAAGATATAAGTAAAATGGACCAGAATGTGGCCACAGTGAGGAAAGGGGGGATGAATTTTAAGGTCAATGAGTCTGTCTTGTTCAGAGGTCAGAGCAAGATCTAGTATGTTGCCAGATGTTATGAAGGTGGGTTCCTGCACCTGTTGTTGGAGCCCCAATGGTAAATAGGTCAAAGAAAAGCAAGTCAATAGGGGACAATTGTTGATCAATTATGGGTCCGTTCCAGGTAATGGATGGTAAGTTAAAATCTCCAATTATTAACATCTCCCTTCCCAGGCTAAATCTCTGTATAAAATTAGAAAGGGCATTGTTCTCCTCAGGAGGGCTTGAGGGAGGCCTATATACTGTTAGTACATAGAGATTGTATGAGGGCAGGTGTATCGCTACTGTGTTTGGCAGCCTGTCATTATATGGTATACATTTATGGTTGTTTTTTACATACATACACACTCTGTGCTTAGGTTTTCCTGTAAGGGAGTCATTTCTAAATACGGAGTAGCCATGTAGATTTATCACAGAGTCTGGTACAGTGGGCTGGAGCCATGTTTCTGTAATGGCAAATAGATCAATACTATTGTTGATGCAGTAATCAGTGATGTAGTATATCTTGTTTACATTTTTTTAATGCGAATGAGAGTATAGTATATGTAATATTTACATTATTTACATTGGGGTTTGGTATACTGGGGACTTAGTCCCCCGAGGTATGCACTGGGGGAGGGGGGTTATGTCAAGCATTATGGTGATCCCTTTTGAAGAAGTTCATTTACAATTTTGTGATGCAGCTTATGGGTTTAGCTTGACTGGATGAATTCTGATAGCCCCTTGTGACTTTTCTCATCCTTTGAATTATGTAGGTATGGGATGTGTCCCGCTATTGTGCCCGATTCGGAGCCTTCATAGAAGAGTAAAGCAAGTAGTCTATCTCGGTAACGTTTCATTTATCGCATCTTAAAAAAGATAAGTATCTTTTCGGGGTTTTATAAAGGATTTAAGGTCCAAATCGGCACTATTACGGTCCAAATTAGAATACAAAATAAAACCATACAACGATAGTGAGATCTCAGTGGATAAAACGTATCAAATTCTGGTTGCCAGATAAGAACAAGAAAACAAAAAGAGTAGCGAATTTGGTTAGATAGTACCACAATCTAATAGAGTGAAATGTACAAAATATGGGTAAAAAGTAGAAAACATGTCAATTCGTCCTATACAGTGTTAGGTTTGTTTGTTTGTTTTTCTATTTAATGTGCGTGAACCCCTCGGACCATAACATTAGGAAAAAATTAGTGTTCGAGGAACCTCAATATAAAGTTGGTTGGCGTTAGCGAGGAAGCACAGAGGTAAATATGTAGATTAGCGGCCCGGCCGAAAAAAAAAATGGGGGGGGGGGGGAAATATTATCGTTCACCCGTGTCGGAATATTCATGCGCGTTAGAGTCCTTTTCGAATTATTATTCTATAAACAATTAGGATTATATACTGGGGGGCTGTGCCCCCCAGACCCCCCCCCAATTTAATAAAACTCAGGATCATCGTAGTGTGGTACCCCCATTGTGTTTTCCCCCACACGAGTCATCAACTTAAATGTACTCAAAAAAAGTTAAACATTTTGGAACACGGACGAAATAGTACGTCCCATCGTTCGCGCCGTTAATCTACATATTTACCAGCACGGTAAATTTAATGAAACTCAGGATCATCGTAGTGTGGTACCCCATTGTGTTTCCCCCCACACGAGTCGTCAACTTAAATGTACTCAAAAAACGTTAAACATTTTGGAACACGGACGAAATAGTTGGTCCCATCGTTCGCGCCGATAATCTACATATTTACCAGCACAGATACGCAACCAATGTTAAAAGGTGGAGATGTGACAAGTATATTTCTGTGAGAAAGAAAAAGCGGCCAAAATGTGATTGATGCAAATTATTTTAAAAATAAAGATTTCTCCAGCATTAAATAGTAAGTTTTGTTTATGTGTCTTTACATTCGAATATAATGCTAGGCTTTTGAATTTTAATACTACTAGGTGACTTAAAATAGTGGGTGTCGAAGCCTCCCATTTCGAAATAATTACCTTAGGGTTCGAATTCCATGCGATTGCCAGACTTTGTTAGTCGCTCCAATTTTTATTGTTTTTATTGAGTGCTCCACCCCGAAGGGGCGAAACACGTGGGAATTATGCGTTAGGTTTCGTTAGATTAAGTTTAGTTAGGTTAGTCTGTATTAAAAACAGTACTAATGGTGTTTTTAGGCATTTTAATCATCATTTACGGCTTAGTTTGAGGGGCGGAAAGCAACGATTTTTAAGATAGTATCACTGCAAATAGAGCCGTACTCAGGGTGCTAGTGTCTTAAAAATAAGTGCTTTCCGCGCCTAACCGAAGCCGTAAATGAAGAGTAGAATGCATAAAAACACCATTAGTACTGTTTTTAATAAAAAAAAACAAGGTGTATGTCTTCTGAAGTTTCACCTAAATTTATAATTTTTTCAAATAATAAACATTATTCCAATGTACGAATTACAGCCTAAGCATTGCTAAAAACAATTGGGGAATTATGCCCAGTTGTATAATAAATATATATATATATATATATATATATATATATATATATATATATATATATATATATATATATATATATATATATATATATATGAGGGCCCCGTTAATCAGTTAATTATTTAAAAATGTAATGAAAGTTATCGATAAATCGTTAAAGTTAATTTTGATTATAGGAAAAAAACAAAAACTCAGCTCTTGCTCTAAAAACACCTAAAAACACCTTTTAAAAGTGCCCAAACTATAAAATCAGCGTTTTTGAGGTCTTTTTAAGGGCTTTAGTAACCCAAAACTATATGTTTGTTGTGTTTAGAATTAAAAAAAAAGACTGATTTCATAGTTTTTGACCTTTCTAAGTGTATGGGGGTGGGGGAGATGAAAGGATCTCTTCGTTGGTCATCAGATATATTTATATTCCACCTCGTTTTTTGATCCTTTCTGCTATTGCGCTCCCCATAAGATTGTTGCGAAACGTTGATCGTTAAACCGGATTTGGGTGATACGATAACGTTCCGAGAAATTATTACCTGACTCTAAAAAGGTAATGATGAATAATTTTGGCTTGGCTGGACTATGAGCATAAATTCTAAAATGAATTTGCTTCGAGCAAAATGGTGATGAAAACAAGAAGACTGCAGTTCTATTTATTTAGCGGTTTGGGGTAGCCAATGGAGGAGGAGTTCGAATTAGATTGATTATTGATTTCACGAGCTTATCTTCGATGATGCTTAAACACAACTCTCTTAATGTTCGTGCTTTCGTACGATGAATGAATAAGATAGTTCTTCTTAATGTAAGCTCAGTTACGTGAATGCTATCTCCTAATGCGGAGTAAATGACTTGATTACTATGACCCGCGAGCGATATGTGTAAATGCTCTTCGAATCTCTTGAATGATCATCTCTCCTCCTCGATTTTCTCGTTTTATACTTTGACACATTTACAAATACACACACACACACACACACACACACATATATATATATATATATATATATATATATATATATATATATATATATATATATATATATATATATATATATATATATATACATATATATAATACTTTTGAAACCCTTTGCTCTCGTGAGAAAATTTACTAGAACTGGGAAATTTGGTCAAACGCTTTTTTGCGTCTTCCTTAACAAAAATAAAAATATAATATTGTGGTTGTAATTTGATGCTCACCGAGCGTTGTTACGATCGAGCTAACCCATTTTAAGGTTCCTTTTTCTTTTCTCTTAATGTTTATTTTTTAAAACCGTAACCACAGAATAATTAGTCTCATTCCCAGTTTACCTTTTCACCCCTACTTGAGGCTTCTCGGGAAATCAAAATGGGAATGGTTCTAAAATATCATGTTACATGTTACAATGTTTCATTTTGTTTCGAATACACGCATTTTGTGTGTGCACCACAGCATGCACATATATTGTGTGCACCATGTGCACCACAAGTTTTTAAAGGCTTTTAGAGCCAGAAAAGGGTTAAAAACTTAAATAAAACACAATATTAGTAATAAACTAAAATAAAATATTGATAAAGTGTTCGAAAAAAACGAAAAACATGATATATACATAATTTAATTTTTCCTATTCTTCTCATTTTCCATTTTGTTCATGAGATGCATGTTGCCCTTCATGAAAATTAGAATGTCAAAGTATTCAGCAGACAGGGATGATCTCTTGGCCCTCAAAATGTCCTTCCCAGAGATAACAAAAACTCCACTGCAGCACTGCAAGGCATGGCTGTATTGAACTTGATGAACAAATCCAGCAACACTTGCTCACCTAAGTGTGGTGGGATCTATCTGCTTGTCCTTGGAGTTGGTCTTCAACCAGATCTTCACCAAGTTCTGGGCCTTGTTCTTGAGTGATATATGGCTCCTGCTGCTATCTTTTGGCTGGGTTACACCTCTGAAGAAGGTATCCTCCTCCTCCTGGTTGCTGATGCGTCCACTGTTGCTGCTCACTTCGTAAGACTGCTGTCTCATGGCCTTCTCAACCTTACCCTCCATGCTTTTCCTCAGCTTAGCGACCTTGGTGTTGTCATAATTATCCAGCCAAATGAGTCGAAACCTAGGGTGAAAGGCAGCAGCCAGCTGGCATTCCTCATCCTCCAGGAGGGTCCTAAGCCTTTTGGCAATGTCTGTCAAAAGGGCGTCGACCAAGGGGCTGCAGTAGACGAGGCCCTTGGATTTCAAGTCCTTGAGCCTGAAGATTGTCGCAACAGAGTCCCAAGGTAGGCTTGTTCCTCTCCCTTGATCTTGTCGAGCGCTTTGGTCACGGGTGACATGACCTGGAAATAAAACAATGATTTTAGAAATTCAAAAAATAATATATAGGAAAAGAAACTCAACTTTCATGGGAGTCAAAATTATGATAAATAACACCCACAAGGAAAATAGAAAAACGATTCCAAGCGCTTTCGTTTTTATTCTAAAGGACCTCTTCATGGAATAACATAGGTCAGGACAAACAATGTCTTAAATAGTAAGGAGTTGGGGGGTCAGCACCCTAACTATGGGGTACAAATTCTTTAAAATTTAATTTGTGATTTAATATAATTATATATGATAGGATCTAGGCTAAACAATCTAGGGCTAATATTAAAATTTGGGAAAGTATTAATAGAGATACACTCCAAAATATTTCTTTAAATGTAGTTTGTACATTTAATAACAGGTTTAGCACTATTCCAATTAATAGTATTATCCTGACCATAGATATATAAAAATAATGCACATCGTTGACAAAGATTGCGAACATTAGTTTGGTGCTGTTTAACTCTAACATTCAATTCTTTGCCTGTCTGTCCATAATAGCATTTTTTTCACAATTATTGCAACCAATAGAATACACAATGCCTGGTTTAGGGGGAATTTTTTTTACGAGAAGGCGATGGATAGTGTTTTCATATTTAAAAATAACATTTATGTTCAAAGGTTTTTGTAAACGAAGTAATTTAATGAAAATTTGGTTAAAAGGTAAAACTAATACATTTTTGGTACTAAATTTAGGGATGTTACGATCAGATTGATAAAATGAACGCTTAGCAGAATTATAACAATTTTTAAGTACGTAGAAAGGGTAACACAAATTTAAACCTATATTATATATCATACCAACCTCTTTTTCTAAATATTCGGGTGAAACAATTCTAAGGGCGCAGAGAAACATGGAAGAGAAAACACTTTTTGTGATACTAATATGGTGATCGGAATAGAAATGGATGTATGAGTCAATGGCTGTAAGTTTTCTAGAAATTTCATATTTGAAACATTGGGCTGTTCGGTGGATCAAAATATCTAGGAAAGGGATGTTGTTATCTTTTGTCATTTTTTTAAAGTAAATTTAATTGAGGGGACTAACGTGTTGATTTTTTCAAGAAAAGTATTGATATTAAGATCATTAGTCCACAAACATATATAAACTCTCCGAACATGATCGAATAAGATCGAAAGCTCAGCAATTTAGTTTGGTTTTTAGCAAACACATTAATTTAAAAGAGAGATGAATACAGGAGAAGTGATCCACCATCTACAAGATGGATTGAAAAAGATAGTTAGTTGAAGAGAAAATTGCCAAAGGAACTTAATTAAGGCGAAATACACCATGGTCTTCAACAAAATGACTCCGTAAAGCTGCGTCTTACTTTTCATTTAAAAGGTCCATAATGAGTTAAAAATATTTATACCTTAATAAACAAAAGTAAATTTACCTTCACACACCGGTCAATTAAGCGTAAATTACGTTAATGTTAAAACATATTTTATTATTTTTTATACCGAATTTCTAAGATAATAAAATACAAGAGCGTGGATAGTAGACTATATATATATATATATATATATATATATATATATATATATATATATATATATATATATATATATATATATATATATAATTTCAAGAAGGGTTAGTAACCCTGACTTAAATCGGGAGATTGGTACACCCACTCTCCCAAGCGTCTTAAAAATAAGCAATGATGCTTCATTTGCTTAGCTGTGCTGCATCGGTGAACAGGTCTGTAAATATTTGAATTGTAATTGTTTAGCTAAATATTTCCCAGATAGAATCCCGAATTAATGCTTGATTCTTTTGTCTCGTTTGCAGACCCATTTAACCTTGTTATAATCCAATTACTTATCATCCAATTTACTTAAAATCTATAATCCAATTACTCACTAATCCAATTTACTTATAAATCAATTACTATTTATCCAATTACTCACCAATCCAATTTACTTATAATATATTTACCAAACTATTTACCAATTTACTTATTATCCCATTTTACTTATCATCCAATTACTCACCAATCCAATTTACTAATTTACTTATAAACCAATTACTATTTATCCAATTACTTATCATCCAATTTACTTATAATCTATTTACCAATTACTATTTGCCAATCTATTCACTAATTTACTTATAATCTAATTTACTTATAATCCAAATCATTTGTTATAAACCAATTATCTATTTTGAAATTACTATCCACTAATTATCTATTTACCAATTACTATCCACCAATTATATAATTACCAATTATCAATCATCATTTGTTATAATATAATTACCAATAATCTAATTATCAATTATCATTTATAATTGATTAATTATACCAAACTATATTTATCAATTGTAAATCCATTCCAGGTCACTCATTCAAATTTAATTCACGTGTAATTCTCAATCCAATCATAAACTGTTACTGTATAAATCTACCCTTATAGGAGGCGTATCCTCGAGCTCTCTCTCGGGTTACGTCGTGTTTTTCCATGGACGTTTATCATTGCCGACGTCAACATGCTAATTTTAAGCCTAGATTTTCTTTCCGCGCACGACATTCTCGTCTGTTCTCGTTACGCAAGCTTATCGACACAACCACGACACTAACAGTTGCTGGTTCATTCTTTCCTCCCGCCAGCTCTCTCCTCTTTGTTCGTCTTCCTGCAACTGCTCCCCACTTCCAGCAACTTTTTCGGGAGTTCCCAAGCCTCTGTCTGCCTCCTTCTAAGGACAAACCTATTAAGCACAATGTGGTGCACATAATAGAGATGACAGGAGGACCAGTTTTCTCACGTTCCGGTCGACTGGCCCCGGATAGGCTTACCCTAATGAAGCAGGAATTTAAGTTCATGATGGAGGCCTAGATCGCATCCCTATCCACCTCCCCATGGGCTTCACCGCTTCATGTAGTAGATGACTACAGGCGACTCAATGCCTGTACAGTTTCGGATAGGTATCCTCTGCCTTTCTTATCGGATTTTAATTCCGCTCTCTTCGGTTGTTCCATTTTTTCTAGACTCGATTTGGTTCGCGCTTTCAACCAAATCCCGATTCACCCTGATGATATTCCTAAGACGGCTATCACCACTCCATTCGGTTCCTTCGTCATGAACCGAATCCCTTACGGGCTTCGTAACAGTGGTCAGACCTTCCAACGCTTCATGGATCAGGTTCTGAGAGGTCTTCCTTTCGTATTTTGTAATATAGACGACCTCCCGATAGCATCTTTGTCTTACGAGGAGCATTTTTCTCACCTTCGCCCGATTTTTGCACGTTTAGATGAGTATAGTATCGTACTCAACACTTCTAAGCGTATCTTTAGTGTCACGCAGCTCTCCTTTTTGGGACACCACATTTCCCCTGAGGGAATTCGTCCTCTCGAGGACAAAGTTGAAGTTATCCAGGCTTTTCCTCGACCTTCTTCGCTAAAGCAACTTCGTAGATTCTGTGGGATGCTAAACCTTTACCACAGGTTAATTTCGAACATCTCCCACATTATGCAACCTCTCTATGAATTGCTTTCCAAGTCCAAGAAGAAACTTCCTCTTTCCTGGTTCCCCGAAGCTTGCGAGGCTTTCTCTCGCACCAAAGAAGCTATGGCTTCGCTGTCACTCTGGCCCATTCTTGCCCAGGAGCTCCCATAAGTGTTGCTTCGGACGCGTCCGCTACTCATGTCAGTGCGACGCTACAGCAGAAGGTTGGTGACTCTTGGCAACCTTTCGCCTTCTTCTCTAAAGCTCTTCTTCCTTCCCAACAGAGATACAGTACGTTTTCTCTCGAATTACTGCGCATATACCTCGCCCTCCGTCACTTCCAATAATACTTGGAAGGGGGTGAATTCCCTGTCTTTACCGACCACAAGCCAATGGTCGGTGCGCTCGCCTCTAGTGGCACCTCCTCTGTGCACTCTGCAGTTGATACTTGTCACCTTGACTTCATCCTGCATATGACAAACGATATTCGCTACGTTCCTGGTTCTTGAAACGTCGTACCAGATGCGCTCTTTTGCATTTCATCAATTTCAGGCCCGCACCCCTCTCAAACTGCGCCAATCGATCACGCGACAATAGCGCTTGCCCAGGAACAAGATCAAGACACACAAACACTGCGTCACTCTTCTCAGCTTATTGTTCGCGAAATCGACTTGCCGGACAGTCCCTACAGGCGTATCCTGGTTGACTATTCATTGCCTGACTGTCCTCGTCCACTCATTCCTCTTGCTTACCGTCGGGACATTTTTGACCAGACTCACGGTCTCTCTCATCCTGGCATTCGAGCAACTCGCAAGCTCATCACACAACGTTATGTGTGGCCAGGTATGAACGCCGACGTGGCAAAATGGACCCGTCCATGTTTGCTTTGTCAACGTGCAAAGGTTCAACGCCACACAAAGTCCTCTCTGGATGTTTTTCCACTTCCATCGGCACGTTTTGACGCCGTACACATCGATCTGAGTGGTCCTCTGCCCTTTTCGCTTGGTTGCACTTACCTTCTAACCATGATCGATCGTTTTACCTCTTGGCCAGAAGTAGTTCCTATCCCGGACATCAGAGCTTCCACTGTAACTCGAGCCTTCGTCTCAGCATGGGTTGCTCGTTTTGGTGTCCCATCAACGATCATGAATGATCGAGGAAGCTAATTTGAATCCCACTAATGGGATGCACTCGTGTCAGTGCTTGGCTCCTTTCGTCTCTGTACCACTAGCTACCATCCCCAAAGTAACTCTAAAGTGGAACGTTTTCACCGGACTCTCAAGGGAAGCTTACGCTCCACTGACCCCAACATCACTTGGGTGGACAAGCTACCCTTAATTCTCCTGGGAATTCGTGCGTCCTTGAAAGAGGATTTGAATTGCTCTGCTGCGGAACTCGTCTATGGTACGCAACTTTGTCTTACAGGCCAGTTCTTTTCTTCCGCTGACTGTCCTCTTCCTTCCGACATACATCCTGCTGCATACGTACACAATTTAGTACGGGCGATGTTTGGGGTTAAGCCGACCGCCACAAGAGTGCCTGCTAATCAGAAACCTTTCGTGCCAAAGGAGATGGCAACTTACTCTCATGTGTTTTCCCGTCACGATTCCACTCGCACATCGTTGCAACCTGTCTATGACGGACCCTGTCTCGTCGTCTCCAGGAAGCCGAAATTCTTTGTACTGCAGCTTGGCACCAAGCAGGATACGGTTTCCATCGATCGGCTTAAACCCGCTTTCATAGAGGCCGTTTATCTGGAACAGCCACTACCTTTCTCTTCCACTAATATAGGTTCAGTGATCATCCCAGCCTACCTTCCGCACCCAACTATTCCTTCAACACTTCCCAACCAACTAACCCCACTTCCGAATCCTTCGTTGGCTCTTTAAAATCAAACTGAACTCTTCCTCCCACTTCTTTACTCGCAAACCCTCCGCCAACCATCTTTACACCCCTACAATTCTTCTTCCCAACTGCTGCCGCCTCCATTTTTGTTGCAGGACCACTCGACAGCAACTGGAGAATACCAAGCGACCAACGTGCAACTCCAGACAGTCTATCGGAGGAACATACAATGTGCATAAGCAAGCATATAGGTTTGTCCCTGGTGTTAACCTTCAATGGGCAGAAACATGCGGATATTTTATTTCCTTGTGGTAAGCTCCAATGTGCAGAAGCATACAGATGGTTTGTTTCTGGTCGGAACCTTAAGTGTGGAGAAGCAGGCAGATGTTTTGTCCCTGGTGAGAACCTACAATTTGAAGAAGCAGGCAAATGATTTTTTCCTTGGTGTTAAGCTCAATGTTTCTTGCTTTATTAAATAATTACGAACTATTGCCATTCAAATGGTCTAATGCATTTACGAATCTTATTTAAAAGAATATAAAGAAAAAAAAAACACCCAACTTTTCGCGTACTTGGGCGATGAAATTCTGAGGGGAAAATTGTTGTAGTAGATAAGAGATTTGAAAAAAATAGAGTAGTGGTTTCTAGTAGTGGTTTGCCCTGGGGATAAGGGTTTAGCTTTTATGTTGTCTGCCCTGTTCCTTTATCGCATCTGGTATATTTGCAAGAGTTTGCTGTTGTCTGGACACATCTTAATACCCATAAAAATCGATTCGATTTAGTTTTGAAAGAAAGGAAAATATATATTGAAAAATACATTTATTTATTGTATAATAAATAGAGAAAATTCTAAAATTAAATAAAGTCGAAAATACACACGCGACAAACACTATTATTACATCAAACGTAATTTTGCAGTAATTTTAAGAATTATTTCCTAATTTAGTCTTAAATTATAATTAAACTTATGATGAACATTTGTTGAAAAAATCGAAAACATTGATTTGCTTGTTGTGCTTTGATCATTTTTGAGTCAGTAGACTCTAAAGAAAGATTCATCCGGTAGAGAGGGAGAGAGGAGCGTATTTTTGAATGTGGGAAAGCGTGAAGGACGCTCTCTCATTTAAGCTAATTTTGGGGGGTCCTGTCGTGGGTAATGCCGAAGGCGGCCGTGTTCGCCCACGGCGCGGATTTCTGACAACTCGACGTCGATGGGTGGCCGATCATCGTAGAGCGTCGGAGCCTGAAGGATGATCCCAGCGGAGCCGAGGAGCACAGCCAAAGTAAAGATCCAGAGGAAGAGTCGGTCAAGAACCATGGCCACGTATTTCCAATCTTCCTTCACCTATAAGAAATGTTTTATGTAAATAAACAGTGACGGAGTTTCGTAATGGAGATACCTCGATGACAAAGAAAGATTTGAGGACACCGGAGTACCGAAAGGCTACAATGAGTCTCCCAAATCAATATGGGTCTGGGGGAGTTGAGATGTCAGCGTCGTGCGACGCACCTGTTTAAGGGTATAAACAATAATTACAATGACCAGGAAGTTAGGTGTGATCTACCAATCTGGACGATCAGAAAGTTTCTGTTTACACACAGCAATCAAAAATGGCTCACCCTGACTGCTTCTTCTTCTCGTTTCGTGTGCTCCGCGATGAATCCGACACCTTCGAAAGCTTTGCATACTTCGGGACAGACGGGTCGTTGAGATGGGTTACACAAATCACGAGACTCAACCGAGATGCCTACGGGGGACATTCCATTCCCTGCCCCAACACCCATACCAAGATCATTTGCAAGTAGCGTTGGACCATGCACGCGGCAACCACCATTTACTCCCAGTTCGTCCAACGTTTGCCTGAAGTTAATAATATATTTGTTATTCGTTTATCACGTAAATAAATGAAGAAAGATATTAATAATATAGAATAATCAAGTCCTCCTGAGCGTTCATGAAGCAGAAACGGCTCTGGGTAACAATTATTAACAAACATTTTCACTTGTTTTTCACAGCCAATATTTTTCCATATACACTTGCCTAATATAAGGGGCAGTAAGAACGAGTGTATTTAAATATTTATTATAGAAGTTTAACAAAACGTTGAGACTATATATTATACACATATTTAGATATATCTAATATCTATCTTTCTTGAAAATTTCAAGTGAATGGATTAAATATATCGTAAGTTATAAGGAAATAAACAAACTATTTTCCAAATTACAGCGGCCAAAAGTTAAAGGGCACTTAGAAAAACAATGTAAAATGGAACAAGAACAAAAAATAAACCCTTGCTATTAATATTTTGTAACCATCTGCAAACACAAGACTGAATTAATTTCTTGCAAAATGATGCGGTAATATTGTCCATTCGTTTTTCAATAACTCCCAGAGTTCATCTTGGTTCTTTGTACTTCTCCTTCGAGCCCCATCTACAATAATCTTCCAAACGTTTTCTATAGGGTTGAGATCGGGACTTTGAGGTGGCCAGTCCATGAGATCAACCCCCTTTTCACTCAAAAAATCCTTGACTCTCTTCGCAGTGTGGTAGAGAGCGTTGTCTTGCACGGATATAGGAGGTTTAACTGATGAGGATCGGAGATGTGGAAGGGAATGCTGTCTAAGAATCTGCTTGTAGGTTTCAGCATTAATAGTCCCTTGTCGGGGAATAGGTGGACCGGGACCAGGAGCAGAGATTACACCCCACACCATTACACTATCTTCTTCACACATGCACGAGATAACCTTTCGCCACATCTTCGTCGGACGTACATCCCGCCACCAGAACCAATCACATTGAACTTCGATTCATCGCTAAAATGAACCTGCGCTCACTGTTCTTCTGTCCAAACGACATGTTCGTGAACGTAACGAAAACGGGTTCTTTTATTCTTCTCGGAGATCAGAGGTTTTGTTGCCGGTGCCTGAAAAAGCAACCTAGAGCCTCATAACTTCCGAGAAACTGTTTTACGCAATACATTTACATCAGAGGTGGATCTGAACTCGCATGATATATCAGCAGCACTCTTAAACCTATCCTTCAGTGATATTCTAACAACCTAAAACGAGCTACAATTCATTGCACAACGCTTCTAGACCTTCCTACAGTAGTTGCTATCACATAATTTGACTTGCATTCTTGGTGAAGACACACAATCATCTTTTTTTCGTCAGAGGACACCACTCGCCTCTCACAGGCCGCCATATTGACAGTTCAATGTTCCAATAATGTATGATCATAAGCAGTAACCGTTAGCCCATCTCCAGTGTCCTAAACACAAATACCTCGGTTGGTAGTTCACATTTTTTCTAAGTTACCCTTAACTTTTAGCCGCTGTAATTTGGAAGATAGTTTGTTTATTTCCTCATAACTTACGGTATATTTAATCCATTCACTTGAAATTTTCAAGAAAGATAGATATTAGATATATCTAAATATGCGTATAATATATAGTCTCAACGTTTTGTTAAACTTCTATAATAAATATTTAAATACACTCGTTCTTACTGACTCTTATATTATGGTCGATAATGTATTTATCTATGCCAACTTTTCTCTTACACAATCGGAGACTTCGGGTTCTTTGAAACCGTGACCTTTTCTTCTTATTTTTCAATACAGACATAAAAAATGAGCAGTTAAATGTCATTTCTAAAATTGGTAATAATAATTGGTCAAAAATATGAAATCTGACACAAAATTCTCCTGACCTGTAAGAGTTATGGTGTCCATCGGAATAGTTGTTCACGCTGTAGTAGTGATCGTCTCGAATTCCATCGCCATTGCAGGAGGAAAGGAGTCCCTTCCTCAGCTTACTCCCGAGGAGGCTATCCCAAAGTAATGAAAAAGGTCATGAAAAAGACTCACGTGGGAAAGAGCTGCTTAGCCACTGCTTGCCATCGTTAGTCGCGTGCACGCGATTATAAAAGTTACTATGGCGGTCGGTCGGCTGGTAACCATTTTACTTTTCAATGAGTTTTTCGGTAATAACATCGTAACTATTCGGCAGATTCTAACGAAATTTGAAACCCTTATGTCGTTTTACATTTTCTTTCGAATCATATAATTGCCAAGGTCCTCCCAGGGTTGGTGCTGGAAATATTGAAAGTTATGAAAGTCGTAAGGTCATAAGTCAGAATAATTGAGAGCACGCGACTTAGATCTGTTGACCTTGTTAAATATTATGGCTGAATGAGGTTTATTTTAATGCCAAACAAGAAGAAACCAACGAGAAACTCAGCAGAAGGTTTGAGAGAGGTTAGGAAAGAAAGAGGGGAAAATAGTGGTGGAAATTGTTTTATAGCCAGAGTACTATGGAGAGGAAACTACTCGACGCTCTGGGACAGGGATGATACAAAAGACTGCTGAACCTTCACAATCTACACAATTAGGAAACATCCATTTGTATGTCATGGGGCCGGGAGGGCACGCACTCTTTCAGATATCGCGGGTACCATGGTTACCCCTACTACATTTGACACCGCTTTGAGGGTTGGAACCTAAAGAGCGAGTGAGGCAGAAGCATAAAAATAACCAATCTAACAACTTTACCACAAGGTAATGTGGGCGTGCATCAATGCCTGTGTAACCTACCCTACTTTCCCCTCCCTTCACTTATGCTCAATCAAGCACAAATCCACCCATCATTCTTTTTCATCTACACCCTGAACCGCACCACTAATAGCATGGTAGAGGAAGGTAGGATTTCTCGATCTCTCTGAATCAATTTTGATGGAACTTTTCCCAGGTCGTCTGCAAAATATGGCAACACTAATGTTATGTGTTCATTATGCTATGTTAGTTATGTTTTCATTATGGTGTTAATTATGTTTTCATTATGGTGTGTTAGTTATGTTTTCATTATGCTGTGTCAGTTATGTTTTCATTATGCTGTGTTAGTTATGTTTCCATTATGCTGTTAGTTGTTTCATTATGCTGTGTCAGTTATGTTTTCATTATGTTATGTTAGTTATGTTTTCATTATGCTGTTAGTTATGTTTTCATTATGCTGTTAGCTATGTTTTCATTATGCTGTGTCAGTTATGTTTTCATTATGCTATGTTAGTTATGTTTCCATTATGCTGTGCCAGTTATGTTTTCATTATGCTGTGTCAGTTATGTTTTCATTATGCTGTGTCAGTTATGTGTTCATTATGCTGTGGTAGTGATGTTTTCCTTATGCTGTATCACGGAAGTTACCTCCGTGACTGGGCACCACGGTGGGGGGGTTGGGGCTCGCCCTGGCTGACGTCCGCCTGGTAAGCAGCAACACAGCATCTTAATATGAGGACTGAAACCAGGGAACTTTTTTTAAAATTGATTAACAGAGAACCGAGACATCCTACCTTTCCCTACCAAGCTATTAACGTGGTTCAGGGTGTAAATGATCCGTTCATAGCGATATCTCGTCCAGTTAGGGTCCATCTCTGCACAAAAGGCCTTAAACACCCCACTCACAAATCATATCATACACAGTATTATCCACTATAGTCCCCCGGTGCGACACTACTCTCCCAAACGCTACTTCCCATTGCACGGTGTCTTCGGAGTGAAAATGTCTCTTCGGTCTCACTTGGAATAGCACAAGACATTTTCTAAATCAGAAAAATAAACGAATTGGTGCAGATGGGAGAAGGGGAGTCAGCCTATGTGCAGATGGGAGAAGGGAAGTCAGCCTATGTGCAGATGGGAGAAGGGGAGTCAGCCTATGTGCAGATGGGAGAAGGAAAGTCACCCTTAGGACAAAGTCCTATGAACGAATAAATAGATGTCTTAAGGGATACTATCTACCCCACCACACCCATAAAATCAATTGGAAAGTATTGTAATTTAATAAAAAAATTTAAGTATGTCTTAAAATTTGTATAAAAAACAACTTAAAATGTATATATCAATTAACAATAAAAATCCCTATTAAAATCTGAAATAGATCAAGAGACCTAATTCGCGTGCATTCAATTATTCTTACTAATGACCATACCACCCTTCAAACTTTCAATATCTCCCGGACTAACCTTGGGATGACCTTGACAAATATATCATTCAAAGGAGAATGTAAAACCACATAAAGGATTTTAGATTTCGTTAGAATCGGCCGAATAGTTACGATGTTATTGCCAAAAAAACTCATTGAAAAGTAAAATGATAACCATCCGTCCGTCGACCTATGGACCGACATCGTAACTTATAGAGTCGCGTACACGCGACTAAAAAGTCAAATCTGCTTTATTACATCCTTTTTTGATATAACGGCGCAGATATATAAGTAAACCTGAAGCTTGTATAGGTTTAGCCGAGTGGAAACACCGCTTCCGATTTTAGGGAAGTTAAGCCACATCGGCTGTGGTTAGTCGCCGGATAGAGTCAGATTCGGGTCGTCTTCCGGCAGTTCGCTACCCACGTTAATAAGTAGGTCCCCAGTGATAAATAAAAGAATCTGGAATAATTGCAGATTGGTGGTAAAACTCCTACCAATAAAAAAAAAAATCACTCCCTTGTTGTTTTGGTTGAGACGATTTGCTGTCATCAACCTTTCTCATTTCCCACCTCCTGATTTTTTCCTGCTTCGATCATTCCTTCTTCACTGCGATAAAAAACCCTCATCATTACCCCGGTTTCCTTTCTTTCCTTACTAAATTTAAATGTCCCTAGGACATAAGGATTCTGAGGGTATCAAACGACCCGTTGGGAACTCAAAGCAAAACCTCCAGCTGAAAATTTGACACCGCTGAGGAAAGGCTCAGTAATTAGACCAGCATCCCTAGTTTCACCACGAGAGGGGCGGGTGGGTACCGGTGCTTTTCTTGGTAATACTGTGGCCTCCGCATAACCAAGAGTCGTGGAAGGATGTGGATGAAGACTCTTCGAACCCATGGCGCCATTGTGTGCGTCTGGGGAGACCGGAAGTGCACGTTCAACACCACGACCGTGACACATATGCTGGAATGATATAATGGGTGAGAAAGTGTGAATGAACTTTTTGATTACCACTCACACGCAAGTGGTAGTTAGAAGGTAAATGTTACAAGATAGGTTGACAAAATAATGGTAACTTTTATTTTAGTTTGTTAGGTTGCCACGATGGTAGAGTTGACTAGGTCGCTCTTATACTGGTATCAGCGACCCGAATGGGGGGGAGGCGACAGTTGGCTAAAATATGTTTAGATATACAATACCGTCTAAAAAAGATCGGAACGCCTCTATTTCCATCACATGTTCCATAACTTTTGCCAGAAGGTTTCCAAATGTGGTGTAGGATGCCTTACAGGTATAAACTACGCATGGGTAAGAGGTTATACAAATTTGGATGAATAAAACGAAGTTATTAGTAGATAAGCAATTTAATTTACAAAAATGAAGTGTCCAAAACTATCCGGACCCTTAGATTTCTTGTAAAGAGAAGTGACATTGTTTGTATAACAACTAATTTCAGTTCAATCACGTTTACTTTACGTCAT
This sequence comes from Ceratothoa steindachneri, assembly GCA_963969495.1. Classification (NCBI taxonomy): domain Eukaryota; kingdom Metazoa; phylum Arthropoda; class Malacostraca; order Isopoda; family Cymothoidae; genus Ceratothoa; species Ceratothoa steindachneri. The sequence continues at coordinate 143,558,981 of OZ018331.1, read as the reverse complement.
TCTTTCCAGCTGTTGTCCAGGTAACATGCCTAAGAAATCTGTCACTCTTCTCTCTGGCCCGAACTGATCGTAAAGCTGCGCTACCAAGATGGCTATTCAATTGGAGTCATTGCAGAGACTGTCGGAGTCATTGCAGAAATTGTCAAGTACTTGAAAAGTGTAGTTCATAATATTCTGTCAACCTTTGACAGAACAGGTTTATATGAAGCTGGTAAATCAACGAATAGGCCAAGGCAGGCCGAAAAAAAGCAAAACCGAGCCATTGCCCAAAATGCGAAGAAGGGCCATTTCAAGACGGCTGTAGAAGGTTATGGAGAGATTAATGAGATTTCGACCATCAGTGTCTACAAGTAGACTGTATCACGTCGGCGAGAAGATAAAAACTTCACACTCGAGCACCAGTGGTTAAGCTATTGATCAATAAGGCTCTTCTTGCACTCACCAATGAGCACATTACATGGACGGATGACCAATGGAGCCAAGTCCACTTCAGTGACGAAGCTAAGTTAAATTTGTTCGGATCTGATGGCAGGAGGAGTTTTTGAGGCAAAGCAACCCCAAGATTTTCTGTCAATTGCACCAAAAAGAATGTGAAGCTTGGCGGATGAAGTGTCATGTTCGATGGCGTGATTTTGGTAAAAGGAACTAGTCCATTTGTGGGCTTAAGGGATGCAGTGAATGCACAAGTGTACAATGAATTGCTACGACACCATGTTTTTCCCCATCTGTGGGTCTCTGAAGCCCACCCTGAAATTTTCATGCTACATGACACCTTCTAGCACACGGCGGATGAAGTGTCATGTTCGATGGCGTGATTTTGGTAAAAGGAACTAGTCCATTTGTGCGCTTAAGGGATGCAGTGAATGCACAAGTGTACAATGAATTGCTACGACACCATGCTTTTCCCCATCTTTGGGTCTCTGAAGCCCACCCTGAAATTTTCATGCTACATGACACCTTCTAGCACACGGCCAAGTTATGTTATGGACGTTCCTGCACGTAGTCCGAACCTGAATCAACTTGGAAATGTTTAGAAGACACTCTGAGAGAAGTCTAAAGCGAAGAACCGACAACAGTTCAAGAACTATTGACCCCGTAAGGGGCGCGGTGATTTGCCATCCTGGCCGCCGTGCTGACGGGACTCAGCGCCCCGCCCGATCTCAGCTTAGCCTCTTCTTCCTTCAAAACACTTGTGTTTCCTCGCTTTTCATACAACCTCTCCCACAACTTTCTCTGGTCAGCATCTAATTTCACAGGGTAGATGCTGCTGACCTTCTCAGCCAACCGTCCCGGATCAGGGCTGAGGGAGTGGGAGACAATGTTTGCTAACTCCTGAGCTTCGTTTTTTTTTTAACAACCTGCTTCATCCCAACCCATACCTTCCTCAAAGCACTTTTTCTTCTCACTTCACCATCTATCCTTGATTTTACGCCGTGCCCAAGGTGGAGCAGCCATGCTGAAGGGCTGCCAAGTCACCAGGCGGAAGGGGTGGCCTTAAATGGCAGGACCTGGTTCTGCCAGGCCCGTACACACCCCTTGCAGAGCGGGCAACTGCGCGGGGTGATGTGCTATTGCATCCCGTAATAAAAAGAGGGTCACCATGCCCAATGATGAGTATATCAAAAAAATCCCTAAAATTCCCCCTGTACCAACGACGGAGCCGCCCTCGGGCAGCTCCACCGAAAGAATAGAGGTCCCCCCTGTGCTTGCGCAGGGGACCCTCCATATTTCTCTAACCGGAAAGGAGTCTTACTCTTCTCTTACGACTACGGGTGTAGGGGACTTCCCCTCACCCCCTTCTCTGGAGGTGCTATCGGGCACCTCCATGTTTCCAGCGGCAGTCCCTCCTTTTCTTTCCAAGGGGACTGCCAAGAAAGCCAGCAGGCAGCCCATTGCAGACCGCCCCCCCCCATTGAAGCAACTCAGTAGGGCAAACATCCTTAGGGGGGAGAGGGAAGCCAGGCCCCTTCGGTCGCTTCCCTCAAAAGACCTGCTGGCAAGAATATTGAACCTTGCCGGGGTCAAGGCCTGTGCCTCCCCACACCACCTGACTAGTGACGATACTGCCAACGGGACCTGGGATGTCTTGGGGGGGGGATGGCCAACTGGAGGCCCCCCTCTGAGGTAGACATGGTCCTTGAAGCAACCCAGCCTCAGACGGTAGGGCCTTCCATGGGCTTTATCCGGGCTCGGCGCCAAGCATCGAACCCGAATCCGCCCCTATGCAAGGTCCTCCTCAAATTGCGAGGGTTTCCGAGGCAGTACAAGGAGGAAAGGGATCTCCTCCGACTGGTGCTTGTACGACTGCCAGGAGCTTCTCTATTTCGGAGAAGGACATGGCTGAGGCCGGGCCATCTGGCCTGGGGGTTCCTGCCAGCGAAGGAGAGAAGCTGGTTCATTCCCCGCCCTCCTCTCCTAAAAAGAGAAAAAATAAGAAAAAGACTTGGGGCTCCTCTCCATCCGCGGGGGCTGCGGGGACGGATGGGTCTGCTGCCACTTTGGTAAGTGACCAAGCCAAGATTAGAAAATCCGGCCCCTCTATCCCCCGGGTGTGGAGCCCTTGACTATTACTAAGACCAAAAGTGCACAGGGCGGAGCTTCGATAACATCGGGGCCCCTCATTCAGAGGTTACCTGGCGTTTTTGAGCCCGCTGGCTTCAAACGCTTCCTCGACATTCGCTCCACTGATGGCACCATGTTGCCTAAGGGTAACATGATCCATCAGAGGAGAGCATTAGCTAGTGTAATTGGTAGAGAGCCGAAGGTGACCCGTTTCTCGGACCGGAGCCTTCTGGCGAATGCGGCGAATCGCTCCGAGGTGGCCAAGATAAGTGCTCTTCTGACACTTGATGGCACCCCGGTGAGTGTGACGACGCACTCTACCATAAACTTTGTCAAAGGAGTAGTTTTTGCGAGGAAACTCGTTGACTACTCAATAGAGGACATCACCTTAGAGCTGGTGACCATGGGGCGGTCAAGGTCGAACGTGTGATGAGGAAACAGGGAGGGGCCTCGAGACCCACCCCTACACTCTTCGTCACGTTCGACTGTGACAAGCTCCCTGAGTCGGTGCGTGCCAGTTGGTACCGCTACCGCGTAAAGGCATTCGTGCCACTGCAGCGGCGGTGCTATTACTGCCACCGCTTCGGCCATACGAATCGTTCTTGTAGACGTGCAAAGTCGGGGTCACCCGAAGTCTGTGTAAATTGCTCCAAGGCCGCACACGATAAGTCTAAATCGAGTGTGGCCAAGTGTGTAAATTGCGGAGAGCCGTACCCTGCTTCTTCAAAAAAATGTGGTGCATATCTCCTTGAGAAAGAAATCCTGGCCGTTCAGGCCCAGGATCGACTCTCATTCCGCGAGGCTAAGGACTTGGTCCTGGCGCGCTCGGCTCCGCCTGGGATGTCTTATGCCTCAATAGTTAGAAAGACATTCTCTGCTCCTGGCACATACAGGCCATCAAACACGGTTGTTTCCGTGCCCATTCGGAGCCCTTCTGAGGGTTCTACTCAACCCGGGCGCTCCCCTGGTAAAGGGCTCACACATATCCCCAGCTAAAACCAGGGCTCCTCCCCCTTCCACCTGCGTGACCGTTTCCCGCAAGGCAAAACGGCCACGCGCCTCTACAGAGTCGTTAGACTCACAGGAGGCAACACTCCTGAAGTTGGTCAGCAGGTCATCTTCTGGGGTTCCTAAAGCTGTCTCCCCAAACAAAGGAGCTTCGGCTCCTTCGGCCACGCCTAGTGGTTGGCTGAGTGGCTCAGAGACGGTGTTTGCTCTAAAAGAGGGTACCCCACCTCCGAAGCCGCAACGCCCGCCTAAGGTTTCGAGGCGGAGGGAGGAAAAGACTCGCATAGCGAGCCCAACCTTCCACAATAAATCCTCGAAGGCAACAGTGCCTTCAGCGCTTTGTCCGGCCACAACGCCTGCGGTTCTGGCTCAGGGAAGCGTACGGCCATTCTAGTGAGGGTCTTATGTTCGAAGAGGGCCCCCGAGCTAGGCCTGGAGGGCATATTCCTTCAATTGAATTGCCGTGGACTCCGGGCCAACTGGGAGGAGCTGCGTAGGCTCGTCTCGTCATGTTCCCCGTTAGCTATTTTTCTGCAGGAGACCATGCTAGGCGCGTGCTTCCTGCCCGACCTTCCGGGGTATAAGGTTCTTGCGAACGCACCACCACGAGATGGTGGCGGGCTGGGGGATGCGTGGTTTACACCCGGCATGATGTCTCCGTTCTTCCTTTCACTTTAGCTACCTCCTTTCAGGCAGTGGCTGTGCAGCTTTACCTGGATAGGAGGTATACTATCATTTCTGCGTACATTCCATCGTCAGCTGACTTCAACAAGGGAGACTTCCGCCGCGTCGTGGCACGGTTGCCGAGGCCCTTTCTCTTGCTTGGAGATCTGAACAGCAGGCATCCTCTCTGGGAAGATTACTCAATAAATCCCAGGGGACAAGTCCTTGCTGATCTGATCGAAGAGCTTGAGATAGGTGTCCTAAATGTGGATGAGTTTACGCATCACTGCCCGTGAACATCTTTATTTTCTTGCCTTGATCTATCTTTGTGCTCTTCGAATGCACAGCCTGATTTTGATTGGGGGGTAGTCAATGACCTTCATGGTAGTGATTACTTTCTCATTCAAATATCATTTTCAGGGCAACTGCCGCCTAAGAGCCCACCTCGGTGGTGCTTGGCTCAGGCGCGGTGGCCTGCATTTCAGGAAATGACTGAATTCTCTATCTCAGTCGAGGAGTTTAGGTCGGTAGATGAGGCCGTTGAGTTCTTTTCCAGCAACTTCTTCGCCGCGGGCCTGACTACTATTCCCAGAACGTCTGGCTGTTTTGCACGTTGACCACTCCCATGGTGGTCGATTCAGTGTGAGATGGCCCTCATACAGAAGCGTTATGCCTACATGCGCTTTAAGCGCCGCCCGAACAATTTCACTGTCGCTGAACTTCGTCGGGCTAGGGCTAGGTTCCGGTATATTTCGAAGCACGCCCGCCCCTCTTCTTGGCGGGCATACGTGTCTTCACTTAACGGGAAGACCCCTCTAGCAGAGGTGTGGAAGCGAGTCAAAAGGATTCGGGGAAAGTTCTCGCAGGACCCACTTCCTGTTCTCCAGGAGAATAGGACCGCAATCTCGGACCCCACGTCCGTGGCGGAATCCTTCGCAAACACTTTCTACGCATTTTCTAGCCGGGATGCTGTTCTGCCAGCATTCAATGCACGTTGTGATGTCGCGGAAGGCCACGAACTGGACTTTACCTCGAGAGGCGGAGAACCCTTCAACGAAAGGTTTACTATGAATGAGTTGTGCTCCTCTCTTACTTCGTGCGCGGACACCGCCCATGGTCTTGAAGAAGTCCCGTACGCCATGCTTTGACACCTGTGTGAGCGAGGCATGACTTTTCTGTTAGATTGGTTCAACAGGATCTGGGTGCAGGGTCTCCTCCCAGATTCCTGGCGAATCGCTACTGTGCTCGCTATTCGCAAACCGGGAAGAAATCACTCTACTCCGTCTGGTTTTCACCCAATCTCTCTAACCTCTTGCGTGTGCAGGTTATTGGAGAAATTGGTAAATGTTTTATTAGACTTTTTCCTGGACAGCGGAGGCCATCTGTCTTCTGCACAGTGTGGCTTCCGCAAGTTCCACTCAACGTCGGATGCTCTCCTCCGACTGGAAAATGCCGTCTGCGAGGCCTTCTTTCGTAGACAGCACTACGCCACGGTGTTTTTCGATCTGGAGAAGGCCTATGATACCGCATGGCGATACGGTATCATGGAGACTCTCCACATGATTAGGGAGAAGGGACGCCTCCCAATGTTTATATCTGAATTTTTGCGAGATCGTCGATTCCGCGTACGGGTGGGGGGGAGGCCCTTTCCAGCCCAAAGGAGCAGGAAGAGGGTGCCTCGCAGAGAAGTGTTCTCAGTGACACACTCTTTCCTCTGAGCAGCAATGGCATCACCTCGGTGCTGCGAAAGATGTTCTCGCTACGCTCTACGTGGGCGACCTTTCGATCTCTTTTGGCGCGGCCCAGATGCCAACTCTGGAGCGTTGACTCCAACAGGCATTGAACCGCGTCTCTTGCTATGCCAAAGCGCACAGGTTTTGGTTTTCTTTGACCAAGACTAAGGTGGTGCACTTCTGCCGCCATCCACGGCTTCACCCCGACCCAGATAAGTTTCTTAATGGGGTGCGCCTGGGAGTGGTTGAATCGCACTGTTTCCTTGGTCTTGTATTTGACCGACGCCTCACCTGGGAGGCTCATATTCGCAGCCTCAGGGTCTCTTGTACCCGCGCCATGGACATTCTCCGTTCCGTGACGTTCAGCGCTTTGGGCGCTGATAGGGCTACTGCCTTACTTTTTTATCGATCCTTTGTTCATTCCAAGCTCGACTACGGATGCGAGATTTATGCATCCGCAGCCGAGCGTTTATTGCGGAAGGTAGATTCGATCCTCCACACCGGCCTTCGCCTTGCCACTGGTGCCTTCTGCACTTGCCCCATTGAGGGCCTGTTGGTCGATCCTGGGGAGATGCCACTCGCTCTACGCCGCGTGCAGTGCATCACTCGCCTGTACGCGCTAGCTTTGCGCCTCCCTCAGTCGCCAACAGCTCTCACTGCATCCGCAGCTGATCTCGACGGTGCCTATGCCACCAAGAGGCGCCAGTCATACCCTAAGCCCTTTGGGTTTAGGGCCAGGAAACTCCTTCGAGAGCTAGATATAGCTCTCGGGCCGGTGGTGCCCTCGTTCTGCCCAGGACGCCACCCTGGAGGGTACCACATTTGGCTATTTGTCGCCACACCTCTGCTCCCAAAGCTTGTACAGTGCCGGGAGTATTGCTTTCGACCTTTTTGGAGCACACCTCGTGTCACGCTGGAACCATTTCAGTGTATACGGATGGCTCCAAGTCCCAAGAGGGGGTCGGCTTCCACGCCGTATCCCCTCTGTTTGAAGTCAGCGGGGCTCTGCTAGGTGCTGCGTCTGTCTTTACGGCCGAGCTGGTGGCAATACCATACTTGGTACGGGAGATCACGCGATGTGCCCGGTTCGGAGACCGGATTGTGATCTCTAGCGACTCACAAAACGCCTGAGTGCTCTCGGGGCATTGGAATCTCCGCATCCCCTGGTTCGCGATATAAGTGAAGCCACGGTTTTGGCGAGCCGGATGGATTTTGAGATTATCTTCTGCTGGGTTTCTGGACATGTAGGACTGGCGGGGAATGAGCGCGCCGATGAAGGCGCCAAAGAGTCTGCGAAGACTCTGCGACCATACCAGCGTTTCGTCCTTCCTCTCACCGACTACATGGCAGGAATACGGGCAGCTCTTCGGACTGCTTGGCAAAGAAGATGGGAGACGGTCGAAGGGAGCTTAAAGTTGCATGCCATTGCACCGCGACTGTTCCCATGGACCTATCCCCCAATGCCGGGACGGCTTCATGTCACTTTCTGTCGTCTCCGAATCGGACACACTCGTGTGACGCATCGCTATCTGATGAAGAGCTCGCCTGCGCCCTATTGCAACGACTGCGTCGTTCCCCAGACTGTTCGGCACATTCTTGTCGAATGTCCCAGTCTGGGTGATCTTAGTGCACGTTACCTGTCCCGGTACCGGGATGGGCGGGATCGCTACCGCCTGTTCCTTGTACTCGGGACGAGTGCGTGCACATTGACTGGTTGACTTGTTGAATTTTGGGGTGAGGCCTGGCTTATCTGTTTTATTTAAGCAGGTATTTTTTTGTTTTGTTTTGTTTTTTTTCCTTTTAGGTCTCACTCTCCTGCGCCGGGGGGGGGACCTCCCCTCGACGCAGGAGCTTGCTTACTGCTCGCTTCCCTTTCCCTTTTTTTTGGGGGGGGGGGTATTTTTTTGAATGTTATTTTAAAGTAGCCTAGTATTAGATCAGTTTTTTAATACGGCGACTAATCCCCAAGTATGCAGTCGCTAGATGAGCTCTTTAAAAAAAAAATATTTCAAAAATCAAGAACTATTGAAAAGTTTTCAAGATTACAGAGCAAGTGTCAATAATTGGTTCGTTTCTGTAGCACGGTATGTTAAGGAATCACTGAAAATAAAAGGTTCAATCCAAATAGTCTTTTCCGATCGAAATTTCGTTTTGTTCATTCAAATTTGCATAACCTTTAACCATAAGTAGTTCATACGGTTCATACACAATTTTGGAAACCTTATGTTTTCTCTGTCAAAGGCAAAAGTTATAGAAGATGTTGTGATAGAAATGCAGGCGTTCTTTTCTGGTGGGGGAGAGGGCGTACTGTAGGCCTACTTGTTATTTTTACGAGGTCTTGAAAAATTTGCTTCTCCATTTTAATCCGAATTTTTCTGACTATTTTCAAGACAGTATTGACAAAAAACAGACTTTCTTCTGACCTTCTTTTACGAATTTAAACTTGTAAAAAAAGGCTTCTGAAAAATTAACATAATATAAGCCAAGCATATTAGGCCATGGTTTTGGTTCAAAATTTGCGCGCCGTAGATGAAACCCTTGAAAACACGGAAGGTCGTGGTGGAAGGAAAACTTCCATAGATAATAACGTATTGAAGACAAGAGTTGGGGCAGAACCGCGCACGATAACACGTGAGCTTGCATAAAATAATGATAAAAACAAATTATGCATTCAGTGCCACTTGTGTAAATTTGGAAAGAAGAGAAAATGAATTGACCAAAGACTAACAAATCTGGCGCCTTAAAAACAACTCAAGTCTGTTTCTCGGAATCATAATGATCAATTTCCTAATCAGATAGGGACGTGCGATGAGAAGTGGAACATCTACGACAATTACAAAATAAATTCACAGTGGCTTGATGCAAATAAAGCCCCCAAACACTTTGTAAAGCTAAAGACTACTTAAAGAAAGATCAATGTAACCATGTTTCCATGGAGAAAGGGCTACTAGCGAAAATAGTGCCGGGAAATGGAGAAAAGGCACCAAATTCCTCGAGCAAAGACGCCAGCGCTTATCTATGGGATGGATTCTATTCTTCTTTACGAATCACGGCCAGATGTGTAAAGGATGACGTCACAGAAATTGAACCTCATTCCTATTTCTACCAGATTACCATGTCTTTAAGCACTTTTTAAATAACAAACGCTTTCGAAATTAGGCGAGGAATTAATGAATGAGCATTCAACAATATTTCTTTCAGTCACCCTATCAATTGTAATTCGACTAAATTTATTTACAAATCTAATGACTCTATTCAAAGAAATATTGTTGAATGCTCATTCATTAATTCCTCGCCTAATTTTAATATATCCCCAAGTCTCTTTAAACTAGACCCTGTTATTAAAAGGCTTATTTATAACGAAATTGTCCATTTTAAATCTTAGCCCTTTGATTTATTAATTTAGTTACCAGGCAAACGCTTTGCCACTTTCCCTACAGGGGGAGCTTGCGCTTCGCTACTAAGATTAAATTTAAAATCTAAAAAAAAAGCAGCCATGGTTAAATTTTTATAAATTTTGTGAATTTCGCCAATTATAATAATTTTAAAAAGGAACTCTAAACTAAATTTCCCCCCTTTCAAAATATCACGTTGTTAAAAAATTCACAAAATTTCGATACTTATATTTATTCTGAACTTTACCATTTTTTTTATATTATAAAAGAATTACTAAAAATAACTTTGATAAAAAAACATAAGTCATAACCAAACTAAGATGAAATTATTATTCAAAGACTCCCCCCAAAAACCTTTCTTAAATTATAGAGTTAGTGATGATGATGATGATGATGATGATGATGATGATGATGATGTCTCTCTCGTTTATTTTTATGTATTCACAATCGGGTATATATGTACTTAGTTTAGTCACACAAATGTCTACATTCTTCGCCCACAGGTTGGAATTTTCCGGAAGTAGACCTCATCTATTTGGTTTTATACTTCACATCGTTTTTTTATATTATTTTTCCATTTTGGGACCTTTCGTTGTACATGGGTGTAACATTGCTCTTCTGTTTCACATATATATATATATGCCACCTTTAAAAAATCTTTTCGTTATTCCTTGATAATGAACTGAAAATGTTCGTAAGTACTTGGAATCCGTCTTTCATTTTCCTGTGGGATTTTTTATCATATATATATATATATATATATAATCATATGAGTTGTTGCTGACCAGTCTAATCTTCAATTTCACGGTAAATGTAAGGACACATAGGAGGCTGAGGTACATGTGATTTATTTATGGAACAACGTTTCGGGCGTATCACCCATCTTCAGGTTCTAAAACATAGATTAATCTAATACAGTTAAAGAATATTAAAAATATTAAAAATAATTAGGTTAAGACTATGTAGGTAAATCAAAAATTAGAAAATAACTCAGGAATTTAAAAGTCAAGAGAATCAAATTATCAATCTAATATAACACTATTGACACGAAAATAGAAGCAAAAACACAAAAGTAAAAAATTACAGTATAATATTGCTTACCGATGAAGTTCAGGAAAAAACACAAAGTAAAGAAATTATAAAGGATGTGGCTTAAAGAAGGATAGGAATTTGATTGGTTGGTTGTTAAATAAGAGAAGGTTGGTTGGTTGTTGAATGAGGTAATTAAAATTAAGAAATAAGAAGGGGAACAGCGGTATTATCTATGTTAAGTGTAGGAGATTTTGTACATATTAGTAGGGATTCCAAAATTCTCAGACTATATTCATTGTTATTATGACCAATTATTTTGAAGTTGTCTATGGAAAATTCTGTCTTTCATTGTATACTATGATTTCTAATTACAGAAGCTTCCTTCTTAGGCAATATTTTTCCAGTGCAATGGCTTATTCCCATGTGAGAACAAAACCTCTCTTTCAATGAGCGAACCGTACTACCAATATAGGTTCCTTGCAAACAACAAGGACAAGTAAAAGCATAAACAACACGGCTGCTCATTTCTAGAGGAAGTTTGTCTTTTGACGAGAAAAAACTTCCTATGGAAAGTGGGTTAATAAAAGTGATTTTGAAGTTGGTATGAAAGAAATATTTTTTGAGTAATTTGTTGCATTTTCTAGTGAATAATTTATGTAAGGTCCCATTTCAGGTACTACGAAAAAATTTTCATCTTTGGGAACATTATATGAGAGAAAGGATGGAGAGTAAATTTTGGTAAGAAAATTATTGATTAGTTTGTCAACCAAAGGTGGGGGTAACAATTATTTTTAAAATAAGACTAGAGTCTGGAATTCATTGTGCATTAGGGAATAATTGGAGGAGAGATATTAGAGATTTAATTGCACTGAGTTTGTGTGACAAGTCACACTGGCTGAAAAAATTGATTTCTAGGCCACTAAAGGTAGGCTTTCTGTATATTGAGGTAGTTAGTTTGTCTGTTTTTTCTATAATTACGTCTAGAAAAGGAAGTTATTAGTTACTCTCTAATTCAATGGTATATTTAATGTTGGGATGATAAGAGTTTATAAAATTAAAAAAAAATGGTGGGCATGCTCTATATTATCAAAAATATCTAAGGAGTCGTCAACATACCTACGATAAAATATGGGTTTGAAATCTAAAGGGCAATGTTTCATAAAGTTATTTTCAAGATGAATCATGAGAATATTAGCTGCTATTTGAGCAATTGGTGAGCCCATTCTTACTTCATCTATCTGTTGGTAAACCTTGTTATTAAATAAAAAATAATTCTCATTAAAAATCATTTCTAAAATAGTCTTGAAATTTTTACGAGAGAAATTGTGAAAGGTGCCTGTTTTGTTAAAAATTAGATTTAATATAATATCATTTGTTTCATTAACAGGAACATTTGTAAATAGTGAGGATACATTGTAACTGACTAGGACTTTTGAGGGTGCAAAATTGTGTGACAATACTTCATTAACAAAAGAATAGCTGTTTTTATGGTGTATTGACCTATGGCTAACCCAGAGAGCAATTTAGCAACATATTTAGAAAGGTTAAAAGTTGCAAGAGAATAGGAAGCCAGAATTGGTCGGAGAGGAACACCAGCTTTGTGTATCTTAGGGAGGCCGTATAATAAGCCGTATAATACGGAGTAGGAATGGGCTCACTAATTGTTCCAATAGCAGCTAATATTTTCATGATTCATCTTGAAAATAACTTTATGAAACATTGCCCTTTAGATTTCAAACCCATATTTTATCGTAGGTATGTTGACGACTCCTCTGCTATTTTTGATAATATAGAACATGTCCACCATTTTTTTAAATTTTATAAACTCTTATCATCCCAACATTAAATATACCATTGAATTAAAGAGTAACTATTAACTTCCTTTTCTATACGTCATTATAGAAAAAACCGACAAACTAACTACCTCAATATACAGAAAGCCTACCTTTAGTGGCCTAGGAATCAATTTTTTTAGCCATTGTGACTTGTCACACTAACTCAGTGCAATTAAATCTCTAATATCTCTCCTCCAATTATTCCATAATGCACAATGAATTCCAGACTCTAAAGTCTTATTTTAAAAATAATTGTTACCCCCCACCTTTAGTTGACAAACTAATCAATAATTTTCTTACCAAAATTTACTCTCCATCCTTTCTCTCATATAATGTTCCCAAAGATGAAAATTTTTTCGTAGTACCTGAAATGGGACCTTACAATAAATTATTCACTAGAAAAGGCAACAAATTACTCAAAAATATTTCTTTCATACCAACTTCAAAATCACTTTTATTAACCCACTTTCCATAGGAAGTTTCTTCTCGTCAAAAGACAAACTTCCTCTAGAAATGAGCAGCCGTGTTGTTTATGCTTTTACTTGTCCTTGTTGTTTGCAAGGAACCTATATTGGTAGTACGGTTCGCTCATTGAAAGAGAGGTTTTGTTCTCACATGGGAATAAGCCATCGCACTGGAAAAATATTGCCTAAGAAGGAAGCTTCTGTGATTAGAAATCATAGTATACAATGCAAGACAGAATGTTCCATAGATAGCTTCAAAATAATTGGTCATAATAACAATGAATATAGTCTAAGAATTTTGGAATCCCTACTAATATGTACAAAATCTCCTGCCCTCAACATAGATAATACCGCTCTTCCCCTTCTTATTTCTTAATTTTAATTACCTCATTCAACAACCAACCAACCTTCTCTTATTTAACAACCAACCAATCAAATTTCTATCCTTCTTTAAGTCACATCCTTTATAATTTCTTTACTTTTTGATTTCTCCTGAACTTCATCGGTAAGCAATATTATACTGTAATTTTTTACTTTTGTGTTTTTGCTTCTTTTTTTCGTGTCAATAGTGATTAAATTAGATTAATAATTTGATTATCTTGCCTTTTAAATTCCTGAGTTATCGGTAAGCAATATTATATTGCAATTATTTACTTTTGTTTTTTGTTTTTTTTCGTTTCAATAGTGTTATATTAGATTGATAATTTGTTCTCTTGACTTTTAAATTCCTGAGTTATTTTCTAATTTTTGATTTACCTACATAGTCTTAACCTAATTATTTTTAATATTTTTAATATTCTTTAACTATATTAGATTAATTTATGTTTTAGAACCTGAAGATGGGTGATACGCCCGAAACGTTGTTCCATAAATAAATCACATGTATCTCAGCCTCCTATGTATCCTTACATTCACCGTAAATTATATTTATATATATATATATATATATATATATATATATATATATATATATATATATATATATATATATATATATATATATATATATATATATATTTATTGAAGTGCTAAAAGTCATGGGATAGAAGTATGTACAGTTAATGCTGGACATCGCCCCCGCACCGTGACGAGATGATATATATATATATATATATATATATATATATATATATATATATATATATATATATATATATATATATATATATATATATATATATATATATATATATATATATATACTTGACATCTCGTATGACAGTGTGATCAGCGTTTAAGCTGATCATGACAAAGGAACGTGAATTTTCAGAGTTTAACCTGGGCTAGATAATGGGTGCCAGACAAATCGACCATTTTATTTCTGAAACCGTGCAATTCCAGTTGTTTCGGGTTGATGGTAAGGTTCGGGTGTGACGCAGATCTTATCAGACCATTGAACCTGGTTGTCAACAAAGCCCCGTGAACGCTGGTTGTGGTCTCATCTCGATTAAGGAGTTTTTACATGCCATGGATTGGGTCCTCTGGTCCACCTAAACAAGCTATCGGGCCCAAGTTGCCCAGAATTGATGCAAATTAAAGTTGTGTTTAGGCAACGACTTTTTTTTTATTTTTGTCCACAAGTACGGGACTAGTAGTAGTTTCGGAGCCTCAAAAATAAAAAAAAATCTCTTAAATAACGCTTTCATCTGCATTGAAATATCAACGTATCCACCACGCTAATTCAATGCTCGCAATTGGTTGGAACAACATTCCGGAGAGTTCCGAAGAATGTGGGATGGAGATGTAGAGGAGTAGTGCATTTGATACAACTGAAACCTGATGGAGAGGCATGTCCCCCACCGACCCCAGTGCCCCTCCCCCAAGAAAAAGGTGCTTTCTTTAGGGTCTTCTTTTTCATCACTCTTTAAATCTTCTACTTTCTTTTCCGAGCCTGTATAGACCCAACAAAGTATGAAAGAAGGCGTTAATCCTTTTAAAAATAAACAAAACCAAAAGGGGTTCGCTCTATATTTCGCCAAATTCCAAATAACCGTTAATCTATAGACGAGATATCTCGTGATGATCGTAACAAGGATCAATTTATAAATCCGCATATCATAAAATAGAGGTATTCTCTTTCTTACCTCAGAGTATCAAGTATCATAGTAAAGAGCACAAATTTGCCTAGAAGCGGAACCACCAGTGATGTCGGAGGGATGATTTCGGCCAGTAGCAAGAAGAACACAGTCAGCGAGAGCAAAATACTGATAGACAAGCTCACCTGTGAGGAAGAAATACATGAGGAAAATTATTAGATTCGAACATTTCAAGTCTATCATAAGCTGCGCTCAGCAAATGACATTAAAAGAGTACGTTTAAAACACCCTGAAGTTAGTTCATCAATCCTGCACGTAAAAAGAAATCACTAAATACAGAGAAAAAATCCCTAAATATAGCGAGAAAATCACTATATACAGCAGAAAATACTTTAATAAAGATAAAAAAATTAAACATATTGAATAATCACTGAAATAGTGAAAAATCACTAAATATTGCAAGGGAATCACTATATAAAAAGAAAAAATCATTAAATATAAAGAATAATCAGTAAAGAGATTGGAAAATTACTTAAGACAGAAAAAGAGGGGCCTAGGTTAACGCAACTCTTAAATTCCATTAGGTGTAGCTGGGTTTGGATTTATTCTGTCTTTATTATATTTTGACCATGGCTTTAGAAATCCATCCCTGCCGTAGGAGAGAAAGAAGGCTAACGCCGTGGCGCAACAGTACGTTGTAGATAGAAGACTAAACGTGAATGAATGTATACATGAATTTGGCAGGGAAAATGGGTTGGGAGCCGCTCTTTCTATAATAATAGCATGTACGCGTTAAATAATCTTAAACGAGGGGAAGCCTCGCCCCCAACCCCATTTCCCATTTATATTTTGTATCGTCTGCCATTGATGTTTTGCTATGCTCAGTTTTTGGACGTGATTGGGAATGATACTACTACTAGTACACGAAACTACTCGAACTTTTCACACTTAAGTTAAAAGGGCCATAAAAGGTACCATTCTTGAATGTGCTGTTCTTAGTCTATTTGAAGCTGTAAGTAAGTTACCACTCGGATCGACAGTAAGTAGTGCGACTTGGTGGTAAAACGCGCACCACATCCAAATTTCATTTCCCAAACTTTATTTTTAATTATCAGCTTTTAGTTTGTGATCTCTCACACAGGGAGACTTCTGAAAGGAATATGGCCTCACTCATCACTACTAATCTTTATCCTCTCGCTTTTTTCTCTCTTCACTCTTCCGTAACCCCCTGCCTACCGGTCTTCTATGTCATCAAAACAGTGTAAAAACAAATGTTCCGCAATCTTCTTTACAAACAAAAGATAGGGAGAGTATTTAAAGAATGTTTCCCTTTTGGGTATAAAAAAAAAACCTTTGTGAACATTTGGTCTTGCTCTTTTCCATGGATAAAAGACTCATAATCGAGCAAACAATGAAGAGCGAAGAAAGGGAGATGCCAGAGAGGATAAAGGTTGAATAACAAGATACAGGATCAAAATTAAGCTTTTTTTTTATCAACGTCTTTATTTTACCTTTTCGCCCGAGTCTGATGGGAGGTAGAATACGAGGACGGTGAGGAAAGAGATTCCCATGCAAGGGATGATGAGGTTGACAGTGTAGAACAGCGTCTTCCGTCTCATGGTGATGTTGAAGGTGATGTCCAGATAGGGTTCCTTGCAGCA
The DNA here is from genome assembly GCA_963969495.1 of Ceratothoa steindachneri. NCBI lineage: Eukaryota > Metazoa > Arthropoda > Malacostraca > Isopoda > Cymothoidae > Ceratothoa > Ceratothoa steindachneri. The sequence goes on along the minus strand of OZ018331.1, from coordinate 143,542,592 downwards.
AGTGTAATACTTCTCGTGTCTGGTGGATGGAACAGGGCGGTAATACTAGGAGGTTACGTGGGGCTTTCGCTCCTTACTTCAGGCCTAATCAGCCTATTTGAACGAAAGAAATTTGAAGCCTCATCCTGTTTTAATGACCCAATTAAGCCTAGGAGTTTATATCATTAATCCATCGGATCTTTTGTGAATGAATGGTAGACATATGACCACCGGAGAGTGAAAAAAAGTTAAAATACACAAAGAAAAAAGTTCAATCTACCAAAGGGGAAGAATTAAGGGCAAATTATTTTACTAGCGTCCGAAGATGTTCGAATCTGTTTGGAAAAGTAGTACGTTTCGCCATCACGGACAAGATACCTGGACCGGATAATGAAATTCACATACAGACTAGAATGGCATGCACGAGCGGCCGGTCTTCGTTTAGGTGTGTGGTATTAGAGTATTTTGACACCAACCATCTATCATAGAACCCTTTCTGAGTCAGAAGTACGAGGGATATGAGTACCGCAAGCAGAATCTAGCCCACCCCCTACGTCGCTTTCGCTTTGGGAAATTGTTTGAGCTAATTCGTTTTGCTCTTGTCCCATTTAATGGTAATTTGTCTATTTTTTATGGCCGGACTTTGTTTACCTTATTTATTTTACCACTTAGCATTTAGTTTTATTCGGTGATAAGGAATTTCCCTTTTCCTTTCCCCTTTTCACTTCATTTGACCCTTCTTCACCCCTCGTTTTATATTCCCTTTCCAATCAGGGACTCACCTTATCTTCCATTCCATATATTTTCACCTACCCTCATTTAACCATTTTCTTTACGAACCTCATTTTAAATATGCTAAAATGCCTCTGTTGGTTTCATAACAAAAAGAAGCATACATAATCTCGTCATCGAGAGACTGCGCCTTCGTTAATGGGAGTGTGTTGCCATTGATTTTAATTAATCTCTCCAAATTAATCCCTTTGGCAGAGCGCCAGAAATGAATTAACTCAGACGGGCCCTAAAATGGAATTCACCATCGGTCATTGACAGCAATTAAGCCGGAGACGCCCCCATGACGCACGCGCCAATTTATTCAAATAAAAGCGCAAATATTTGAAAGTTGGGGGCGACGTTAACGAATTTTTCTTGTAAACGAATAAGAGATGATTTACTCATATCTAGTTAAAGCCTCATTCAGGGTGAAATGGACGGGGAGTGGAGCTTATCATTGTCAGACGTTTTCTGAGACGGCATCTAAGTATGGTTTGCATCGGATTATGTGCTGTTCCTTCTATCACACACACTGTTTATCTCTCCCTTCGTCTCTCGAGGAGGGTCAGCCTTTCCTGTGGCTGCTGACCTCGATGCTACCTCTTCTGACCATTCACGGCTCTCCCATGCCTTAGACACTATGTAAACCTTTCTAAATTCTAGTAAATATTGATCTAGTGCTAATTATTTTCATAGCCATCATCCAGATAATGACTACAGGAAACCTTATCTTGAATTCTTTCCTATTGTGTATATGAAATACAAACCATCAGAAATTTGTTTGGGGAATGGGTTGTATCGGTAGCTGGGTTTCTGTCATATCCTCCCGAATTCATTTTCATCGGTCTTTGCAGCATAATCGACCTTTCATCAAATTTCACAGTTAGGGAACATTATCGTTCTTTCCTTTTTATCTGAGGGCATTCAATACTTCCCCTAGCATCCCTATTTTATTTACAAAAACCGTCTGTTGGAGTTATCTTCATTTCACATCGAGATTTTAAGTTGTTAGTAATAATAATAACACTGAGAACTATCCCGTCTTTTACCTACTCGAGATTTCTTCGACTGACCTAACATAATGTGAACGACATTCCATTTGCTTTAAATGTTCTGGTATTAGTTTTATAAAGAAACTTTCTTACTAATATGAAAGAAAGGAAAGATAATTCAGCCTAGCACAAACACAAACTATCCCTGTCTCATTAGATATTAAAATGAAGACGTTATTATCGGCAAAAGCGCAATACAATTTTATGCCCCAGAAGGACTTGCATTCCGAAAGTGACTCGAGTGGCATTCTTACCTCACTGCAGGAACATCGAGGATATCCCACTCCACGGACATATAAAATTCAGTGAGGTCGACACCTATTTTGACCTCGGCGACGCCCACTTCCTCATCAATATGACGAAGGTCGACCTGCAATGGTGAGCTTCATGAGACAGTAGATTCCACATTGGATCAAGAGTTGATCGCATCACCCAGCGAGCGAGTGTTTGCTTCCTCGGACCAAAGACTCAGTGTACGGTTCTTTGTTAAATACCATGTTCTCTTCAGTGGTATAAAAGTAAAGAAAAATGGTAGTATAGTTGATTTCTACTAGGTTCTTTCTTTCTACCATAAACAGTAGCTGGGTTAAGACGTATAAATGTTGAGAAATGTTCGATAAAACCCGTCTTTCATTTGCTGATGTCCTCTCATTCATTCGCTCCCCTGTCTATCCACTTTCCCTTCTCTTTCCCACTAACGCCTCCATCCTGGTATCTAACATTTTTTCCTGGCCCTCGTGTTCTAGAACTTACTTGAAATCCGTCGTAGGTCCACGATCCGAACTTCATGACGCAAGTTTGCTCATCGAACGGAAAGTACTCCACATCAATCTCGCAAGAGCTCTTGTAGATGGCCGGAGGCTTCCATTCGACGAGGCCGTCGTGTTTGAGAGTTGCTTTCGTCGCCAGAGTAACCTCGAAATTGCCATCGGCGCTGCTCGGAAAGCGCAAAAACACACATTAAACGGGGCTTTGGCGCCATTTTTCATGTTTGGCTTGTCGAGGACCTACGTTGAATAGCCTCCCAATTCAAGGACCACTTGTTCAATAGCTTACCAATTCAAGGGCCTCCGTTCAATAACCACCCAATTCGAAGACCCCCATCAAATAGCCTTCCAATTCGATGCCCCCCTGGTCAAAGGCCTCCAAATTTGAGGGCCCCCATTCAATAACCACCCAATCGAGATCCGCCGTTCAATACCCCCCCCTCCTCGCCAATTCAAGAAATTAAACCTCATTATTCTTCTTAAGAAGAAGAGTCAGGAAAGAACTATGGAAAAGAAAAGAACGGGTGAATAGATAAAAGAAAACATAAAAGGAAAAGAAAAAAGGAGAGATATTACAAAAGGAAGAAATAGGAAAAGGCCAGTAAATGAAATAATGAATGAGTGAATGAAAATAAGTGCATAGTAAAGATAATTAAATAGGTTTTGTCAAGTAATAGGGAAAACAGAAAGTCAGAAAAAACAAAAGGTAAGAAAAAACAAAGAAAATGGAAAAGGAAAATATTAAACGCGAGAAAAAAAGGAAGATAATGGATAAGGAAACGAAGAACATAAAAAAATGAAGTCATAGCGAAAATGAACAGAGAAGAAAAATTAATAATTAAAAGAACGATGTGATGCAAAAAAATAAAGAAAACATTCCAGAGTAAGAACAAAGAAATGAGATATATGAAGAAATAATAAAAGTAGAAAAATAGGAAAAATGAAAGAAAAGAACAAAACAGAGGAAAAGGGAAATATACTTAAATAGAAAAAGAAGAATGACGAAAACGAAGAGAAAGAAGACAAAGGAATAAAAATTGAAGAACAGGGAAAGCTGAAGAAATGTAAAAAAGAGAAGTAATGGAAAAACGGAGAAATATGGAAAACAGAAATATAGGAAAACGAAAAACGAGAAGTGGAAAAACACAGTTAAAATAAAAGAACAAAGGAATTGGACTAAAAGAAGGAAATATGAAAAACTAATGAATTAGAAAAAGTAGAGAAACGAAAAAGGGGAAACAGGAATAAAAGGAGAAATATGAAAAAACTAAGAAATATGAAATTGAAGAAATATGAAAACAAGAAAAAGCAGAAACGATAAAACCCAAAGGAATAGAAAACACCAAGAAATAAAAATACCTAATTAAAAATAAGAAAAAAACGAAATAGAGGGAAAACAAAAAGATAAGAAAACGAATAGATAGAAAAAAACGAAGATAAGAAAAACTAATAGATAGAAAACAACGATGAAATAATAAAAGGCTGCAATAATGAGAAGATCAACAATAAGAGAAGAAGAAAAATCCCCCGCGCTCTTTAACAAGGGCATGGGACGTAACGGGGGAAACAGGAGCGACTTGGGGGTAGGGGTGGGGTGGGGGGTGGGGAGGATGCGAGGAAATCGTCCTCCAGTCCTGTCAAGGAGGATATTTACACTTGTCCAGGATCAAGGGTGTTTTAAAGGGTAATTTGGGATGGCAGAAGTACCCACTTAAACCTACTGGATCGAGGATACTACTCATAATACTAATAATAATCAACAATAATAATTATAATAATAATAATAAATAATAATGATAATAATAATAAATAATAATGATAATAATAATAAATATTAATGATGATAATAATAAATAATTTTAATTATAATAATAATGATAATAATAAATAATGATGATAATAACAATAATTATAATAATAATGATGATAATAATAATAATAATAATAACTGACTTCAACAACCTAATGTATGCCACGGCTTGGGCCATCTCAGAAAAAAATGGACCAAAGGCAAGTAAAGAAACAATGCCATCAGCCCCCCAAAACTAAAAAAAGAAATCTCAAAACTAAGAGCAAACATCTCTCTCATTGAGGAGATTCAGAAAGGTAAAGGTAAAGTTAAAGATGCCAAAGTGAAGAAGATCAAGAGAAAATTTGATATAAAGGATAATGATGACCTGACTAGAGTGAAAGAGTCTCTGAAACAACAAGTCCAAGCCGAAGCACAAAGACTGAAACGATACATCAACAGAGCTAACTTCTTCCGGCAGAACAGAATGTTCAAAGACAACGCCAGGAAATTCTACAGAGAAATCGGGAAGAAGTCCATTAATATCCAGAACTTGCCTTCAGTGAATAAGGTTGAGACTTTCCTTTCTGGAATAACATATGGGAGAATGACAGGTCACAATGAAAATGCCAAATGGATACAAGACCTGACCAAAGCCAATCACGCTGTGCCATCACAACAATGGTTAATCATTACAACAGATGAAACAGCCAAAGCCATTCTTAAAACCAGCAAATGGAAGGCAGTAGGTGTTACGGTGTGGCCAATTTCTGGCTCAAACAACTGACCAACCTACATCAAGACCTAGATATTGCCTACAATAACATCCGGAAACATCCAGAACAGGCCCCAGAATGGTTAACAAAAGGTACCACTTTCCTCCTACCAAAGAACCAAGACACGGGTAACCCCAAGAACTACAGGCCAATTACATGCCTACCAACAATGTACAAGGTATTAACCTCTATCATCACAGAAAGGACCTACACCTTCCTCGAGAATAACAATCTACTTCCCAAAGAACAGAAAGATGTAGGCGAAGGACTTATGGCTGCAAAGATAAACTCTTGATTAACAAGTCCATCCTTGAGGAGGTAAAGAGTTAACAGCGTAATCTATCCACTACATGGATTGACTACAAAAAGACCTTTGACAGCGTGCCACACACTTGGAAAATTAAAAGCCTTGAAGTCTACAGAATCTGCCCAACTATCACTTGTTTCATGCAAGAAAACACGAAAACGTGGAAAACCATCCTTCACATCAACTATGGCAAGAGCACAATAACATGTAGACCTATTAACATCAAAAGTGGCATATACCAAGAAGACTCACTATCCCCCCTATTATTTTGTCTTGCACTAACCCCACTTAGCAGGCTCCTGAACAGGACTGGTTATGGGTATAACACTGCAAGAGGCAAGATAAGCCACCTTTTCTACATGAACGACCTGAAGACATATGGAAAAAATGATGAGGAACAGACTGGGATCCTAAAGATAGTCAAAGTCTTCAGCGATGACATTGGAATGGAGTTCGGACTGGACAAGTGTGCCAAGGCCGCTTTCAAGAAGGGCCACCTAACTAGCTCCTCAAATATTACATTTGATGCTGATACAGTCATCTGTGACCTCGAACAAGAGGGTATCTATAAATACCTTGGTGTCAATGAGGGTGACGGAGTAGAACACAACAAAATAAAAGAACAGATAAGAAAGGAGTACTATCGTAGAGTTCGGATGGTCCTTAAATCAAAACTGAACTCTGCAAACAAGCTGGAAGCTATTAACACCTTAGCAGTTCCAGTAGTTACATATAACTTCAACATCATCTACTGGAAGATGCAAGAGCTAGCCAAATTAGATACAAAAACTGTAGGCTCCTTAGAATGCATCGAATGCATCAACCAAAATCTGATGTAGATAGGATGTACCTGCCAAGAAGGGAAGGAGGTAGAGGCCTCATTCAAATTGAGATCTCTTAAAAAAACACTTTCGATCGGACTTGTAAAGTACCTCCAGGAAGCACAAGATAATCTGCTTCATTTTGTCAGGGACCATGGCAAGAACAAACGCCTGTACTCCATCAACAAACAGGTGGCAATTAAGTTCACCCAAGAGCTTCAGATGCCTTCAGTTTCCCCGGCAAAAGACGAAGCAAACACCAACTATGCCCGTCGAATCAAGGCCAAAGCCAAACATTGTGGACAACAAGAACTTAAATCCAGACGGGAAACCAAGAACATCCGCGGCAAATACCCCCAACAAATTCAACAACCTGATGTAGACCAGAAACAGACACACAACTGGCTATGGGCTACAGGACTGAAAGCAGAATCAGAGGGCTTTATCATAGCAGCCCAAGACAAAAGTCTCCCTATAAGATAGCACCAACACAACATTGTAAAAAAGAGGTATGTTGACCCCAAATGCAGACTCTTTGGAAGGTTTGATGAGACTCTAGACCATCTCGTATCAGCTACCCTGAATTGGCTAAAACTAAATATATCCACCGCCACCTTAAAGCAGCTGCTTACATCCACTGGAACATCTCAGAGAGCATGGCATATAAGTCTCTGGCAAGTGGTATTAGCATGAACCCAAGGCAATTGTTGAAAAGGACAATGTCACCATCATCTGGGACATACCCATCCACACAGACAGGACTATAGGGGCCAATAGACCTGATATAGTACTGAAAAACAAGAAAGACAAGACCTGCCTTCTTATAGACATCTCCATACCCCTTGACATCAACACCTCAATCTAGACTACTGAAAAGCTCAACAAGTATAAAGATGTAGAAATTGAAGTTGAGCGGATGTGGGTGCTCAAAACCATAACAATTACTGTCATTGTAGGAGCCCTTGGAACTATAAAAAAGAGCTAAAAAAATACCTAGATCAAATACCTCCTGGCAGCATCAAAATCTATGAACTCCAGAAAAACACCCTCCTCTCCACTGCACATCTCCTCAGGAGGGCCTTGTACATGAAATAATCATGGAATATCCAAGCATCCTTAGGTCCATGGCTTGGACCCGGTTGCCTGGAAAATGCCGACTTGTAAACTAAAATAATAAGAAATAATAATAAATAATAATAATAATAAATAATAATGATAATAATAATGATAATAATAATGATAATAATAATAATGATAATAATAATAATAATGCTAATAATAATAATCTATAATAATAATACCCGTCGTGTATTTCTCTCTAAATTTTTTTTTCGGTAACACCCGAATCTACTTATTTTGAAAAAAAAATTGTAATATATATTTCTTTCTTTTATAATTATAATGTTAAACGACTATATACTGTTAATTTATTTAATATAAGATAATTATTTAATAAATAAGTTAATTATAATTTTTTATATAATTTTAAATGAAAAAATGGTGAAGTAACATTTTTTTTATATGATACATACTCGTATAATTTGTATGAACTGAAGTACCGCAAAAAGTAACGCAAATACCTACTTCTTCCGACCACACTTAGGGTTTGGGGTGGGTATGTGGGTATATATATATATATATATATATATATATATATATATATATATATATGGATAGATAGATAGGTAGATAAAAAGATAGGAAGCGGCGGGGTTTTTATTTTAAAAATAGTTTTCACGAATGAAATATACGAGTAGCTCTAACTTAAAATAATGCCGTCATTCTTGACGGCACGGATACACTAGTAATAATAATAATAATAATAATAATAATAATAATAATACCATGTATTTAGAGACGTTGATTTTCAAACTGATAATCCATTTACCAAGGGAGTGTAAGCCTTCTACTCCAATTCGGCTAAGGAAAACGTTATATCATAGGACGTTAGTGGAAGTGGTAAGGAGTCATAGGACGTTATGGAATGTGAAATGACAAAATAGGGCGCTGTAAGACTCGGTAGAGAGTTACAGAAGGTCCTTTAAGGGTCACAAGAGGTCATTTTACTTAATGAGACGATAGATATTCAGTCAGAGACGGCCTGATCTTACACGAGTATGATCTGTGAGAGGTTGGGAGGGCCGACATTTGCCCTCTCCGGGTGTGTTCGAATGCGGAACTGTGAGGTTTTGAGGAGGAATTCATTTCTGGAGCCACTTTTAACTCACTCGCTTTCAGAGTATTTAGTCTTGATCAACACTGCATTGGAATCCTTTGCATCCTTAAGCAGGTTTCCGTATTTTATCCGATCCACCCATTTACTTCATCTATCTTCTCTTCCTATCGTTCCAATGCGCGGTAAAACCCGACCGACGAGGACGAAGTAGATTATTTTTCTAGAAAGTTCTACGGCATTCCTGTCACGTAAACCACTCTAGAATGTTAGAGAACTATTTATTATCGCTTTATAACTAATTTTTGGGGTGTGTTAGATAATTTTTGAGGAGATAATCTAGCACTTTTGTCGATATAATATCAATACTTTCCTATTTGTGTATTCTAATACTGAATTTGTATTCAACGTAAAAAATACTCAAGATGTTCAATTTAAGATTACTTTGCTGTTGTGTAACTATGGCAAATAAACCTTTGACCATGTATCGGATATTTATTGCACCCACTATATATATATATATATATATATATATATATATATATATATATATATATATATATATATATATATATATATATATAAATAACTCACAAAGTGGCAAAGTGAGGAAAGCAAAAATGAACCCACAGGATAATGCAGATAAGAATCCAAGCACTTTCCAACTATATTTGCAAGTTCATTTTCAAGGAATAGCATGAAAATGGAGAAGACAACCTTTTATAGGGCACAAAGATACGAAGGGAACGCCCATCACACAGTACAAACCAATGGAAAAAACACAAAAACAAGACGGAAAAATACCAGGAAAAAGAACAATAGGCAACTAATAACAGACATGTGCATCCCTAAAACGATATACACACAACAACGCCATGTATATGAATGGAATATGGTGGGTGAACCCCCCCGCCAAAAAAAGACAAAAAAAAACAACAACATTTTAAGGGATTATCATTAGAGCGAAAATATTTAGGGCTAAGATTTAATCCACAGGCACAACAGACACGTAGTGGGGGAGCTAATACGAATGATATTACATTAATAAAGAGTGACCGCAGCCTGCATTATGAAGTATTTCATTTAGTACAAGTTTTTTTAAAACAGGATCGGGTTTGAATAAGCCAGGGGAAATGTTTATATTGAGTAAGATTCCGATTAAGGAACACTCGACAATTTTTCTATTTGTGAAATCAGCGGAATAGTAAAGAAATTTTGCAGAATTCCAGTCAATGGGGTCGTTATTTTCAGATAAATGTAAAAATAAAGCGCTGTTTATTTCACCTCTTCTAATATTAAAATTATGTTGGTAAGTTCTAGTGGATAAAGATTTACCAGTTTGCCCGAAGTAAGCTAAATTGCAAATAGAACATTCTATAGCATATAGTTCACCTTCTTCCCTTGTATTATTGTGGACTAACACTTTATATAAAGTGGATTCATATCTAAAATTTACAGATATATTAAGTTGCTTAAAAATACGGGCGAGACAAAAACTGGTTCAAATTATGACAACATAAGACAATTTTTGTAATTGAAAACCGGTGGGTTATCAGTTGTATAAAAACTTCTCTTTGTAAAGTTTAATGAAGCATGCAAAAATTGAAGAGGGTAACAAAGTTTCTTACCTATTTCAAAGATATTGGACAATTCTTTATCCAAAAATTCCGGACTAACAAGGCGTAACGCACGTAGAAACATAGAAGTGAATACAGACCGTTTAATTTTAACACTGTGATAAGAATAAAAGTGAATATATGAACTGGAGTCAGACGGTTTGCGATAGACAGAGAATTCAAAACCTGACTGCGTCTTATGTATTAAAAGGTCAAGAAAAGGAAGAGTCTTATTTTCTTCAATTTCAAGGGTAAATTTAATAGAAGGAACTAGAGAATTAAGATTACATAGAAAATTGTGAATATCTTTTGAGGAAGGCCAAAGGCATATAATATCATCAATATAACGGTACCATACAATAGGAAAATCGAAGATTTGGGGGAAGAATAACGTCTCAAAGAATTACATATATAAATTAGAGAGGGTTGGAGATAGACAAACACCCATTGGAAGACCGAATTTTTGAAGGTAAAATTTATCATTGAATGAAAATTTACAATTTAAGCACAAAGAGAAATAAGCCTTAGGAAAGTATTAACCGGTACAGGGAGATCTAAATTGTCGAGTATTCCTTAATTGGCATCTTACCCAATATAAACATTTCCCCTGGCTTATTTAAACTCGACCCTATTTAAAAAAAACTTTTACTAAATGAAATAACTTCATATTAGTGTAACATCATTCGCATTGCCTCCCCCACCACGTGTCTTTGTTGTGCCGGTGGATTAACTCTTAGCCCTAAATTGTTTTCGCTCCAATGATAATCCTTTAAAATGTTGTTTTTAGTTTGTTTTTTTCACCCACCATATTCCAATCGTATACATGGCGTTGTTGTGTGTATATCGTTTTAGGGATGCACATGTCTGTTATGGGCGTTCCCGAATTTTTTAAGGTAAAATTTATCATTGAATGGGCGTTCTCTTCGTATCTTTGTACCCTATATAAGGTCTTCTTCTCCATTTTCAAGCTATTCCTTGAAAATGAACTTGCAAATATAGTTCAAAAGTGGTTGGATTCTTCTTTTCATTTTCCTGTGGGTTAACTTCATATATATATATATATATATATATATATATATATATATATATATATATATATATATATATAAGATTTGTTAAAATCAACAGTGATGACTGCTTGATTAAGCTTGCGGTGCAGCTTTTTAACCTATTCAAAGACTCTTTTGAGAAAGCGAAAGATGGGGAAAATGAAGCAAATGGCATATCTTTATTAGCCGAGACGTCTTTCAACCTTTTCAAAGTTGATCTTCTGAGCAAACGGTCATTCGACCGACTTGCTCTTGGAGAAACCTCCAACACTTCTCACCGTCAGTTCAAGTGAACCGATAGTGAAGTGCTTCGTGAGAATTCCGGAGCAAGCTTTAGAAGAGGGTTTATTGTGGAATAGGGAAGAAATAAAGATGTAAAGAGATAACGTTTGGTGAGGAGGCAGTGTGTTTGAAAAGAAATACTCAAGCTTTGGGGCAAGGGGGTCCTACTGATTATTGTGGATTCCGCACCACAGTACTGCATTTATCTTTCATTCGATCCTTTTCACGCTTTTATTCCCAAATTGCTTAACTTTAGTCATTGGGAGATTCGATCAATCTCTGTCTTTTTCACTTTCATTCTCATTTCTTATAATCCACTTTTTAGTTAACGGGTGGACCGTATCCTTTCTGTAGTTATTTCATTTATTCTCCTTTACATTCAGTGTATTATGTAGCATTCATGCCGTTATGTTTCCATGTTGAGCTTTTACCTGATTCATTTTGTTTGTTTTTTTGAGTTTGTGATATATGTTTATTTATTTGTATTTGTTTATTCCTTTTGTTGCAGTGAAGTTTTTCCCTCATTGCTTCTTTCTCGTCTTGTTCTACCTTGCTCTTCTCTGTAGTTGTTGTTCCTTGTTTTCTTTTCGGTTGTCTTCATCGGTATTCATAATCCTGTTCCTTATCGTTGATCATGTTCGGTTTAGTTGATATAAATGGGATAGTTGTATTAATCGGTTGTTCAGTCGTAGTCGGGTTGAATTTTTATTCTATTTTCATTTTTCAGGATTCTGCCTCACTGCCTGCATTTCAATGGTTCACCATTCCTCTTGTCTTGTATAATTCAAAGGAGGAATGGTGATCCATTGCTTGCTATGGTTCGTTTAAGTTGTCCTTGGTTGCTTGTCTACTATTTCTCTTCGTGGCTTCGATCTCGTCAGCTTTATATTTACCACATGGAAAATCTTTGTAGGTATTCCTGTGCAAGGTGACGCAATCGCCCGGCGAGATTCGGATTTTATTGTTAAAGAGTAGGTTCTCCACAACATCTTCACCCCTATCTCGCGTTACCGTTACCCCTTTATGCACCCACTTCGCTCTGCCTTCTCTCAGGGCTTTGATGATATTATCATTTTACTTTTTCCCCTCGGTAAGGGGTACTCGTTGCTTACATATATTTTTAACTGCGGCGAAGCGAGCGGGTCTATGGGTCATGCAAATCTCGTGTTGTGTTTATTTTCTCTCCGAAACGAGTCGCCGGCTCAATGTAGCCAGCTAAAACCGATGCTACCAATGGTAATTGAGGTCACTGAATTCAAACATGATAAAAGTTGATCAGCAGGTGGTACCACCTAGTGGCTAGAGGTGCTACATCGGCTATTTTCGTCGCAGATCCACTAGATCAAGTTCCTCTAGTTAGTTTGTAATTCGCAGCCTCGAATTTGTGTGACTAATCGTCCTCTTCTTGTATATTTTCTGTTTTTTTCGATGCTGTTTTCTTCTCGGTTTCTGTTTACTTTTCTTTTTCCTCTCTTCCTGTTTTCTAATCTTAACATAAGAATATGTCTTAGGACCAATCAGAAGTGACAAAAATTATAAAGCCTGAATAATGTTTAGATTAAAAAAAATAACTGATCTTAACATAAGAATATTTGTATTGACCAATCAAATTTGAGAAATTTTATAAATATTAAACAATTTTAGGTTTGCGAAATACAAGCGAATACAAAAAATGAAATGATCAGCAAAGGAGGCAAAGTGACGGATGTAGATTTCAAAATTCTTGCAATCGAATATATTTGCAAAGCAATCAAGATTTTCCTACTGTTCAAAGTAAGATTCACCTCAACTAAAATAAGACCTAGATGAGACGATTACTGCCTGATAGAACTTAGACGTGACACCTCTACAAGAACGATCTTTCCTATCCTATCCACCCTTTTTAGGGCGAATCAGTTAGGGAAGCTTAAAGTCTCCATAGATACCTCTCAAGCTGGAGCCATATCTGAACCTTGCAAATAACTTGACACAGACCGAAATTTAGCAAGGGACGGGTTAGACACGTGTGAGCGACGCAATTGAGTGTGGTGGGAGCAAAAACCATTAGGGTTAAGTGATAGGCAGGTAAGTAAGGCTACCGATTCACCAGTTGAATAAGCCAGGTAGATAACCTCTCTCTCTTTTATTTTTCTCCTTTTTTGCCAATGAAGAAAACCAGGAAGAAAGAGATCGGATAGCGAACCAATGGACTCCACTAAGTGGGTCCCTTTGCGCACAAAAACTCGACAGGACGAATGTGTGCAGGATCATATATGGTGAACTCGGAGTCGTGCTAGTCAGAATCTTAGACTACTTCAATTTATACATAGCAATTTGCCAAAAACGACAAAGATGTGGACAAACTCCTCTCGTAAAGATCCACGGAGGAATTAGAAGCTATCGGATTGGAGGCGAATGTACTCTAACGGATTGAAGCTCAATTATTATCAAAGTCAATGAAGGCGACCCACTGGAAGGTAACAACCAAAACGGCAGAACCTAAAAACCCAACAGGGTCAACGAGCGGCGCAACATCGATAAAAGTACAAAACATCAAAAATCAAGAGAGAAGAAAAGCATTCACTAACCTTTAAATAAATCACAATTATTTGAATTAACGGCATCATTAGGCAGAGTGTTCCACAGACCGACGGCTGTAGGAAAGAAAGATTAAGAGAACTGCGTCATATTTATTCGAACGACCGAAAAAAGCACGGTCATTCTGCTTTAACTAGTAGCGCGTATCACGAACCGGCCTTAAGGGAGCTGGTATCAGACAGCGAGATGGATGATCAAGATCAGAAACAATTTTAAAGAAATGAGTCAATACTCCAACAAGTTGACGATGCCTAAGGTCCAACTATACATCGGATAGCAGAAAACTAATCTGGTTAAAAGCTCTGTCAAGGAGCTTCAAATTGGTCTTCGATTCAGAAAGGAAGACAGAATCACAATATTAAAAATGAGGCAGAAAGAAAGAATAAAAATAATTCCTAACCGCTCTGTATGTAGAGTAGATCTGGCAGAACTTACGCAACGAACCACCTTTTTGAGAAATTGAGGACGCAACAGTGCGCAAGTGCTGCTCAAAAATCAGCTTGGGAGTCAAAGTAACAGCAAGCAATTTCAGTAAAGAACGATCAGGGACCGCAACGAAATGACAATGATGCCAGGGTGATCGGCCAATAACAAGACTATGGGATTTACTTTGATTAAGTTTCATACCCCTAATATCACACCAGGATGGAATTCTCTTGATATCCAAAGTAAGCAATTCAGCGACTCTTTGTCTGTCAAAGGGGAAGGAATTGCAGCATATATTTTGTATCGTGACCATAAGCAACCATATTCGACTTAATCCCAGAAAACTTGTCTGAGGTATAAATAATGAAAAGAAGCGGTGCCAGGACTCTACCCTGAGGAACACCAGATTTAAAAAAAGCTGTATAAGCTTGAATTACCATCAACAGACACACGCTTCTTCCTGCTTCCAAAATGCCGAAGAAATGGCCATCAATATCAATGGATCTAATTTTAAATTTAAACAGCCTTATGATTAACACGATCAAAAGCTGAGCTAAAATCAAGAGACACAAGACAAGATTCATAAATGACATCAAGCGAACTTTGAAGGTCATTGGTGATAAAAAGAAGAGCATAAGAAATACTAAGACCCTTTCGAAAGGGTAATAAACAATACACTGATCAGAAGAGAGATCACTAATACCGGATCACAAACACGGATTTCGGAAAAAGCAGAAGTACCAAAACAGCTTTAGCCGTCCTCGTCGAGACAATCGCAAAGGCAAAATATGAAAAGAACTACACCGACGTTGTAGTTAGGGACGTTCAAAAAGCTCATGATAAGGTTTGGAGAATTGACCTTAAGTACAAGTATAAAATGTCTATGCGATTATGTTACGGATCGATCAGCCTATATCTTGGTGGAGGGCTATGATGGACCAATCTTCGAGGTCCTTCAAAGGGTCCCTCAGGGGGGCTGCATAAGTCCTACTCTGTACAGTATCTTTACTATGGACTTACCAAGCTCTGTTTACAGCTACATGAGATATATCCAATTCGCGGACGACATTACTATAATAGAAAACAGTATATACAGGCACGCTCAAACCATGGCAAAAATCACCGCGGCCAAGATTGAGAAAATTAATAGTTACGAGCGTAAGTTAAAATCCGCGCAAACATGGACAAATTTACCATTTACCATCATTCCTATAGAAGGACACAAAATTAAAGAGTATAAGTAGACGATGATCGGTATATATGAAAGTGAAGGCAAAGTGCTCGGACTCAAAATGACCCGACATGATTACGGCAAGCAGGTGACAGGAAGAACCAATCTAGCTAACGTAAGTCTAACTAAATTATTCCAAATCAGAGGCCTAGAGATGGACAATGAGAGAAAAAAGTTGACACTGCTCTCTGCCGTGCCACCCTATAATATTCAGCACTCCCTCTAAACAGACTCTACAAGACAACCGTAGTCAAGCTCCAGAGTCCAAAACTCCTCTGTCTACATAATATACGACACCCAAAAAAGAGAGCACATGAGACTAAGAGAACTACATCAAAAGATAGATCTCCCAACCACGAACGTATCCCTACATAAAAGAGCGTGTAAAGTGTGGGAAAAGCTGAATAACATACTGATGGATGAATGTCATCCCAATGTAGCAACAAGGAGTAATAACAAGGAAAGAAGGTACCCTAGGAGACCTTACGGTCCATTCAAGGAGGGTACCTTTGGACTAGCAATCGAGCGGGCACATGGCTGCTCAATTGTTTTGTGTCCCTAAACGGCCACTTTTCAAGACCTTGTCTAGTCTTGACTTAAACTGGTCAACAGATTCACTGTTGACAACTTTCACTGGAAGTGCGTTCCACTTACCGCAGATACTGTAAGTGAAAAAATGTCCACACAGATTGCGGTTGTATCGCTTCAGTTCAAGTTTGAAGCCGTGATTGCGCGTTCTGTTCTCACTCAGTGTGAAAATATCTCGGTAGTCAACATTGTTGAACCCTCGAAGTATTTTGAAAACTTCGATGAGCTGACCACGCAGTCTACCGGTTTCCAGCGAGAACAGATCTAATTCCCTTAGTCTATCCTCATAACTTTTATGTCAGATAGAGGGAATCAGCTTGGTTGCTCTGACTTGTACGCGTTCCAATCTCGCGATGTCCTTTCGTAATGGACTCAAAAATTGTACGGCATACTCCAGGTGCGGTAGGACAAGTGAGTTGTACAAGCACAGTACAATCTCCTGGTTCCGATAACCAAACTGGGGCTCAATATAGCCTAGCATCCTTTGGGCCTTCTTCTCCGCCTTAATGCACTGTTTCGAGAACTTGAGGTCACTAGTGATTGTTACACCCAACTCCTTCTCGGTGTCGGTGGATTCAATAGCAGTGCCCTTAAGGATATACTGAGATTGGGGGTTTCTGTGGCCGATATGCATCACTTTGCATTTGTTCACGTTAAAAGGCATTTGCCACGTGTCCGACCACTCCTCAATCTTCTCAATATCTTCCTGCAGGCGGGCAGTATTTCCATCCTTTGCAACGTTCATACCAAGCTTGGTATCGTCGGCAAATTTGGAAATCTTGGCAACCATGTCACCATCCATGTCGTTGACGTAGATGATGAATAGTAGTGGTCCCAGGACAGAACCTTGAGGCATCCCGCTAGTAACGGGCACCCACTCAGAAGAGTGTCCATTCACCACCACCCGTTGTCGTCTGCCACTTAGCCAGTTCTCGATCTAGCCGGCTACCATTTCACTTGTACCCGACCCACGAGAGTTGTGTGTGTGTGTGTGGGTGGGGGGCTAACCTTTCAACTTTCTAATGAATAAAGAATCTTTTCATTGTTTGTCCAGAAGATGACCTTTGAAAAGGTTGAAAGACGACTCGGGTAATAAAGATATACCACGTGCTTCATTCCCCCCCCCCCATCTTTCGCTTTCTAAAAAGAAAGTCTTTGAAAAGGTTAAATAGCTGCAACGCAGCTTAACCAAGCTTTGTTAAAGTCACTGTCTATTCGAACAAATATTTTATATAATATGGCCTCCTAACACGTTATATATATATTTGAAATGAAGTTTGCCTGACTGTGTGTGTGTCTGTCCATTTCTAGGAATAAAAAAAATCGCATTCTAAACTCCGCCCTTTCTCCCCCCTCTCTCCTTCGTCTCTCCTGCAACTTTTCCCCACTCTCTTTTCCCTCCTGCCCCTCCCCCCTCCCCTATCTCTCCCCTTCCGCCCTCTCTCCCCCATAAAAGGATTTGCATACCAAGAAAAAATAAATTCTCCTCCTCCTCTCTTTCTCCCCCCCCCCCTCTCTTACACCTCTTCCCAATCTCTCCCCCTTCTCTCTCCTCCTCTCTCCCCTACAAAAGAACATCCAAACAAAGAGAAAAATATATTTTAAAATCCCGTTCTTAAAATATAGTTATAGACCAGGCAATGGCTTCGCCACTCCTCCCTACGGGTGAGCTTGCGCTTCACTACTAAGATTAAAATCCCCCAAAAAGCAGCCATGGTTAAATTTTTATAAATTTTATGAACTTCGCTAATTATAATAATTTTAAAAGTGAACAAAATTTCCCCCTTTTTAAAATATCACGTTGATAAAATATAGTTATAGAAGATATATAAAATAAATTTTCTGAACTTCACCATTTGTAATTCTTTGATATAAAAACATATGTCATAACCAAACTAAGATGAAATTATTATTTAAATACTCAAAAATATTCCCTTCTTAAATTATAAAGTTAGTGATGATGATGATGATAAGAAAATATTTTTAGATTTCAAATGCCTATAACTCAGAAACTGAACAGAATTTTTAAAAAATCTTTAAAAGCAAAGTTAAAGATCAATTACCCCCCAAATACAATGCCCCAAATCAGAGGTTGCTATATTAAACGTTTCTCGAGTTATGTGTCCTAGAATGTTGATACATCAAAATTTGGCCATTTACATTCAGAAGACTACATTTCCCAATCTGTGTAAGTTTTGCAATGTAAATTGAAAAAAAACATATCTTATGGTGAAACTCTATTAGTGGTATTGTTGCAATTAAAGGAACCCTGTATTTCTCATTATCAACTCAATTTTAATTTTTATATGTAAATTTGGAAGCAAAAATAATGTTTGGATATGCTCTACAAGGAAAAACTAAGAATATTGAGTACCAAGAAGATCTGTAGCGCTGCTGAAGAATATTATTTAGTTCATAAAATAAGAATATTGTTTGTGAATAATAAAAAAAAGGAAAAAAGATCAAATCTATCTTACGTTATTTCCCAACGCACTTTTTATCCGTGCACCGCCGAGTACTCTGCCAGTATATATACATATATATATATATATATATATATATATATATATATATATATATATATATATATATATATAGTCATATGGGTTGCTACTGACCAGTCTAATCTTCAATTTCACAGTGAATGTAAGGACACATAGGAGGCTGAGGTACATGTAATTTATTTATGGAATAACGTTTCGGGCGTATCACCCATCTTCAGGTTCTAAAACATAAATTAATCTAATACAGTTAAAGAATATTAAAAATAATTAGATTAAGATTATGAAGGTAAATTAAAAATTAGAAAATAAGTCAGGAATTTAAAAGGCAAGAGAATCAAATTATTAATCTAATGTAATCACTATTGACACGAAAAAAAAAGCAAAAACACAAAAGTAAAAAATTACAGTATAATATTGCTTACCGATGAAGTTCAGGAGAAATCACAAAGTAAAGAAATTATAAAGGATGTGGCTTAAAGAAGGATAGGAATTTGATTGGTTGGTTGTTAAATAAGAGAAGGTTGGTTGTTTGTTGAATGAGGTAATTAAAATTAAGAAATAAGAAGGGGAACAGCGGTATTATCTATGTTGAGTGTAAGAGATTTTGTACGTATTAGTAGGGATTCCAAAATTCCTAGACTATATTCATTGTTATTATGACCAATTATTTTGAAGTTATCTATGGAACATTCTGTCTTGCATTGTATACTGTGATTTCTAATTACAGAAGCTTCCTTCTTAGAAAATATTTTTCCAGTGCGATGGCTTATTCTCATGTGAGAACAAAACCTCTCTAATTCCCTAATGCACAATGAATTCCAGACTCTAAAGTCTTATTTTAAAAATAATTGTTACTCCCCACCTTTGGTTGACAAACTAATCAATAATTTTCTTACCAAAATTTACTCTCCATCCTTTCTCTCATATGATGTTCCCAAAAATGAAATTTTTTCGTAGTACCAAAAAGGAGACCTTACAATAAATTATTCACTAGAAAATGCCACAAATTACTCAAAAAATATTTCTTTCATACCAACTTCAAAATCACTTTTGTTAACTCACTTTAAATAGGAAGTTTCTTCTCGTCAAAAGTCAAACTTCCTCTAAAAAAGAGCAGCCGTGTTGTTTATGCTTTTACTTGTCGTTGTTGTTTGCAAGGAACCTATATTGGTAGTATGGTTCGCTCATTAAAAGAGAGGTTTTGTTCTCACATGGGAATAAGCCATTGCACTGGAAAAATATTGTCTAAGAAGGAAGCTCCTGTAATTAGAAATCATAGTGTCGTAGAATGCCCCTCCCCCCTTTTTGTTCTAAGAGTGCTAAGTGTCTAATATATTGATATCTTAATATCTTAAAGAACAGAGCCGTTCCGAAACACGTAAGGATATAGAGAAACGCACACTAATTCCCAACATAAACTTATATTTTAATTTAACAATTGAATACACAACATTTAAACATTAACTACGGCACTACTCTGAATATTATCATGAACAAGAATTAATTAAATTAGTTTGACCCTCAAAAATTGGTTAATTTCTCTACACACAACAATAATATAAGTTTTAGGCTTACGGACTCAACTGGATTTTCAATGTTTCAGGAATGTTATTGTCTCACGAAGCGTGCCGCCTGGACAGATGTAGATGAGCAGGATTACGGATGTTCTTTTGGCGAGGGTAGCAGATGGGGGGCTCCACACGGTATTCTGGGGGGGGGGTCAAGGACGAAAACAATTACGGTGCTTTATGCGGCACCAAGGTAGTCGTGGTCTTACTGGCGAGAGGGAGTCAAACTTGGTTCATAAACCAAGTTAACTTGGAGTGCGGTGTGACCACCGAGTAACGAGCTCGACGGGGAGCTTTTACCCTTCGTTACTTAATTCCTCATGGACGAGGACTGAACTCGGGGAGGGTCTTCTTCAAGGGCGAGGATAACGGAGGGGGGTTTCTCTGACGAGAATAAGTTACTTGAAGTTCGGTTTGGTAACCAGGAACTAGCTAGAGGATGAGCTTCTTCTTAGTTCCAGTCTTCTTCAAGGGCGAGTATAACGGAGGGGGGTTTCTCTGAGGAGAATAATTTGAACTTGGTTCCTTACCAAGTTAACTTAGGAGTTCGGTGTGGCCACCGAGTAACGGGCTCGAGGGGGAGCCTTTTCCTTCTTCTTTTCTTAATTCCTCAAGGACGAGGAATACCCCTGGTGTTTAAGATGCACCAGGATATGAGGAGTCTCTCTGACGAGAGTAAGTTGAACTTGGTTTCTCAACCAAGTTAACTTATGAGTTCGGTGTGGCCACTGAATTAACTAGCTCGAGGGAGAGCCTTTTTCTTCTTCTTTTCTTAATTCCTCAAGGACAAGGAATACCCCTGGTGTTTAAGATGCACCAGGATATGAGGGGTCTCTCTGGCGAGAGTAAGTTGAACTTACCAAAGTTAACTTAGCGTTCGGTTTGATAACCAGGGACTAGCTCGAGGATGAGCTACTTCTTAGTCCCTTTAAGGTACGTAGCCTTGCCTCTCTTGCAGGGTACTTCTTGGTCTGGCGAGCCAAGTAATCTACCTCTCCAGTCTCGGTAGCTCGGTTTTGATCCGAGGACTTCGTCACCTAGAGACTGACATATACTACCTCGATTTCCTCAGTGTTCCTCATTTATACCTTGCCATCCCACTGGGTGAGTAGTAAGGAGGGACGGGCTTGAGAACGGCCCCAGGAGGGTTCTTTTGTCCAACGGTTTTTCCCACCAAGTCTTACATCGGCTCCTCGTTAGCCTTCGAGCTTGGGAGAAACACGTCTCCAATTTCTTATTTGACATGAAATTGAATCTCACTCTCCTGGGGGAGATCTTGCATTTTGACCTTTAGGGTCTTTCATGGCGCCGAAAGGTGCGACGCTGCGGTTACGCATTTGACCCGCCGATGCCTGGGGAGGATGTCTTTGCGGTAACCGCCTTGTGACTGCACCACGAGTGAACGGGGGTAGGGGGGGAAGTGACGATTCCCCTACACATAGTATACAATGAAAGACAGAATGTTCCATAGATAACTTCAAAATAATTGGTCATAATAACAATGAATATAGTCTAAGAATTTTGGAATTCCTACTAATACGTACAAAATCTCCTACACTCAACATAGATAATACTACTGTTCCCCTTACTATTTCTTAATTTTAATTACCTTATTCAACAACCAACCAACCTTCTTTTATTTAACAACCAACCAATCAAATTCCTATCCTTCTTTAAGCCACATCCTTTATAATTTCTTTACTTTGTGATTTCTCCTGAACTTCATCGGTAAGCAATATTATACTGTAATTTTTTACTTTTGTGTTTTTGCTTCTTTTTTTTGTGTTAATAGTGATTACATTAGATTAATAATTTGATTCTCTTGCCTTTTAAATTCCTGAGTTATCGGTAAGCAATATTATACTGTAATTATTTACTTTTGTTTTTTGTTTTTTGGCGTTTCAATAGTGTTATATTAGATTGATAATTTGATTCTCTTGATTTTTAAATTCCTGAATTATTTTCTAATTTTTGATTTACCTACATAGTCTTACCCTAATTATTTTTATTATTTTTAATATTCTTCAACTGTATTAGATTAATTTATGTTTTAGAAACCTGAAGATTGGTGATACGCCCGAAACGTTGTTCCATAAATAAATCACATGTACCTCAGCCTCCTTTGTGTTCCTGTATATATAATATATATATATATATATATATATATATATATATATATATATATATATATATATTGAAAGTAGGCTATTTTTATGCTGGATTCATTAAAGTCCACAGCGAGGGCTGCATTGTTTAATTTAAATTCCAGCTTCTTTATAGCTTTATAATTTCAATTGATGGCTTTAGGCGAGCAAAATTACTCAGAAGAGGCATGACTTTATTCGCCTAGATGTCTTTCGACCTAACAGTAGGTCATCTTCGGTGCAGAATGGTGAACATCATATTAAATGTAATATATATATAGAAAATATTTTAAACATAATCCTGAGATAACCGACTAATAAGCAAAGTCAAAAATGTAAATCTAATTTCTTATGTAGAATTTAAGACTAGATTCTTATTTTCGAAAACAAAAAGCAGTTTTGTAATTTTTGAGAATATACAAAAGGATATAATTTTTAAAATTCTTTAGATGAGTTCTTGTTCTCTTCGGCGGCGTTGCAGATTCTGGCGGCGACTCGTTGGGAGGATAGTTTCAGGCTGAAGTTGTATGTTAATTGAAGGTCTGCGTTGTGAGATCATAACCGCCTCAGCCATTCGGAGCCTTCGGCGGTCAGAATCGCGGAAAATAATGGAAGTGTTCGGAACTATATTTTTCTTGTGGTTGATGTATTATGCGTTGCAACGTGGCGTTTAATAGCCCCATCCTGGAGGCCCATTGGCAACCTACGCGACAAGGTTGTGACAGTCATTCCTATGTCCTTAAGAGTTGCGGTGAACGCAGTCACCGACATTGCACGTGTATTCATACAATAGGTTGGCTTCTTGAAGGGACTCCGTCGAGGGGAGAAAACTGTTCTTCATGACGAAAGTTCGAGTTTTTCTGGTCTTGTAATATGTGACGAAGTTTATTTAGTGGTCGGGGTTGACTGAGGAAATATTGCGATGTATAATGGCTGTGATATTCTTCTCATCTTCCTTGTAGGCTGTGTTCATTGTTGTTTGGTAAAATATATCTATTAATGTAGGGTTTTCTGGTTTGTCTTTGGGAAGGATGACAAAGTTCATCTTACGTTTAACGATTGAGTCATTTAAAGTTTGTGAGTAGTCAGTGTTCACGTGGATTTGGTTTACTCGTTTAGGCTCAGCATCAATCGTTGTCTAGTTGGAGGAGTGTGTGAACACTCTGTTTACGAGTGTGCTAATCACAAATCTTTTGTACCTATTGGGGCACTCTGAGAAACCATTCGTGCAAAACCTAAATTTGTAGCTTTGATGTACAATTCAGTCACGAAGCTCTCTTGAGAAGAACGAACAAGAACATCATTGAATGGAAGCGCAGACTGCTCTTCATTTTCGTGGGTAAAATTGAGTGAAGAATTATTTCTGAAGGTCTGGATGAATGTATGTAGGTGTTCGAGTTTCTTCATGTCTAAGAAAATATCATCGATATAGCAGACATATATGGCAGGTTTGAGGGGGGGTGGAATTATTTTCAAAAATGTCATTTTCTACGGATCCCATCCAAAAATTGGCAAATACAACGCCAGGGCTATACCGTCGTACTGGACGTACATGTATCCGTCAGGGCCATAAAAGGGAGCCTCTTTGGTGCATCCCTATAGTAATTGCCGTAGAGTTGATTCTTAGATATGAAGGGGTGCTATTTCTTCAGTGTGATCAATTATTTTGCAGATAAGGTTTACAGCTTCTTCCACTGGAACGTTGGTAAAGAGCGATTCAACATCCATGGATGCCATGTAACCAGCTGGTTTGGAAATATCCAGAATGTTGAGGAAATCCTCGGATGAGCGTAAGCTATAGGAAGATGGGTGGTAGGGAGTGAGAATAGAGTTGAGGAATTTCGTAAGATTGACGTCACAGTTGGCGTCTGACTGATGATAGGGCGAAGGAGATTTCCATGTTTATGGGTTTAACGTTTCCATAAGCAAATCCGAGTTTTTAGTCGCCTTCGATGAGTGGTATCTTTAGGTGCGAGAGGGCATTATGCCGTCGGATAAGGTTGTTTAGTTTTAATTTGACTCCGTTTGTAGGGTTTCTTGTTATTTTCTTAAATTTCGTTCTGTCATCGAGGATTGTAGCTATTTTAGAGAGGTATTCCTCTTTGTTTAAGATGACGTAGATGGAATATTTGTCTGGTCAACGGATGGTGAGGTCAGTATTTTCTTTCAAGTCCTTTGCTGCGTGGCGAAGTGCTGGCGTTAGGAAGGCAGTTTGAGTGTGGCCTCTGCGTTCGTTGGCTTGTGTAGAAAGTTCAGTAGGGAGATTACAATTACAGGTGACCGTACCAGCTTGTTCTAATTGGAGTATATTGTCCAGAAGTAGTTCAATAGTAACTGTCTTTGGCAGGGGGTGGGGTTTGGTCCGACGTGAGATTGGTACTGTTGAGGTTGATGAAATGTTTTTCCCTGTTTGGTGTTATGATAAGGCCACCATACAATCGTGCTAGTTTACGTGCAATTCAGCATCTGCTCTTCAAAAGATGACGACCAGAAGAGTCACCAAGAGCCTGGCTAAATGCATCAGCTGTGTCTTCGTCCAAGGTAGAATTCTTTAAACTTACGAAAAGTTGATGCAGCTCCGCACGGAGACGAGATAATAGGCTCTTTTTCTTCTCAATATATATATATATATATATATATATATATATATATATATATATATATATAAGTAAAAGAACTCAATGGCGAGTTATGGTATATGATAGGGAAACCACTGTATGCGAGCCCAAAGTATAATTTACGAGGCTAGTTTTAGTATGTAGTTTATCATACTTTATTTAGTTGTATACTGGATGAAGATGGTATGATGAACTACATACTGAAACTAGTCTCGTAGATTAAAATTTTGGCTCCTATACAGTGGTTTCACTATAATATATATATATATATATATATATATATATATATATATATATATATATATATATATATATATATATATATATATATATATATATATATGAGGAATTAAACCACATTCTCCGAAGACAATTTAATTCAGAACAGTTTCGGTGTATCTCACACCCTTTTTCAACTGACTCTGGGTAGAAAATATAAGAGAAATGCATATAAGCATAACACAAGATCCCCTCTTTTTTCCCCCAATCCCCTACTTGGGGCTAATCTGGGGGACGGGGGTTAGGCCTAAACATATTAAAGGGCTGACATTTTACTATTTTGTTTATTTGCGATCTTATTACAGGATTAAAAGAAAATTGACCCTCAGATAGATTTAAATTAAGAACTGACGATATCAAGCTCGATTCTACGATTCTTCTCTAACATAGTTAGCCGATTTAAATTCCATTTTACTTCCATTGAAATCGATCGTATGATTCTTGTCTCTAACATGGCAAAATATTCCACTGCTTTCGCTGCCCACTCTTTTGTGTTCGTACAATCTCTTGTCTAGATTTCTCCCCGTTTCCCCTATTTAAACTTTATGGCAATCGTTGCATGGTATTGCATATATTCCTATGTTATGATGATCTTTGGGTTTCCTGGCCATCATCAATTGGTTTAAGGAATTATTATATTTAAAGGTGAGATTAATACCCGCTTTTCCAAGTATGTCCTTTAAACTATTTAATTTATTATTAAATGCCAATGTTATACATTTGTTAAAGTCGTTAGTGCGAGAAGGCTTATTACCATAGAATGTTTTCCTAGCTGCAAAATGGCAGACGATATATATATATATATATATATATATATATATATATATATATATATATATATATATATATATATATATGAATAGTTTGGCAGTAGATTTTCTTCATAATATTTTTTATTAAATACGACTGCGAGTTTAGTGTTAATTATTTCCTTTTCGAGTGTCTCGATTTATCTTATATTTCGATTTTGGTCTTGAGATAATCCGTGGATAAGAAGCTTGTCATTATCATCATCACTAACTCTATAATTGTATAACGGGATTTCTGAAGATGGGGGAAATATTAATAAATGTTTTTTTTCCTTAGTGGACAAATGACTTGTTTTATTATCAAAGTTATTTCTAATAATTCTTTTATAATATCAAAATCAAAATGGTGAAGTTCAAGAAATATATATAAGTATCGAATTTTTGTAATTTTTTTAAAACCCAAAGAATTACAAATGGTGAAGTTCAGAAAATTTATTTTTATATATCTTCTTCTTCTATAACTCTGTATTTTAGCAACGTGATATTTTGAAAGGGGGGAAATTTAGTTTAGAGTTACTTTTTAAAATTATTATACATAATTGGCGAAGTTCAGCAAATTTATAAAAATTTAACCATGGCTGCTTTTTTAGATTTTAAATTTTAATCTTAGTAGTGAAGCGCAAGCTTCTCCCGTAGATGAGAGTGGGGAAGCCATTGCATCGTATCATTGTACTTAATCATCAAACTAATAATAATAATAATAATGCCTGTCCCTCTTAATCCTC
This sequence comes from Ceratothoa steindachneri, assembly GCA_963969495.1. NCBI lineage: Eukaryota > Metazoa > Arthropoda > Malacostraca > Isopoda > Cymothoidae > Ceratothoa > Ceratothoa steindachneri. The sequence goes on along the minus strand of OZ018331.1, from coordinate 143,515,741 downwards.
CTGCGCCCATTATAAAGTTACCGTTTTAAGCTGTCTTAAAAAAATCATTCAATCTACCTTTTGTATTTAGGCAGTCTCAAAAAACTATTTCAATGTACCTTTTGTGTTTAGGAATTTCCATTTATTATAGGTATGTTCGTATATTTGTTAACACCTCGCTTCAAAGACCCATTTGAAAAACTTGTAAGAAAAATCAAGATTATACAAGTTAAAATTAATAAAGCTGCCATTGCTGTGGACTTCAACAGTGAATATATTTATTTATATATATATATATATATATATATATATATATATATATATATATATATATATATATATATATATATATATATATATATATATATATATATATAGAGAGAGAGAGAGAGAGAGAGAGAGATATCCTATTTTTCTTTCGTTCTTTGTTTGAGGGAGGTAAGGGAAGGCTAGTTTGTGTATCCTTAATTCCGCCTCCTTCCCTTACCCTAAAGGGAATTTTTTATGGGGGGGATGGGATTTTCCTGCGATCATTTATATTTTAAAGTTGTTTGGTTCTTCCGCAGTTCCAATTCGAGCGAGATTTCCTCACCTGCACTCCGTTCGAAGAAAACCCGTTTCAAAAGCTCTCCGTGCTCTTTCCTAGAGTATTTTATCGTTCTCTCTCTCTCTCACTTTATCTCCCCATCCCTCTTTTTCTCTTACTTGCTCTTACGCTCAGGCAGTAGAAGCGCTTTAGGAGCATACCTGGAAGCTCTTTGACGACTCTAAATTAATCCGTCGTTTCCTGAGGAATTCGAATGCATTCCTTGCCCTAAGATTCCTGACCTAAGATGACTTTTAGATTCTTTTTGTGCGCCTTGTTTCCTTAGTTAGGGATTAAGGGATAAAAGGAAACTGTAATGAGTAGTGTTGGTGTAACTTTGCAATTGCAATGGAAAAACTACACACTTAAGACCAACAAAAACCCTGGGATCCACTCAAGGCATGTCTAGGAAACAAAAATTTGAAAGCTACAAACAAATAATATCACAGTCTACCAGATTAACCATCTCATTAATATAGCCCCCAAATAATATTGATTCTAATGTTAGTAGAGTCGGATGATACACAATTATCTACGTGTAATAATTAAAGTATTTCTTTTTACTATTTCTTCAATTACAGTACGCACTTATTGAAATGGGTATCTTTGGTTCAATCATAATAAAGAGGTGATAGGAAAGATCTTCGCCCGGAAGGGCCTTGCCTGGTAGTTTTGAAAGAAATATAGTGACAGGAGAGAAAAGAATACGAAAAACATACTTGCTCACTCACTTTACTGTGGACAATCGATGGCCCCATTTAATTTATTTCTTATTTTTTCCTTCCTTTCCTGATATTGAACGTTTCCCTGTGGTCCCTTCTAGGAAATATTGACACTGGAAAAATACTCGAGTTGATTTTTAAACATATTTATTCACGAACTCACAAATAGCACGTCAGTAAAAATGATGACATTAAAACCCAACTGAGAAAAATAAAATTTTGATTCTGAGCGATTTCTTCATTATTGTTAAATACCTCTTAGGGGTATGAGTACAAAGGCATCGTGGAGAGGGGGGAGTATGGGTGTGACGGGGCGGAGATCTTACCATACATGAAGCCGAGTGTGGGCAGGAGAGGAACATTAAGTTAATATATTTGGGGAGAGGGGACATGGATTATATGCATGGAAATTACAGTAGTGCACTTAAAGAAACTGGCAAGTTGATTTTGGACAATATCTCCTCGGCTTTATGTTTGATAAGACCTCTGCATCATAACACTTTCGATGCATCTGTAGTCATTCCTCGCAGAGGTCTTTTGCAATAAAGACGATAGCACCCGGAAACTGATTTTTTTCCTCTCTGTCTTGGGTTTTCATGTTATATTTACTGACGTGCTTCTACTACTTGTTTAGGTAGGGTACTATACGTTTGTGTTATTTTATAACTAAAGTAATTTTGAGCTATGGCCGGGTTGAAGCGCTTGTATACAAATTTATATCAGTGAATCCTTTAAAATTTGTCTAAGCAATCCCCTACTTACAAAGGATAATAGGTTTAAGGAGCGAAATCTTTCTTTATACGGTTTATTTCTAAGTTCAGGTATTAGTTATTGTCCCTGAGTTGAACTCTTTGTTGCACTGCGCGGGTCAGATGAGGTCGGACGACCGATTTAAATAGAGGTAAAACTATATCTTTTGAAGTTCCGGGCAATGAATCGCAGCATTGGGTTTGCTTTCTTAGTAGATTAGATGTATTTCTTTAATACTTGGCGGTTCTGTGAAATGTAAATCCTCAGGTCCTTTTTTAAGTAAGTGGATTCTAGGATTTGACCTTTCATATGGTAATCCACTTTTAAATTTCGACATCTTAACTCCATGACCTTGTATTTACTTATGCTAAAGTTTACATGCGATAATCCATCCACTCGACATTTTTATCTAGTTCTCGATGCAGTTCCGCAACATCGCATCTAAATATGGCTCTGTTTTCAAGGTACTTGTCATCTGCGAATTTTGAGATTTTAATAAGCAATCCATTATTAAGGTCATCAATGTATACTGACTCGGACTTGGAACGAGCTTTTAGAACAACACGCTGTGAACGATTTGAGAGTCAGTTCTCTATCCATTTCACTATTTTTCTCTTATTCTGTGCACTTTATGTCTCTGCAAGAGCCTCTCTTGCAAAAACATATCAAAGGATTTTGAAAGTCTTGGTAAATTATATCCACTGATTTTCTGTCATCGTAGATGTAAATCATTTTATGAAAATTTCCAGATGTTAAACACTTGCGTCATCGGCGAAATCAGGATTGTCTTTTCAAGATTAGGCTATTTGACTCGAGATGAAACACCATCCTATCTCTAATTATCGATTCTAAGAGTTTCCCCACTTACTGGCGTTATATTAATAGGATATAAATGATTAGGATTTGAATTCTCTCCTTTTTTGGAAGATTGATGTAACATTAACTTTTTTAAACTCTACTGGGACTACCCATGCCTTAATAAGCCGGTTAAAGATCGTGCACAGCGGTTTTACGAATTCTTTTTTTAGCTACTTTGGACGATTTGGGTACACACAGTTAAGTTTTGGTCTTTCGATTATTTTATCTTCAAAATGTGTAATGATTTCTCCCTCACTCACTCCTCTGTAGGAGAGAATATGTTCTCCCAAATCAATTCATTTTCTTAGTGTGGATAGTTGTGACAAATCCTCAACATTAAAATTATTTACGAAGTGCTAATTTAATATCTGCCAAATTTGGTGTGGCTGTCGGTGATAAGTCCCTCTGTACTCTTAATCTGTCCTAAGGTTTTAATAATAAACAAATTTAACTCCATTTATCTGCCACATTCACCTGCGGAAATAACCTTAAATTGCATTCTTTCACTTGTATTTATTATGAGGATAATTTCTAATATTGTTACACTATTTCTTTTGCCTTTTCGGATACTATTACTCGTAAGTCGTGATAACGATAAACAATCTCTTTAGATGTTGTGTTGAATTTGTGGATGTCCTTTCCGCCTACAACTGTCATTATCGCAGTGGCTGGACTCTGCAGTCCAAAATTATCGATTGACTGGCTCGTATATTTGATTCGGTGCACACCGACAGATTTACCTAAATTTGCTTTAATTACCTTTTGCTGATTTGTAACTAATCAATTTCCGATCAGGATAGTTTCCATTTCAAGAGGGATAGATTTTTCGAAAGCTTTACGACACTTCACCTCAAAGTGAACAGACCATTTTTGGTCGAACCACGTTTACGACTAGTGTCAATTCCTGGTGAGCGTTAGAATATGACTCTAATGCTATTATTTTCTATTTTATGACAACTCGTGAACTGTAATTTACACACCAACTGGATTCGCTTCCGTTTTTCTGGTATCTGTTATTGCTTCGAACGTTTAACCTCCATCATACGCAAAAATTACCAACGGACGCGTCTAATTTCCGTCTAAAGTCTGTGATTTCCTGTTTCGTGGCTGTAAAATTCGAGAGTTCCTCTAACTTCCGGCTTAATTTCGTCCATATCATCCACTCCGATGCTTCATGTTAAGGCTTTCACAAAATAGTAACTCCTAGGCATGGTCAGCAATGTCCTTTGAGGTACTACTATTCCTTGTGACTTTTTACTTTAAACGAATACTTGATTCAGCAAACTAAGACGGCAGATTCTTTTATTAGTCGGAGGCACACGACTCTAAGTTACTATGACGGTCTGTAGGTCACGGTCGTGTGGTCACCATTTTAATTTTCAATGAGTTTCTTTGGCAATGAAATCGTAACTATTCGGCCGATTCTAACGAAATTTGAAACCCTTATCTTGTTTTACATTTTTTTTCGAATGCTATAACTACCAACGTCTTACCAAGATTAGTCCGGGCGATATTAAAAGTTTGAAGGGTCGTAAGGTCATAAGTTAGATTAATTGAGAGCACGCGACTTAAGTCTGTTCCCCTTGTTTTACCGCTATCTCGAGTTGGAGGGTAAATTCCTTTGTTAAAGGAAAACTCACAATTAAAACTAAGCTTAATCACTGACACGACGTAGGAAGAACTAGAGCGAATTATTTCCTAATGTGTAAACACTTTAAAACGGATCCTCGGAAGTGCCGCGGAAACACTTTCCCTCTGTGGGTCCAAGTGAAAAAAACGGATCCACGGAAGTGCCGCGGAAACACTCTCCCTCTGTGGGTCCAAGTGAAAAAACCTGGATGCTCGGAAGTGCCGTGGAAATACTTCTCCTCTTTGGGTCTAAGTGAACAAACCCCCCGGATCTTCGGAAGTGCCGCCGAAACACTTCCCCTCTGTGGGTCCAAGTGGAAAAAATGGATCATCGGAAGTGCCGCAAAACACCTCTCCTCTGTGGGTCCAAGTAAAAAAACCCCCGTATCTTCAGAACTGCCGTGGAAACACTTTCCCTCTGTGGGTCCAAGTAAAACAAAACGTATCCTCAGAAGTGCCGCGGAAACACTTTCCCTCTGCGGGTCCAAGTGGAAAAAATGGATCATCGGAAGTGCCGCTGAAACACTTCTCCTCTGTGGGTCCTAGGAAAAAAAAGTATCCTCAGAAGTGCCGCGGAAACACTTTCCCTCTGTGGGTCCAAGTGGAAAAAACGGATCGTCGGAAGTGCCGCGGAAACACTTTTCTTCTGTGGGTTCAAAAGTGGTTACTATTTTAAAACACACCTTTTTTTGTGTTTTTAAACAAATAATTTGGTATTTTTGAGTTTAGGTCTCGCCACAATTAGACAATTAAAGACTTCCGAAACATACTGACAAGTGAGAATACAAAAAAAAGAAGACGAAGAGTGAAGAAGAAATAGAAGAAGAATTGTGATAAAAAGGAAATAATAAGAGTAAGAAGAAAATCAACACTTAAATTTCCCAAGAACCTCGAGTTCTACCTTTATATGATAACCTCGAGTCATTCTCACGTGATTTAAAGGTCATCCTCGAGAATTTACTTACTTGTTGTAGAGGACGATATCCGGCCTCCAGATGTGGTCGGAGGGCACGTGGAGCATCGTTACCCCCCCGTACTCCTTGGGGTCCCACTTGAGCTTGTAGTCGTACCAAAACTGGGGACGAAGTTCAAGGGATTACCATCAACTACTCCTCCTCTAGAGTCCTCCTTCAACCTCCCAATTACAACCGTGAGTGGGAATGGTATCCCATTACGGCATCTCTTTCCAATTCAGGAGAGTTGCGCACCCTCCAGGTGGTATCTCTTGGGCAGTGGATCTATTCATTTTATACAGTATTTTCGCATCCCCCAATTTCACCAATTCCTTTATTTACATATTTGGCAAAAACGTTAAGGCGGAAATGCTCTCGTTAGTTTTCGCTTAAAAATACGAGGAGAGGGTAGGCTAAGGTGTTCCTTGAAGAGAAATAGGCCCTAGTTTCCCATTAACTGGTTGGTTTATTTTTATTTATTTACCCTAAAATTAAAAGGCGAAAACTAACGAAAACACGTCTCCCAGAAAGGTATGAGGATTTCGGGGGGGGGGGGGTAATAGGGGAGTACTTACTTAGTACTCCTTAACAGAAAGATCACCTAGTATTCTCTAACAGGTAGATTACCTAGTACTCCTTAACAGGAAGATCACCTTGTATTCTCTAACAGGTAGGTTTCCTAGTACTCCTCAACAGGAAGATCACCTGGTATTCTCTAACAGGTAGATTACCTAGTACTCCTTAACATGCAGATTCACCGTATCTTTGTTTGTACCCATTATCATTCGTATCAATATTCCAAGTACTTCCTATCACTAGTACCCAGTATCTCCTGATAGTGTATGTATGAATATGTGTATATATGTATGTGTGTATATGTATGGCTGTGCAACTTACAGTTGACCGAAGTATCTAATTTCGAGTTGTGTTCGCAGATTTGTATCTCCGGGTCCCTTGGGCAAACGTATATATGTACCTGGAGGTTTTGAAATGCTTACCAGGGGTCACTAAATAAGATGACTGATGTACCCTTGTTGAACCCTTTACATGCCCGCTAAACTTAATTACCCTCATACTTTCATATTTCTTTTTTCTCTCTTCTAGGTTGTTCAATCCCCATTTGGCGCTTATAGTGGTCTCTATCGCTCTTTCTTCAACTCTCTCAACCTAATCTAAGCCTTGGAGTGTTTCTGGGTATCAATCTTTATAGATGGGACCCGATAGAAAAGAAATTGTAAAGATTTAATTGCGCTGAAAAAATACAAATATAATTAGAAATAATTCCAATCCTAAAGGAAGATTAGGTTTTAGGTTTATGCTACAACATGTAAATGAACGGAGATGGATTGCCAGCAACATTAAAAAATGAATGCACTCTGAGGCTCTTTGTTATAGGCCATGCAAAGCCTACAAGAGTACGTAATTCTTCTTGGCGCGATGACCTGATTTAAAAGATATGATTGGTAAAAAATACCAAGTCATATTAAATCTTAGATTTCGTTCTTTCTAAATTTTATATTTATTCTCTCTGTCAGATTTAATCTTGCACATTATTATCATTGGAATCTTAAGCGACACCCTAGTGTTTTCATTCAGTTCGTAGCTAACATAAAAGGTTTTCTGGTTTTATTGCGCATTGAGTCAAGCTACAACCACCATGCGATATTTTTAATTAGTGGCGTGGTGTAGGGAAGCTGAGTAGAGGTAGCACCTTTTGACTCCTGACTGCTGCATCTCGTGGAGTGTGAGATGGTTAGGTCGACTGGTCTTCACTCACTTCCCGACTCTCACATACTGGCTCCAAGCGACACACTGCCGTAACCACTTCGGCAGGTGGGCTAAACCATGTGAGGGAAACTCATCTATGGCAGCAAGTAGATGAGACGGGAAGGGCGAGTATAAACATACTTATACCTCGGTTGGCTCCTCTACTCCGCCTCTCTTCATGGAGAGGGGGAACACGCTCAAGTTAGTAGAGCACTGCGCTTGGGAAGTCTTTGGCAAGTGCCAAAGTATACCCCACTCAAATTCTGTTTCATGTCTGCTACAAATAACCGACAGCAGGAAGACGCAGAGCAAGGGGTCGTTACGACCCCTTGCTGTGATAGCAGCTTCTCAGCTGTGTCCTTGAAGGCAACTAAAAGACCGAGGCTTTAAATGGGAAATATTGGTTTGGAATTCTACTCTTTAGTATAATAATTCTGTGAGTGAATGTAAATGGCCTTGAATCAGATTAGGAGACTCGCCGGGTCCACCTTGCCTTGAGCGGCAAATTTTATTATACATATTTATCGCCACTCTTTTTTTTATCCTCTATTTTGTACTCATTTCTATCCTATAACATTCACTTTAATGTAGTGGCATACAAAAAGTTGTAAAACAATCGCCATTTACGCCTTTAACACACTGCCATGAATGGATAAAATGATCAAGTTAATCTATTGTAAAAACTATTATAAGGACTTTCTATCAAGTTATGGGGACTAAAACCAAGCGATTAATTTCCAAAGAAATGTTATATGTTTCCTTAGTGGCTCTCACATAACTGTAATTGTGTTATGCAAACACCACATGATGGACGAATGTTGGTATATAAGCCTATCTGGCGTAATATAGCCGTATAGACAAATTGAGTTACCCATTCATTCAAGATCATACGCGAAATTTCTGCCCGCCACTGGCAATAAACTCGCGTGAGTCGGAAAGTTCGGCGAGATTGAGTCATTTGAGCGACGCGCCACCGCGATGATTGAGTCATTTGGATGCTCGCACAACTCTGCCGACTCGGCATTATTAAAAGCCTATCGCCGTTGTAAGAGACGAGGCGTTGGTGATAAATTCAGAGACGCATTATTATGTTTACACTTGGTAGGTAATGACATTCGTCCCTCCGAACCGATGATGAAATGCACATAGAGATCAGAATGACAATCACTAGTGAAACCCCTCAAACCAGGGGCAAGTCCTCGTTGGACGGGGTGTCGGGGTCGTATTGTTTACATTATTTCTTTTTACTCGAATTTAAAGCGTAGAACCTAACGAAGGCGAATCACACAGAGCGTTAGTAAAGAGAGATCTGTAAAGAAGTGGTGAAAAACACTCAGTTCCTCCTATAGGTATTGGGGTCGGGAGGGTACTTAAATGAGGGCACTGGGGCAGGGAGGGCGTGTTGTTCCATTTTGTGGGCACCTTTAACACCAAACAGCGATGATGGGACTCTTCCTAACCCCAAGCGCCTCCCAGTTTGTACCAAGGATAGGGGGGGGGGGAGTAATTCAACGTCAATGTTCCTGAACAGAGGAGAGAGCGGGTATGGCGTGATGTGAAGACGGAAAAGAAAACACAGCGGCGTTTTGATTGTGTATGTGCGTGATCATGGGTATCAGCGTATGCGCCCAATGGGCGGCTAGTTCATGACGCCGCTCAAAGTTTTGTGTCTCTGCTCGCTGAGATCGAACGCCATCCCAGACGTCAGGCTGCTATAGTTAATTGAATTTAGTTCGCGAGTCTTTTTTTATCGTACTCTTTTTGGTTGCAATTAAAAGTTCTATTTCCATCTTTTTAATTTCAGGGTTGTCACAAACATAACAAGAACGAGGCAGATTTCACTTTCGCTTTAAAAAAAATTCTTTTCATCTCATATTAGTTTTGTGGGCTTAGCCGAGTGGAAACGAGGGTTAGCGATGTTAAGCCACATCGGGTCTGTTTAGTCGCTAAATGGTGTCCGATTCGGGTCGCCTTCCCGGTGCCTGCTATACGCTATAGATACCCGTGGTTCAGATCCTACATTAATCAGTACGTCCACTAAATAGTAATAAAGACATCTTATATGAGCGCGGATAGGGGTAAAATACCCTACCATTTACAAAAAATGTTGCTGTTTTTTCTAATATTGAAAGGGTTGTAAAGAATAAATATTCCTAAAAATATTGGCAACAGGTTGGAGGCTAGCAAATTTGAGAAACGGATATTTACGCAGTTTTAGGATTGTTTACTTAGGTAAGATTCATTTAAGAATATATAATTTTATAGTAAATTAAAGAATTTTAGAAACTGAAATATTATTTTTTTTTTATTTCAAGGGGGGAGGGGAGGGGGATATTACGTAGAAATAGGTTAAGCTGCCTTATTTATTGTAACGTCAATTCATTCCGATTAAATTATTTCTAATACAAACAAAATAGGCTTAGAAGGTTATTTTTGAATACAATATTAAAAATGGTTTTATTAGCTTTGAAAGAAAGAGTTTCTGGGGTAAATTAGTTTATTAAGGGTAAATTTAGATGAAATCGACTAAATCAATTTAAAAAATTGCCAGGCCACGTTAATTTAATTTTCATTGGCCTATTTCAAGATTTCCTCAATTTTTGTTCAGTCTATCATTGATAAATTCGAATTGCATCAAGTAGTAATAAACAAAAAAATAAAAAGACTGCTTCTTCTTCCTTGGGTAATTTGGGAAGTACTTATCTTTACTAGATAGGGTACTCATCTTTACTAAGGGTTGTACTCATCTTTACAAGATAGTACTCATCATTATTATAGAAGATGCTTATATTAACTAGATCTTCCTATTGTCATATGTTAAATTTGACGTCCCCTTATCTGTTAATGATTAATCCAACGAGAGAATTTTCTCCCGAGCAGAAAAAGAAACTCCCTGACAAAATGATTGTCAAAAAATGTTGGCAAATCCAGTTCCCCCCCCCCCCAGCCCCCCAACAAAAACTAACCCCAAAACAAACAACAACAACAAGGAAGTACTTGGATCACAGATACTAAAAAAATGCGAATTTTTACATTTTTATTCGCCAAACGACCAAACATTTTTTTTCACTCTTTTTCGTTCGTTAATACCCACGTTTCGTGCTCGTATATTATCTTTTTAATAAACGTGCCTCATTTGCGGGAGACCATTGACCTTGCTTTATGATTTGGGCCCTCTCTGACCTATTCTCCCCTCCCCCCCGTCGCCATTCCCTTGAAGACACCCTTCTTCTCTCAAGTCTTGGCGTATGTGGTAGAGAGACGGCCTGAGAAAGACAGTTACCTCGAATAGCGCCATACAAAAATTGCCCAATTAGTATGTTGTTATTATTAGCAAAATAAAATTTATTGTTATTATGACTAGGAGTACAAACCAAATTTACCCAGAGATTAGTATTATTGTTATTATGATTAAGACTACAATCCTGTTCTACCCAGATATTAATATTATTGTTATTATGATTAGGAGTACAAACCTGTTCTACTCGAAGATTAACATTATTGTTATTATGATTAAAAGTACAATCCTGTTCTACTCGGAGATTAACATTATTGTTATTATGATTAATAGTACAATCCTGTTCTACTCGGAGATTAACATTATTGTTATTATGATTAGGAGTACAAACCTGTTCTACCCAGAGATTCGTCGTCATGATTTGATTTTTGAGGTTCTGAAATGTAAAGCAAAATGCTGAGTCATTACACGGCGAAGGAAATACTTCTTTTTCACACATGAAGTACTCTTAACCAGTGTGGAATACTTTTACCTATAATTGGGTACTCTTACCCATAATGGGTTTCCCATATCCAAAAACGGGTACACTTAACCACAATAGAGTACTCCAATCCTCAATGGTGGTTACTCCTACCTTTTGTCCGTGGCTCGGATGTTCATTTTTCTCGAAACGCGGGAAATTTGTTCTCTTCCTTTATTTTCCTCTTTATTCGCTTCAAAGGGGGTGGGGGTGGGGGGGGGGGGAGGGTAATTGCAAAGAAAAAAGGACGCGTGAGAGGCACTTGTGAATCTTCTAATGAATTCTCACGGCACGAGCATTCAAGAGGGGTGGGGGTGGGGGGTGGGGGTGGAAGCTAATGAGGAGTCTCATCTCGTCTCAGAAAGTTTTCTTCTTCTCAGCTTTTTCTCTCCCTCATTTACGTGGGGATAGGCAGGGGTCAAAGAAGGGGATAATCCGATTCAGCTTGCACAACAGAGAGGGGAGGGGGGAGGAGAGGAAAAGAGGGGGGGAGGGAGACGGAGTGAGAAGGATAGAGGGAGGGAAACAGAGGAATATAATTGGAGAGAGATAGGGGGGAGAAAGAGTGAGGAATGAAAGGGGCAGAGAGAGAGAGAGAGAGAGAGAGAGAGAAAGGAAAAGGGAAAAGATAGGGAGAGAGAGGAAAAAGGAAAAGATGAAGAAAGAGAAATGAAAAGATAGATAGAAATGAAAATAAGAGAGAGGGAAAGGGAAACTTAAATGGAAGAGAGAGAGAGAGAGGGGGGGGGAGAGTGAAAGATGGTAAGGGAGAGAGAGGAAAGGGAAGAGGAATGAGTGAAAGATGGTAAGGCAGAGAGAGAAAAGGGAAAGGGAGAGGGAAAGAGAGAGAGAGAAATGGGGGAAGAGAAGGGAAAGGACAAGAGAGAGAAAAAGGGAAATGGAAGCAGGAACCGACATAGAGAAGGAAAGAGAAAGAAAAAGAGAGAGTCACAAGAAATAGTAGTACCTCAAAGGACATTGCTGTCCATACCGTGGAGGTACTAATTTGGGAAGGGTCTAACCTATAGCTCTCCCCTCCCACCCCTCCCACCCCTCCCACCTGCTTTTGCGAGTACAGAAAGCGGAAAAGATACCTGATTGTGATGTGAAAATGGACACAATCAGGAAATTTTAATAGAAGACCTGAAACCTATTTAAATTATTCTTCTAATCCAGGGTTTCCCAACCGGGGGCCATGGCACATCTGAAGGGAGACCACAGGAAAATTCTAAGCTTTAGAGGGGCCACAGATCCATGAAGGGGCCACAGGACTCAACCTATTGAAACCTAATTTTAATTTATGCAGTGGAATTACATTTTAAAAATATTAATACATATATTTTCCCTTTTTTAAAATATTTTATTAGCAAAATAGGATTTACATTAATCTGTAAACAAATATTGTGCATCTTATTCTGCGGCGCACTCAATTGTGCACTTGATCGTTATGCGCCTGGCACCGTTGTTGGCTTGATGAAAATACTTCAGGTGGAACTTTAAATCTTTAAAATCTTTTTATTAAGTTGTTCGGCGTTATAGTATGTAAGTAGCTTTTATTTGTTTACCCTAATACTACGAAGTTGTAGTAACTTTACTAGTTTTTAAAATTATAATAGATTGCCACAAGCACAATAATATAAGACTTATATAAGTAAATAACTGAGCATTTTTGTTTGTAAGTAAAGTGTGCCATTGCTAGGCCTACACCAAATCATTTTTTTCACTTAGGTTTCACTTAGGGCTTATTTACGAGATTATCATTCAATCTTAGATTCTGATGATTGTACTTATTGTTTTGTATCTGCATTAATTTGAGTAATATACGAGGAGGGGCGGTCGATAAGTTTTGCGAATCGGTAGGGAAAAACAGGGGAAGGGGGATGGCTGTTTGTGGGGGTGTTAGGACAAGTTATAACAAATCAGGGCCTGCAGCCGCAAGCTCCTGCCTCGTCTATTTAAGAAGCAGTAGCTGATCGCAGATCGTCAGTCACAAATTTTTCAACAATGGACAAGGTTGAGCACCGCGCAGTGATCAAATTTTTGACCAAGGAAGGCAAGAATGCAAAAGAGATCCATGAACGCATGGTTGCAGTGTACACCGACACCACCCCTTCCTATGCAACCATTGCTCGCTGGAATAAGGAGTTTCGCCATGGTCGTGAGTCCCTTGAAGATGACCCCGTCAGACGTGACCAACGAGGACAATGAGGCCCGTGTGGAGAGGATGATACTCGAAAATCGACTAGTGAAAGTCGAAAAAATCGAGCGAGAACTTGGAATATCACATGGAAGTATTATCAACTTCATCCTACAGAGACAATTTGGCCATGACAAAGGTCTCTGTCCGTTGGGTCCCTAGAAACCTCACGCCCCATGATCGACTTCAACGTCGTCAAAGTTCGGAGGAGCTGTGCTTCTGTACAACCAAGACCCGGTGGGGCTCAAAAGCATGGTCTAGAAGCACAGGGGCTCTCCACCCCCATAAAGTTCCGGACCCAACCCTCAGCCAGGAAGATCATGGCCACCATCTTCTGGGATTCTGAGGGAGTGTTGATGGTGGACTATGTGCCTCGTGGAAGAACCATCACAGGCCAATATTACGCTGATGAACTGGCTGGGTTGAAGAAGTGTATTTGTCAGAAGCGGCGCGGCAAGTGGACACGCGGTGTCCTGCTCCTCCACGACAATGCCCCTGTCCATAAGGCCAGAGTTGCACAAGCTGCCCTGCGCGAGTGCGGATTCGAGGAGCTCAACCATCCCGCCTACAGTCCAGATCTGGCCCCTAGCGACTACTTTTTATTCCGCCAGCCCAAGGCTGCACTGCGTGGATGCCGGTTTGGGGAGGATGAAGATTTCCAGCTCGCCGTACAGGAGTGGATTGAACAGCAGTCGAGAGATTTCTGGTTGTCGGGAATTCGAAGCCTCAGTTTCAAGTGGTGCAAGTGCATCGAAGTCGAGGGTAGTTATATTGAAAAATAATAAAACACTTTTCCTCATATCCAAGCTCATATCTCGTTTCCTTAGATCCGAATTGCAAAACTTATTGACCGCTCCTCGTATATGTATGTATAATATATTACTAAAATTAATGCAGATCTACCACCCTGAGGGAGTACATTTCTGCTGTTTTGCATTTTGGTTCAGGTACAGAGTACCAGGATGTACAATCAACAACGAAAATTTCGGACATGTCCAATTAATAGAAACGCTCATAAAAATAGTTGCATTGTTTTGCGTTTTTTTTTTGGTGTCAAATATTTCCCATCAAGGGCAAGTATTTAGCACAAAAAAGGAAAACAAAATTCTCAATGCAGCTATTTTATGAGCGTTTCTATTTATTAGACATGTCTGAAATTTTCGTGGCCGACTGTAATAAGAGTTGATGTTGGGCACAGACTCGGTGCTCTGCACAGGGAATGGAGGTTGTTTCTGGGTCTTTTCTCAGAAATACTCTTCCTTTTTCGCCGCTGAGATAAGCGCCTTTCATTCTGTTGCGGTGAGCTTCGGCTCTAAAATGTAATATATATATCATTAATATATTAAATTTCTTCTGCACGGATTACCCATGTCTACGGCGACGAAGAAAAAATGTCGACAATACTCCAGTGAGTAGTTAGCTTATGGGTTTATACATTCACCACACAATATAACACAGCCATTGTGTCTTTTATGTATGGCTACACTTTCTAATGATAGTATGCGACCAAGTAAGCTTAAAATACATTTTGGAGAATAAGCACAAGGACAACAAAGACAAAACATTAGATTAGTTTAAAAAGCTGCGGGATGATTTCGAAGCAAGGAGCACTATTAAAGATATATTTAGCAAAACAGCGGCAAAACTAAACAAAGGTTTAATTGTATTTTATGAGATTTCCAAGCTAATAGCGAAATTGGGAAAACCTCATACTATTGGCGAAGAATTAATTTTGCCTTCAGTATTTGTGGTTATTTCAACTGTCATGCACCAAAATCCCCCCAAAATCACTGAAGTCATTCCGCTGAGCAACAATACAGTATCAAGATGTATTGACGAAATGACAAAGCAGGTAGAGGAAAAACTCATTAAACATTTACAAGTATTACGTGATAACGAAGCCCTTCTCATGGCGTATGTTAGGTTTTTGGATAAAGATCAACTCAGAGAAGAAATGCTTTTTTCCCGCAGCTTTGTGTTAGATACTAAAGGTGAAACAATTTTCAAAGAAGTAGTGACCTATTTCAAAGAAAGTGATATTCCACTTGGGAATATTTTGGCTTGTGCAACTGATGGCGCCGCTGCTATGGCAGGTATATATAGGGGATTTATTGCACATTTAAAAGAGGCTGTACCTAAAGTTTTTTGCATACACTGTGTTGTCCACAGTCAACATCTGTTTGCAAAAAACCTAGGAGGACGTCTGATTGATTCACTTGATAGTGTAATTAAGACAGTCAACCTTATCAAGTCAAATCCACTTCAAGAGCGTCTTGTCCGACAACTCTGTGCTACCAATGAAGAAGGGTTTGAGCGCCTACTTTTGCATACAGAGGCGCGATGGCTTTCTAAGGGCAATTGTCTGAATCGCTTCATTGCACTTTGGGATAATGCTGTGTTATTTCTGGATGGTAAGCAGCTTGGAGTAAGAATCATTGCTGCTAAATGTGACATTTTCTACCTTACAGATATATTTGAAAAGCTAAATATGCTAAACAAACAGCTACAATGTAAAATTGCAAATATTTTAACTTGCAAAGAGTCTATTTGTGCATTTATGGGGAAAATTAAGCTGTTCAAGACACATATGGGGCGAAAAGATTTGATACACTTTCTAACCCTCCGCACTATTGAGAGTGAGCTGAAAGAAGATGATATTTTAGTATACATTGATCATTTGGAGAAATTGCATAGTGATATGGAAGTTAGGTTCAGAGATCTTCTACAACTGGACATTCCAGGTTGGGTGGAAGCCCATTTGGAATTAATGCAGCTGATGTTGATATCAGATTTCAAGAAAGCCTCATTGAGTTACAGAGTGATCAAACTTCTCTGGCTAGATTTAAACATGGTGTCAGGAACTTATGGACAAGTCCTGAAATTGCTATGAAATACCCTTTGCTTTAAGACGAAGTAAAATTATATTTTATTGCTTTTCCTACTTATTATCTGGTTGAGTCGGGTTTTAGTAAAGTCTCACACCTCCTATCAAAAGCTCGCAGCCGCTTAGAAATAAAGAGAAGAGGTGATCTTTATCTGTTTCTAACAACTATAGACCCTGATATTGAAAAACTTGTTAAACTGCATGAAGCACAAGGATCACATTGAATGAATAAAGAGTTGATGATATATTTATTTCATTTTGCTAAAAGATTTTATTTTTTGTAAGACTAATTATTTATTTTAAAAGAGTATTACATTTTTGTTAACCACTGTTTAATTTTTGCTATGTTTATAGTCCTATATATGTGACAAATATAATTGTACCTGAATACAAATAGCTGTTTTAATATCTTTTATCCTTTAAAGTAGAGTTAAACTGCATATTACCTACTAAAAATAATGATTATGGGCCACAGGAAAAAATAAGGTTCCTAAGGAGGCCATAAGCCAAAATCGGTTGGGGACCATTGGTCTATATCATTTATATAGATGAGGAACAAGAGAGGATCAAGCACAAAACCCTGGGGCATCCCACTACTCATGGGGGCCCATCTCGAGGCTATCCCGTTTCTTCTCACTCTTTATCGCCTGAGTGACAAGGAGTTTTCAATCCAGTCGGTTACCTTACCTGTGATGCCAACGGCGCGGACATTTCACATCAACTTGCGGTGTGGCACCTTATCAAAGGCTTTTTGAAAATCGAGGTATAAGATGTCCACAACCCGACTACGATCCTACTGACCCAAAATGCCGTGAAAGAATTTTAATAGATTTGTGAGACACGATCGGTTCCAGCGAAACCCGTGTTGGAAATCCAAGATCAAGTTGTTTGTTTCTAGGTGCTTTACTATTTTTGTATGCTATTATGCTCTCTAATATTTTGCCCACAACGGAGATCAACCTTATATGCTGGTATTTACCCTGGTTTTCGGCGCTCTCCCTTCTTAAATCAGGGGGTAACGTCCGCCGTCCTCTAGTCCTCTGTCACCTCCTCCGCTTCTAGCGATTCGTTAAAGATCGCAGTAAGTTGTGGAGCAGCCTCACGCTCACTTCCCGAAGGACTCTAGGAAGAAAGCTATCTGGACTAGGAAACTTGTACGGGTTAAGGTTCTTTATTCTAGCTACCACTTTCTCATCGTCTAATATTATCTCGTTTAGGTTCTCCCCTTCATCGAGATACACTCCCAGCATCGGGGTGGGACCGTCTTCTTCCCCTGTAAACATAGAGGTGAAGTAGTTCTTCAACACGTTAGCGATAGCCAGATTCGACTCTTGCAATACGCCAACGTCATCTCTTAGAGAGCCTATGCGCTGGCGAACTGGTTTGTACCCATTTGCGTGCACTAAGAATTCCTTTGGGTTCTCTTTGCAGAGGAACGCGACCAGCAGTTCCTCGTTGCGCTTAGCTTGGAGCACCAGTGTTTTCACAGTTCTAATATTTTTTTTCTGTACTGCATCAGATTTTTGTTGCTACCACTATTTCTCCAATTAACGTAGCTCTTTTTTATCTGTTGCGAATTGCTGAGGCGATGCTGCGATTGAACCACCATTTGGGTTGAGCAGATTTTTCATTCACCTCTTTTGGGGAAACGAACGTGGACTGCTGGTTCATGAAAGGCTCTTGGAATCTCATCCAGTTGGCTGAGGCTCTTTTACCACTTGCAGGTACCAGTCGACATATCGCATCTCGTAGACCGTTCAAATTCGTGCAGCCGAAAAGAGAGGGGGAAAGGGAAAAATGAAAAAGGAAAGAGAGAGAGAGAGTGAAAGGGAAAGTGAGAAAGAGGGGGAAAGGGAAAGAGAGAGGGGCAAAGAGAAAGAGAGTGGGGGAAAAGTGAAGGAAAAGAGATAGATAAAAGGGAAAGGAAAGAGAAAGAGAGAGAAAGGGAAAGGCAAATAGAAAGGGAGAGAGATAGAAAAGGAAAGAGAAAAATAAAAAAGAGTGAGATAGATGGAAATGTAAAGACAAAGGGAAAGAAAGAGAGAAAGGAAAGTAGAGAATGGGAAAGAGAAAGAGAGCGTGAGAGAAAAGAGGAAGAGAAAGGGAAATAAAAAGATAGAGAGAAAGGGAGATGGAAAGGGAAAGTGAAAGATACAGGGAAAGAGAAAGGGAAATGTGAAGGATGAGAGAGAAATGGAAAGGGAACTGCAAAGGGAAAAGGAACGAGAACGGGAAATGGAAAGAGAAAGAGAAAATGCGGAATGAAAAAAGGGGAAAAACAGAAAAGAGAAACAGAGAAAAGGTGAAAGTGAAAAAGAGAAAAAATGTAAAGGAAAACATGAATAGGAAAAAAAGAAAAAGTGAAAAAAGAAAAAGTGTAAAAGAATAAAAAGCAAACTGAATAGGGGAAAAGAGAAAATGGTAAAAGTGAAAAGAGAAAAATGGAAAAGTGAAAAGTGAAAAAGAGAAAAAGTGAAAAAGCGAAAAGTGAAAAAAGAGAAAAACAGAAAATGTGAAATGTGAAAAGAGAAAATAGGAAATGAGAAAAGGAGAAAAGGTGAAAAGTGATAAAGAGAAAACGCAAAATGAGAAAATAAAATAAACAGAAAAAGAAAATGCGAAGGGAGAAAATAGATAAAGCCATAGAAAATACAAAATTAAAAAATAGCAAACGTGATAAGGGCAAAGCTGAAGAAGAGAAGACGCGAAGTCAGAAAAAAAGAAAAAGTGAAAAGGGGAAATGTTAATAAGAGAAATAGAAAGGGGGAATATAAAATAAAAAATTTGAAAAATGAAAGAGTGAAAAGTGAAGTGGGGAAAAGTTAAAAGAGAAAGGGTAAAAAGGGGAAAAGTAGAAGAGAGAAAAAGTGAAAAAGAAGAAAGGTAGAAAATCGGAAAGTGAAAAGGGGCAAATTAAAAAAAAGAGTAAAACTAAATAAGTAAATAAGGGAAAAGTGAAAAGAGAAAAGAGAAAACGCAAAATAAGAAAAGGGATAATCGAAAAGGAGAAAAAGAAAAAAAGAAAAGGTGAAAAATGAAAAAAAGAGAAAATGAGAAATAAGAAAAAGAGAAAACAGCAAACGAGAAAGGGGGAAAAGTGAAAAGAGAAAAAGAGAAAAAGAAAAAGGAGAAAACGCAAGATCAGAAATTTACGAAAAAAATAGAAAGGAAAAAAGTAAAAAAGAAAACGGAAAAAGCGAAAATGAGCAAACAGAAAAAGAATGACAGAGAGCGGCATATATATATATATATATATATATATATATATATATATATATATATATATATATATATATATATATATATATATATATAGAGAGAGAGAGAGAGAGAGAGAGAGAGAGAGAGAGAGAGAGAGAGGAGATACACTAGTGGCCATAATGATTCGAACACTTAGGTTTTCATTGCAATACTTTGGTAGTTTCAAACCAAATAATGTTAAGTAATGCATAATAAGTACAGATAGAAAATTAACATGGCTATATGTTGTACATGTACAGTGTACATATTACAGTGGATGAAACTGTAAATTACGTGCAAAAGAGGATTTTCATCCCCTAAAATATGGTGGTCAAAATGATCCACACAGATAACACAACAGATACAATGATATAAGTTACTCATTCAGTAATTTTCAGTTGTTACAATCTATTAGTCCTTAAAATGTAGACCTTTAAAATCACTTACGCACTTACATCTTCTGCCACAGGAGCGAACTAACCGAAGGCATTCTTCTGGTCCTATATTTCTCCATTCGTCTTGTAATATTTCCTAAAGTTCTTCCACGTTGCTTGGCTTTCTCTCCTTACTCCTCTGTCCTTGTCATTTCCACAACTTTTCCATCGGATTGAGGTCCGGTCTCTGAGTAAGCCAGTCCATGACACTTTTTCCTGATCCAGGAATTTCTTCACCAACTTTGCTGTGTGGCAAAGTGCATTATCCTGCATACAAAAAGGCTGGTCGGGCAGAGGCAGCTCTCTTACGGTGCACAGTACGTGTTTGCTGAAGTTCTTTATACACTTGAGCATTCACTCTGCCATGCAAGTAGACAAGTGGGCAGTACCTTCCGCCGAAATAATGTCCCACGCCATATCCCTTCATACAGCAAACTTGACGGTGCTCTTTTCGCAGTTCACGGGTAATTTTTCGCTGTCTTCAACGGACGAAGCTCTTGCCGTCTGAACCAAACAATTTCTCCTTCGATTCATACTTTGGACCGTTGTTCTCATATTCATAGAACGTGCTTAAGGAGAAGGATAATCTAGCTTTCTTGTTCTGAAAGCTTACCAGTATATATTGCACTGATACATGAACCTCTGGTATCGTTACGTGAAATAATAATATTATGTACGACATTTTGGGGCGTTTAGCTTTTTCAGCTATGTCTCTGATGGAGAGATGATCTTCTTAAGGTAGATTAACAATTAGCATGTCTCGTAGAAGCAAGTGTAGTGGGGCCTCGAGTGCAGGCTGACAAGGTAATGACTGTAGGTGCTCAAATTTCATGGAAGTAAATTACTATCCTAAATTATTTAGTTGTATTAAAGATATAAGTGAGAGAATTACACTGTCCAGATGATTTTCCAACCATATTTTTCGGAATAAAAATGTTCTTTTGCAGTCAACTTGCAGTTTTACCAACCCTAACATGTATAATGTACATGTATAACTTATAGCCATGCTTATTTTATATTTATAATTTATCATGCATTAAAAACCGTTATTTGGTTTGAAGATACTGTAGGTTTTGTGATGGAAATCCAAGTGTCCGAATCATTATGGCCACTAATATAGGTATATATGCAGGATTCATTGAAGTCCAGAGCAACGGCTGCATTGTTTAATTTTAACTGACTGCAGCTTCTTTATAGCTTTCACTATAATTTCGATGGATGAATCTAGGCGAGAAAAATTACTGGGAAGAGGCATGATTATATTTGATTAAACGTCTTTCGACCTGGTAGTAGGTCATCTTCCAATTACCAATCAGTGTAAGTGTGTATATGTGTGTGAGTGTGTGTTTGTTTGTAGGGCACAAACAAGTGTAGAAAGCAAAGGGCGCCTGGTGATCAGGCCTATCGCTTTCATTATGTTTTTAATGAATTTTTGGTTGTCATCATCATCCTCATCACTAACTATAATTTAAGAAGGGGATTTTTTGAGTATTTGAATAATAATTTCATCTTAGTTCGGTTATAACTTATGTTTTTTATTAAAGTTATTTCTAATAATTCTTTTATAATATCAAAAAAACAAAATAGTGAAGTTTCCAAAATAAATATAGGCTAAGTATCGAAATTTTGTGAATTTTTTAAAACTCAAAGAATTACAAATGGTGAAGTTTAGAAAATCGATATTTTTATTTATCTTCTTCTATAACTATATTTTAGCAACGTGATATTTTGAAAGGGGGGGAAATTTAGTTTAGAGTTCCCTTTTAAAATTATTATAATTAGGGAAGTTCAGAAAATTGATAAAAATTTAACCATGGATGCTTTTTTTATAGATTTTAAATTTTAATCTTAGTAGCGAAGCGCAAGCTTTCCCCCCGTAGGGGGAAGTGGCGAAACCATTGCCCCGTTCGTTTTATATTTACTTTTATGGCATTCAAGCAATTTGTCTTTTAAAAAATCTCAATGTTCTTTGTATATGAAATGCAGAATTTTCTGTTGATTTTGTGAATTAATTAATCATTATTAATTATATACTTAGTATATTTTTGTTTTGCATATAATTTGTGTTGTGTGAATTTTTGTTTTTATTTCTTCTTTATTCATTCTTTTCTTCTTGTCGTATTCGCTTATGTAGAGTCATCATCGGTAGGAAATGTCATATTTGGTTAAACTTTCTAAGTTCGTGGGTCTTTTTGTTTGGTATATATAAGTTTTCTTTTTCGGTATTTAAACACTTTTCTCATGGGTAAAACGGCACTTCGTCGGCGCCAGCTGAGCTTGGAAATCTGGCGTGACTTCTGACTCTTCTGTTCTGGTTAATCATTCGAATGCTTTCCTTATTTATTTTTTTGATTAATCAATGAAAGTTATAGAGAAGCTGCAGTTATAAGTAAACAATGCAGCCATTGCTGTAGACTTCACAGAATCCTGCATAAAAAATGGCCTCCTTCCAATATATATATATTTATATATATATATATATATATATATATATATATATATATATATATATATATATATATATATAAATATAAGGAAAATTATTGCAGTAACGCAATTAATTATGCGGTTAAAAGGCTATTTTTGGCAAACCAGTATTTCTCAAAGCCTTCGGAAGGAGCTCTTTTCACATACACGAAAAGGTAGCACTTAAAATAGGCGTTCTCTCAGATAGCCAAAAAACTATCTTTCGATTAGCGTTTTTAAGTGTCACCCTTGCTTTTCGAAGAAAATGGAAAATTTGTTTGATTCTCCATTTTCGCCACACCTTATAAATTAAGAAAAATTATTGCAGTAACGCAATTAATTATGCGGTTAAAAGGCTATTTTGGGCAAACCAGTCTTCCTCAAAGCCTTCGGAAGGAGCTCTTCTCACATACACGAAAAGGTAGCACTTAAAATAGGCGTTCTCTCAGATAGCCAAAAAACTATCTTTCGATTAGCGTTTTTAAGTGTCACCCTTGCTTTTCGAAGAGAATGGAAAATTTGTTTGAATCTCCATTTTCGCCACACCTTATAAATTAATTAATTGCGTTACTGCAATAATTTTTCTTAATTTATAAGGTGTGGCGGAAATGGAGAATCAAACAAATTTTCCATTCTCTTCGAAAAGCAAGGGTGACACTTAAAAACGCTAATCGAAAGATAGTTTTTTGGCTATCTGAGAGAACGCCTATTTTAAGTGCTACCTTTTTGTGTATGTGAGAAGAGCTCCTTCCGAAGGCTTTGAGGAAGACTGGTTTGCCAAAAATAGCCTTTTAACCGCATATATATATATATATATATATATATATATATATATATATATATATATATATATATAAATACATATATATATATATATATATATATATATATATATATATATATATGTATATATATATATATATATATATATATATATATATATATATATGTATATATATATATATGTATATATATATATATATATATATATATATATATATATATATATATATATATATATATATATATATATATATATATATATATATATATATATATATGTATGTATGTATATATATATATTTAATTTCACAGCGAAGGCAAGGGCGCAGAAGGTGCTCAAGTACATATATTTATTGCAATTTTTTAAACAACGTTTCGGGCAACATGCCCATCTTCAGGTTCTAAGATTAAAATTGTAAGAAAAAAATAATAAAATCATTAAAGTTATGAAAAGAAAAAGAATTTGAACTAAAGGTTTTAAGTGGAATAAGAAAGTTGAGATATTTTTCCTATACAAAATTAAGGGTATTGATTAAAATTATTGATTAAATTGATTAAAAGATAGACAAAAAAATATACACAAAAAAAATTGATAAAAAGTAATTAAAAACCCAAAAGAAATAAAAATGAATCAAAAGAGTGACAACACATTTTATAAAAAAAAACTAAAAAGACAAAAAGGCAATTAAAAATATAAATTAATAAATCAATTCAAATAAACTAAGAAAACAGTGAGTAAAATGACAAAAAAATAAATTTAAAAACTGAATGTATAAACTAAAATAAATACTAATATGAATCAAAGGGGTAACAATTTGAATAGTTTAAGATGGTGGAAGTCAATTAAAGGTATGAAGTAAAAGAAAAATTCAAGTGTTTAAAAATATTAACTAAACAATTAAGAATGAAGTGGTTACCAAACGGAGTGGGAGATAGAGCCCAGAATGAGAAATTAAGTAATGTGAAAGCTAAAGGAAACCTAAGATTTATGTTAGGTGGTTGTTTGGTGTAGAGGAATAGGTTGGTAAATACACCAGGAATATATAATTAAGTAATTAGAAGGAACAGAAGAATTATCGTGGTTGAGGGTGGGAGATTTGATTTTTATAAGAAGAGATTCTAATATTCGCAGGCTATCTTCATTAGTGTTTCGGCCTATAATTTTAAAAGTGTTGATCGAGCAATCAGTTTTGCATGGTAGAGTGTGGTCTCTGAGAGAAGACACCTCCTTCCTAGACAGGATTTTGCCAGTGCGGTGGCAAAATTGTCCATTTTAAATCTTAGCCCTTTGATTTATTAATTTGGTTATGTTTCTCTCGTTTACTTTTATGTATTCACAATTAGGTGCGTATGTATTTATCTTAGTAACCTAAATGTCTATCTGCATTATGTGCTCACAGTTGGAATTTCCAGAAGTAGACCTTATCTATTTGGTTTTATATTTCACATCCGTCTTAGATATTATTATTCTATTTTGTGTCCGTCGTTGTACATGGGTGGGGCATTACTTTGTTTTCTCTCATATATGTATATACCAGCTTTGTAAAATTTGTCTTTATTCCTTGATAATGAACTGAACAAGTTCGAAAGTACTTGGAGTCTGCCTTTCATTTTCCTGTGAAATTTTTTGCATTTATATATATATATATATATATAATGAGTTGTTCAAAAAGCGACACAAAGAGAGGGAGAGAGAGAGAGAGAGAAAGAGAAAGAGAGAGAGAACGTGCACGTTGTGATGGAAACTGATGTGTTCTAATCGATTTTCGACCACGGCCCGAGCAATCATAGTCAGCCTCCGGCTTCGAGGCGAAGTGTAGCGAAATCTGCGCCCGATTCCAAGCGTTGGCTTCTCGCAAACAAGGAAGCTTTGCGCCTCCTCCCTGCGAACTCATCGATCCAAATCTGACTATGTCTCAAACACACTTTCCGTCCCCCTTACTTAACCCTATTTTTAACATCCTTCGCATAAAATGGTCTCGTTAATTAACGGAGTTTTTTTTTCTGTATGAGTTGTAAGGAGACGTTTGTAGCGATAGTTGTCGAGTTAGAGGAAGTAAAGATGTATGGAAGACACATGCTCAGAGTAATCAAAAGAGGAGACTTATAGGTGAGTTTAAAACAGAGGAAGCGCAACAGACCTTCTCCCATTTATCTGCCTATACATCTTTCCCTCTATCCATTTATTTATTAATTTATCTCTCTATTCATCCATCTATCTATCTATTCATCACTTTATCGATCAATCCATCCATCCATTCATTGATCCATATAACTATTCACGCAACAATCTATTTATCTATCCATCCATCACTCTATTTATTCACTCAACTATCCATTTATTTATCCATCCATCCATCAATCTATCTATTCATTCAACTATCCATTTAT